>OZ024902.1:34252675-34502675 GCA_964017125.1 Flabesymbios commensalis
GAGAAATAAAACTTATTTTGCTTATTCGATTATATATTTTTATTTTGAGTTTGGGATCAGGCCATGACACAATTTTATTTATATGTTTTAAAAATTATATTGTTAATACGTGATTGCACTTTCACTTTCTACGGGTTATAATAGTGCTCATGTGATCATCGGTGACCAATCAGAAAAGAGATTTCTAACGCTCAGCGAAGCATCGCCGTAGTACCGTCGATGCTTCGCCGAGCAACTCGGGAACATCGGCGAGCATCGGCGATGAATCGGCGATGGATCACCAAACCATCGGCGATAGTATCATATCGAATATGCATCGCCGATGTTTACACCAGCATTGCCGATGTGTCGCCGATGTGTCGCCGATGTGTCTGGGACATTTTTATCCTTGGTGTACATCGCCGTATGTTCGCCGACTGCTCGGCGCTGTTCGGCGATATATCGCCGATGGTATTTGGCGTCAAAACATCGGGAGAAAAATTCAATGCATGCATTGAAATTTTTCTCGACTTCCCGATGCCTTGCCGAAGCATGGCGATTACTCGCGTACGTCATTCATTCATTCATTCATTCATTCGAGTTCATCTGAATAATTGCGCTATTTGATGGTTTATGTAATTAGTAATGATAGTCTAGTACAGTACAATACAGAACATTTCACAGTATGTGTGGTCAGTCCAAGTTATTGTTCATTTTGACCGTGGGGGTGGGTCTGAGCTGTGGGGTTAATAAATTGTCCCTCTCATCACATGAACTGTCACTAACTATCCCAACTCTATAAATGAAAAAAACGTGCCTCCACCAGAACGGCTGGTTTATTGTTGGTGTGAAGTCTATAGCACTGGATCATTAACAAGCCACCATGGGATAAACGTCTCGTATGTATTTGTGTTTAAGAGCATATTGAAGACTCAAACTCAGAAAACAACAAACGTTTAGCCAATGCTGGTTCAAATTTATGTTGGATCAGCGTCGCAGCGCTGGGTAGATGTTTCGTTTAAGTATCATTGAATTAAATGTAGGCCTACAGATAACAATTTCCATGAGCTCATTGACATAACGCTACTGCTGTTGCATATCAATATATATTTAAGGATAATAATGACGTTACTCAATCAGATGATCATAGCTATAACAGCTCTTTAAAAATTAACGGTTATGTAACAATTTCCTTTTATCTCAGATTGACTCATTTAATTCTTATTCAAATTGTATATTGCACCTACAAAAAAATGACAACCTTATTTTTTTAATCTTCATACTATTTTTAAGTCAGAATCAAGTGAAAAATCAATTTTAATATAACAAAGTAAACGTTTTATGTGACTTATGTGATGTGGTGGATTATTTTGTGACAGGCAATTTGGAATGTCAGATAAAAACAGATGATTCCTAAGAGCAAACATTGTTTTCTCTATTATGTACTCTATGTACTCTATAATTATGTATGCTTAGTTATCTCTGCGATTTTTATCTGCTCTTCTATTTGCTGCTTGGTTGTGAGCTATTCGGAACATTTTCGTCCAGGTGTGGGTCGCTAACACATACCATCTTGTGCCTCAAGCCACCGTAGATTTTCTACCCACCATGATACAGACATACCAGTATATTTCCTGTGTGTATTGCATAAGTGTGCAATTTTATCTGTTTGAGAACCACATACTGGCAATAACACAACAGTTTCTAGTTTTCCACAAAGGGGTACAACAACAAACCAACGTGGCCTATTAGAAAAGTATGTTGGTTGTCAAAGCTACAAGCTAATTTAATAATTATGAGCTACCACTTTATCACAGAAGACCCCGGGACATACATGTGGAAAGTAGTTTGAGCGTGGTATCTGATGGATATTGCCATACTACAACTACCATATATTATTGTAAATATTAATAACAATGTCAATTTACATGATACATAAACGCTCTTTCTGATGACACCAGAAGCAAGTGTATGGGTGAAATAGTTTTTAAAAATTGGTGAACCTACTGTCAAAAAATCAACAGGCCGGAGCTATACATTTCTTCTTATGTATTTCTGCTTTCATTAATATCATGGAGACCAACATCACATGGATGGAAATATTAATCATCAAAAAAAAATATGAAACAACGTTCTGGTCCAGTCTCGTCTTAAGATAACATAAGTTGATTATATCTAGTTATTTTCTCAAATACCGAAGTAGAATGGCTAACAATACTAACGACTATAGATAATATTGCATATCATAAACTTACCATAAATTCCATCGTGAATCCATGATTGTCACCTCGTTTACTCTTTATATAATTATGGAGATCTTGGACAGGTATTCTTGTTTCGCCGATGTCAGCGCTCAGTTCTTCACCAGTCATTTGTCCCTCTGTCTCTGCGTCGTCGTCATCTATGGCAATAATTATATTACAAAGTGCTTAATTAGTATTGAAAAAGTGATCAGTCGCTCCAAAGATTTACTGAATCGTTCGCACAAGTCTTCCTAACTCCTCATTTTCCGCAAACCTGGTCTCCATAATTTAAGCTGCACGATCTAGCAATTTTTGTTATTATGACTGATCATTTTACAATCATGTGATTTAAAATTATATTATAATGATGTCTATGAATATAGGCCTACACTAAGTGGTTTCAAATCAGTTGGATATTCCCCTTAAACGAAAGGGTCTGACGTGTGCTAGATTATATGCTATAACTTACGAGTGTCATGAACAGTAGTGATATCTTCAGCATTAGGCTCTGTAACATGTGATCGTAGCTTTTTGTCAGATAAGTGGTGTGTTTTAGCTTTGTTTACTTCTGCATAGAGATGTGGTGCATCTGCTCACATAAATATAGCATATGCAACAGGTTTAAGTAAAAATAGTGTAAAAAGGTTGAAAACTGATGACTAACTTATACTTATGGCGGTCTTACTTCCTGAGGATAGGCATAACTTCCAATAATATTGATAAAAGTACAGCCATGCTAAAGGATACAAACTGATACTTTGAAAATAAATATTGTTGGTACCGATATTTTTTTCAAAAATCTGTACCAACAATATTTATTTTGATATAATTTATGCTCAGCTCCGCTCTGGCTAAAACATGGCCAGAACATTCTCATTCATCAAATCCACTATTGTTCTTCTAGAGTGGCTAGTGGCTTTAATTGTTTACACTGTAGAATGCGTTCTGTAGACATCTTCATTAATTTGACCTGATTTTTTTAACTGGCCAATACGGCAATACCAAACAAAAATAGTGTCCTTGACATATTAAACCACATAGTCAGACCAAGGAATACACGTGGCGAAGCACGTGATTATTTTTATGAAATTAACAGCTTATTTTAAGAGTGGAGTGAACCAGGAAGGAGTTTGACTACATCACTACAACTTAAATTCTCTACATCATTTGGCCTGACTTCCTATTCACATTCAAGCCTGGCATTATGTCTAAAATAACACAAATAAAAGACGCAGATCCGATGTTTATGCTGGGCCGACATTGTATAGGATGGACAAACTATAATACAACACAGGTGGATCGCATGTACTGGTCATAATAATACTAGGCATATAATGACAACTATAATTTTGTAAACTTGTCTCTCAGAGAAACCTCGAGCTTGCCATAGTTTTCAGGGTCAGGTGTGGATCGCCAGACTGTTTCTGTAGGCATTATTAGAACGCAGGAATTACAGAACTGATTTTCAAAGCTCTGTAGCAGGGCCAACTACATGTAGCTGTGCTAGTATGGCCCTGAGCAGGATGCTGAGCCAGAGCGGATCTAATCAGATATCAATATAACTATTCTGAAGTATTCAAAACAGGTCACTACGACTGTATGGGTACAAAATGGTTGTCAATAACACTTCAGGAAGGCTACTCTACAGGACAAAATGGATTTTCTAACGTTACTAACCAGTAGACAGTGTAATGGATGGAACAGCAGTGACGGGATTTGGCCTGCCCAAAGATTCACTAGCCATCTCATAACCTACATTTTGATGTCCGGGCGCTGGGCTGTTGTTCATTATGCTCTCTTGCCTTGTTTCCTTATTATTTCTCCGCCTGAAATCAAGTATTTCACTGCACTATGCACGATATCATTAGGATGAACAATCTGTTATATGTGACATGTATACACAAGCATATTGGAATTAAGAATAGGCCATATGCCTAGTATGCTATGCTCAGCCAATTAATTAAAGTGGCTCAGGCGGCCACATGACGAGGTCAGCTAATGACCGTCGTCATCTGGCTGTTATTTAAATTAATTAGAGGGTAGAATAGAATGTCTAACGTTACTCAAGCCGAAGAACTTTGGGCATATATAATGCACCATTGAAAAATTCAGCATGACAAAAGTTTGACAAGTAGGCTATGCTCATCGATGCAGAAAGTGAAGAGGTGACGCTAGATGCAAATTCAATACCAATTGTGTTTTTTTATGTTTCTTTTGCTTAAGTTTTTGTAAAATTTAAAATCAATCGCATGAATGCCTTCAGTATTTACCATAGCTCGATTGAAGTCTTTGTGCTAATTTAGTCAACAAATTTAAAATTGCGATCAACATTTCAATCATCAACATGATGAGATAACTTCGCCAAAATACACAAAAAAGGCAATGTATAATTTTTTATCATAGTGCATTTTCTGGTATTCCATCGTCCTGACAGAAACAATTGATGTTTTTTTTAATTATCCTAGCTCTTCTAAACAATTCCTTAATGTGGGGGTATCTTCTGTGACTAAAGCGACAGCTATTTTAACTCATTACGCTATACTGTCTTTCAGAATGAATTAAAGATCATAAACGAATATTACTTATGGCTGCAGTAAATATGACTCACAATTCTACGTTATTCTCTTACAAAATAGCAAGTGAAATGCAGTGTAAGCTACTTTAGTATTTTTCTTGAGCGTTGACATTGTCCGTGCAGATATGATACAATAAATATATAACAATAACAACAATCACACGAGCCTTCTTCAAAACAGAAAAAAATGCCCTTAAATTGTCATTGACTTAATGATATGATAATAAGCTATCTTGTTGGCCTCAGTTCTTAAACAGTTGATAACTTACCTGACGAAGAAGACACCACCTATAACGGTCACAACAATGATGATCAGTCCCAGAGCAGCCAGTCCGCCCACCATAACGACATTTATACCGTTATTCTTACCGTTTGGTGATGCTATAACACAGCACATATAAAAACTGACGTTGACAAATCATAAATTTAACATATTGTGGTTGCTGGGAATAACTAAATGTGACCCATCTATTTGTACTTATACCAAATGGAGTTTATGACATCATCGGATAGAACAGAACTGGAGCATTAATATGACACAAAGAACATGAAATTATCTCGACTCAGAGTTATGATAATTTTAGTGACGCGAATGGCTCAATATTTCAGAAATAAAAAATTGAGAAATTGGCTTTAAATTCATGGTAATTAGATAATATTAAAAACAAATATTTCTTCATAGCCAAACATGATTCTTCAGTCAAACCTGGAAAATTTATATGTAGTTTTTGTGATTCATTTTTATAGCCCAAGATGTCTGCCAGTTGCACTTTTGTCACCCATATATGAGCGTTTTTACAAAGTGGATGAAATCAAAGTTTGCTGCTGCTGAAAATAAATTAACCAAAAAATCCAATAATCTAATGTAATATGTCATTTTTCACTAATTTTGGGGCGTGTAAAGCATTTCTTGCCTTCAAATGATAATTCTATAGCATGCTTTAAAGTATCAAAATTTGCCAAAAATAAAATTCGCTATTTCTAGCCCAAATCATGCATATTGACCATTTTCTAAACTTGTGGGAGGTCGACATGCGACTCAGCATATGCAGCATATTCTGAGACCTAAGCTAAATCCAGAGATTAGGCTGTAGGCCTACCCTCCACCTCGCCCCCCCCCCCCACTCCACCCCAAAGAACACTTGTTTCGCCTTTTTATATTTATTTGGTATAATGTATGTAACTAGTTTCAAATCAAACCCCCCCCCCCCGGACAAATTTCGCATTTTTTTAAATGTACTGAATTCTCGCTTATTATAGGGAGGTCCTACATGTATTTCTGCATTTTGTTGACATGCTGGCAATTTACGTGAGCAATTCATATAGGTTGCCAATGCATTTTTAATTAGTAGAAAAAATATTACGTCAAGAATGCAAAAAGCAAACTTTCTTGTGTTATTTTTTTTTTCAACGCAAGATAAAATAAACATTTTTTTATACTTGTGCAGTTTAATACCATATTTGTAGAGGTGTATTTTGCATGATAAATCCATCTCTGACATTATTGGCTTAATTTGAGTTATCTTTCATGGATAAATCCATGATGGCCGCCGTTCCAATTTAAAAAAAACGTTTGTTTTTACTTTTATCGGCAGAAAACAGAACGTTTCAAAGGGCATTTCGTATGAGAAAATCATTACCGTCAATATTTTCTTATTTTAATGTGTCATTCAGGCATAAATCTAAGATTGCCGTCATCACCATCTTGGAAAATATTATACATTTACTTATTGACAGACACATATATGTGTGTAATACCACCTTTTAAAGTTTATTTTGCATAAAAAATAACTGTTACTGTTCTTCCAACCTCATTATGTCAAATTTTGTCGAATGATTGCTGTAGACTATACTAGTGCTTCTGTACAATGCCGAACACAGCATTTAGCAGACGGAACAGATCTCTAATGACCCTCCCTGGACAGGGGCGAAAAGTACTACTACTAGCAATCATCCCAGTACCCCTGGCCTTCTCCTACTTACCCCCGTATACGGGTAACTGGGACACTTTTTTCCTAAGAATTCTCCAAATAATTATGTATAGGTGTTATTTGTCATTGAATAAAGGTTCCTGTGACAATATAAAATATTCTACATAGGTTGAATGATTGTTTTGAATCTCTAACTCTATTAGCGTCTGCTCCAGGGCAAGAAATTATAAAAGTCTTCCAGTTAGCCCAGGTCTCCCCTACTCTACCGCTACCATTACCACATTTACCACTACTACTATGCGACTACCACTGCTAGGGCCAACTAGTACCACCACTGCAACTGCTTCCAAAAATAAATACGTGATATTGCTCCAACTATCATATTATCATAATATGTTATAAGCTGACATATTACTCCACACGGAACTCACTCAAACTCTTTGAAACGATGGGCGAAAACAGGACCAAAATAACCACCGCTGTCACAAAAGTGAGGTAGCTTAGGACAAGCACATCTATCTGGGATAATAATTTACCTTGACGACATTCTGGTGGAATATAGCCAACACAACGGGAACATCCATCTTGGTTATTACAGATCACGCCTTCTTGACAATTAGCACATTGTGTGTCTGGAAATATAAGTTAGCATAGGTATTCACAGTGCCAAGATAAAGCACGATACATAGCCGTTTAAAAGTTTAACAATTTCAAACTGTGCGACACATTATAATTACGAATTTGCAAAAAACAATAAAAAATGCATACCATATAATGTGGTAAATGTTTCAACGGTTGTTTTCTCGGCAGTCTCCTCATCCGTTTGATCCCCTTTAGTTCTGACTCCTAATATCCTGACCTCGTATTCTGTACCTGAAGGCAGTCCGTCTATCGTGGCTTGTGGTGGATTATCATCAGGATTATATGGCACTATAGGTTCTCTGATCCAGTATGCTAACCCTTTCTCTTTGTACTCTACATAATAACTATAATACCGATAGAGATCTTCATCAGGCTGATTTTCTATATGGTTCCACTTCACAACAAGAGATGTGATGGTTTTATTTAATAGCGCGAGACTGTCAGATTGCATAGCAGCAGCGACTGAAATATAAAATGCATCAACGTTGAAGAAACAAACTCTGTAAATAATCTGACACAGATATAGCCCCAACGTAGCTGAAACAGAACGCGAAACTGTAGGTTTCAGTCACAGATTGAGCACGATTTTACTTTAGACGGTCATATCTAAGACTTTTTATGACGAATTGTGCGTTTCGTGAAGAAATCACCAAACTTGGCACAATGATATATTATTCTATTAATCATCTTTTTTGATTTGGAGCCACTCCTACCAGATGCCCGCCATATTGGATTTCAAAATGGACACCTTAAAATTGTCCTTTTAGTTTTACTTTAGCTATATATTTTATGAAAATATATATTTTAGGTCGGGAAAGCGATTGATATTTTGATTCACACAATAATTTGCTAATGCATTTGCTATAAATAGCATGATTAGTGCACTCTTATACATTTATTTTTATAGGAGGAGTAGGCCCCTACTATTTTTTTCCTATGTTCAACTGTAGTGGTGAAAGATGGATGAATAAACGAATGAGTAAATTGAGCTTTATGCATTTTTTCAGTACACGTAAGCTAAGCTTGATCAGCAGAAAACAGTCTACAGTAAACATCACTGTTATGGACACTTGTCTAGGCCTATAGTGTTTTGAGCTGGTGGGTTTTGTTGACATCAAAAAGTACAGTTGTGTACATCGTTGTGACGTCAATTGATGTTCAAACCCCCATATCGTCAAAATTAGTGCAGTATTGCCAGTATAATTTACATTATTGTGATAAGTAGGCCTACCGGTAAAACTTAGGTATCTATACGGCTCAGATGTGCTTTATCGCATGTTATTGTCCTTGGGCTGGGGCACTAGGGCAGTGGTTAAAGCTGCCTGCTGGGAAAGTTTCTCCCCCGCTCACTCATAAAGATTCAATATTATGGGGAGCCTCCGTGGTCAAGAGGTAGAGTGCTCGGCCTCGGACCACCTAGGCACGAATTTCAAGTCCTGTGTCTAGAGGGCATCTCATTCATCTCACTATTCTTAGAAGGTTCTCCTGGCCAAGTTTAGACTATATGTGCACAAAGGTGACCTAATACCCCATTAAATTTTATTCATTCATTCATTCATTTTTTATTTCTTTCATTTATTCATTCATTCATTTGTGATTAACCTGAACAACTTTGAAGGCATAGATTGGTGTATGGCTTCTGTGAATCTACACAAACAAATAATGTGGCTGATATAATAATAATAATAATAATAATAATAATAATAATAATAATAATAAAATCTTTATTTAAAGAGGGTAAACCCAATGAGCATTTGACCATCTTCCTTGAGGCCCTCAAATGTTCAAAAATACATAATACATAAGTAATAATGAATAAAGTAATAATATATATACAGCATAATCAAAAAAGAGTCTTTAAAACATGTATATGCACTGCCGTGCAAAGGCAAAAAGCAGCATCTGCTTATTATACAAGTAAGCATATACTGCCTCTTGTCTCTGCAGAGCAGTGTAAGCTATGTACAAGCAATAATGATAATATATATACAAAATTGAATAAGATACTTGTTGAACAATATATGCTACACTGTATCGGTGAATTACTTAATTTTATCTATATTTATTTTCTTCTAAAGTTTATTTAATGTACAAGTGATAATTTTATTGTGCGTTGAATAACGCTTACGTAGTATGTGGTTTATTAGACCTCCTGAAGGCTTCAACCAGTGGTCAGCCTGCCCTTTTATGACGAGATGGCAAAATCATTGCCGGCTATGCATAATTTAAAATGTGCGCTTCTTGCATTACAGGTACTCATTTAGTTAACTACTTTTGACTTAAACTAGTTAATTGTTGTTATTAAACCTGTACAAATCAAGCCACTAGACTGGAAACACTTTATCAAATTGCTATATGAGAGTCGACGCAGTATTCTGCTGCAGCGAAAAGAACATATTTAAAAACAAGATACCAGACACTTAAAAAAAGCTGTCAGCTCCCTTTATAAAAGACAGACTGCGACTGGGCGTTGAATAGCATCCAATGTACGTAGGCCAAGGGATTGTTACCACTCTCACAACCCACCAAGCCAAGTGACCAATGTCATTCAGGTTAATATATAACTACATGTACTAAGCTAAAAATACCACAGATAAAAAATCAATATGATGAGAGCTCTGTCCCCAGCACACAACCGGATGGGAACAATATCTATCACCTTGTCTAGACAACTCTATGAAAATGTGTGCTTCAGAATATGTTGCCAACAAAAATATTTACCTATTCACCAAAGATAGTAGGTCTAACATTCACTTATAGGCCTACCCCAGTCACACAAACACAACGCACAGCCCACGCCTTGAGTGACAAAAATTAGACCAGTACATCGTTGTGTGTCCATGAATTTTGTCAGGATATAAGAAGAGACAGCGAAATTTAATACGAATATACAGCGTGTTCTAGATAAATCAGGTGTATAAATCAGCGAATACACAGCGTTTCGACACCGCGTTGCGAGTTAGCAGGGCGACAAAGTTAACGAATACACCGCGCATCGCCAGCGCGAGGCACGAATAAGTCAGTAAGCATTCAGCACGCCCCATATACGTTATATGTTCGCTGGACATGCGTTAGAAAGGCGTTAGATGGGCGCTATATGTGCGCTCTTTGTCGGCATTTTTGAGTTTTTTTCTGACCGCAAGGCCCAGTCACACATGGTCGACGCACGACCCACGCACCGAAAATTGACTATTTTTTGCCAGAGCGTCTGTCATGAGTCGGTCGTGCGTCAGTACTCGTTACTGGTTCCTGGAGGGCGCTGCACTAACGCTACGCATATTTTTTATGTGCAGTGTATTCGCCAGTTGGGTGTGTTTAAAATATTTAACGCATATGAACGCATAAATGTACACGCCAGAAGACCGCCAGAAACACGTAGGGCGCGCTAGAACAATGTTATGTCAACGCCAAATACGTTTGCTTTGAGGGCGCCCGGCAGTTGTGGGCAACGTGCCTGCCCTGAGCTGCATGAGCGCTCTAAGCAAACGCTGGGCACACGCCGGCAGTTCGCCCAGCGCTCCAACAACAGACTGTGACTATGTTATTTCCGCAAGCTAACCCTTGGATTTGAAAAACGACATTTTATTTTTAATCATTTGAGGTAGTGTTTCAAACGATACGCGGCTTCAAGTGCAGAATTTGCTTTTAATTTGTCGAATTTACGTCAAAACATATAATGTTATCATAAATTTAGGACACATTTTTCATTTAAAAATGGTTACATATGAACATGAAAAACTGATAAAATTTACTATAATCGTCGACATTAGCATTCTAGGGTTTAACGCGCACTTTTGCGTCCAAAGCGTTAGCGAAGTGATGTTCATTCGCCATTTGCGTTACAAACAAGCTGTGCATCCGCTACTAACTTGCTACATTTTTCAGAATCCGAACTCAAATTGTTATTTGTTATTTATTTATGCGTGGACTGTGCGTCGTTGATATGTGACTGGGACACACCTCGGTCAACAAAAAGACAACGAGTTTAGAGCGTGTGCTCTACTTCTGCCTAGTGTTAGCCTGGCGCTGGTCTGACGTTCTTTTGACGTCTTCAATCACACGTGGAAAAACGTTCACATTTTTGAACATGCAGAAAATGTGCGCAGAGGTTGACGCACACAATAAAAGAAAAACGTTCATCCGGCGTTCTCGTGAAATCGTCAAAGTATTCTGACGCACGTCCAGCGAATCACAACGCACTGTCCAAAATTTTTCCTTTTTTGTGCGCTGGACGTCCGTGATGGTATGTGTGACTGGGCTTTAAGATGTTCCTTGAGGATAACACTTTTTTTATCTCAACTGAATACTGGGCAGTAAATGCCAAGAACTACAAGAACTTTGTCATATCCCTATGCAATAGTGTGACACAAAAGACTGTTTGTGAAAATCAGTGCATAGTGGATTTTAATTATTCAGTAGTCAACTTATACCATGCATATAAATTGTACGGAAAAGTCGAAGAGGCAGAAATTGCTCCGCTATTCAAGATTTGAGTCTACACAACCCGATTCGAGAGAAGAGCGTATTTTGACGCACTTCCTCACAAGAACACAATAAAGGAAGAGACATCCAGCTTGAACACTGGCAGTGAGCTGGATTATTTGAGGTATGTGAATATGATTTGTGATGCTAGTGATGCTTTTTGGTCTTCAAATATCGTAATGTTTTTGCTCAGATTGAAAAGGATATTAGAGTAGCCTAATATTTGGTTGTGAATTAGCCTAGAAAAGAATAGTTAAAATTAATCTGGTTAGATCGGTTAATAACCTCACGAGCCATGTCATACGTATTGGTTTACCTATTTCACGACCGCACTTTTCTCCTATTCCCCACGTTGTACATGAACACGTTCCATCTTTGTGATCACAGCTGTTGTCCTCACATAATCCACTACATTCTTCATGACAGTTCACCCCATATGTTCCAGCGTCACACACTACGTGGAGATAAACAATAACATCATGAAAATAAAAGCCATAAAAATGATCAAATATGAAAGCTAGCATATCACATATTTCTCTCTTTGCACATATCAACTTGGAAAAGTTCAGTTACATGTTTAATTATAAGGCTGGACTTTTTTTTATTCCGTATTTTACGGCTTTGTTGACTTAACCAAAATAAAATCATTTTTAATATTTGCTTTTTAACATTAAAAAAATAAAAATATTTTAATACCCCAACGTGTTACTCCACATGATATTTGTTTTTCTTGTGAGAACTCTCTGATACACACCACTATCAATGGCCTATAAAGCCTATGTCCCGCGTACAATAGATGTTGAGGTCATTTCCAGAAATCACTCATTACATTTGTCTGAGTCACCTCCTTCAAAGAGGAATGCCTTTTAACGGAGTCTGTATTTTTTAGGATATTTTTGCATTTTTGTTTTATTTTTATTCTGACTCCTGACATTGCATCCTGAAAATTACCGCCTGTTTAACATATAATAAAAAAAGTCTTGTCTAAACAAGCTGCATGAAAATGTTACATTTAATTATATTTGTAGGCCTAATTGGTGAGCGGAGTAGTACCACTTTTTGAGTCAAGGTGGCAACAGAGTACCACAAGCTGATTTGGATTTTTTAAGTAGGCCCTATGCATTTTGACAGCCCCCAAAATGCCGTATCATCCTATTGCGGGAACATGTCAAAATGACGTATTTAAATGCCCGCCATTCTACTTAGGTCACTTTTATTATTGTTGACACCCGAAAATTTGTGATCAATCTCTAAGACATTTTCGTATAAACTTTCAAAAAAACATTTTCTAGCATAACTTAGATATGGAAATTTAAAAAAAATCAATGATAATTCTGAATTGACTCTTTGATATCTAAAATGGTCAAAACCAAGTTACCGGAAAATAATAAAGATCTTACAATGAATGGCAGTGTCCAAAAATAACTCAAATTAAAGGGACTGGCCCAGGCTGAAATCATCAAAAAATTGGTGATTTTATTTTGACTTCTTAATATGACCATATGATGTAAACATGTCCATAGACTAGAACTGCAAAGTGTTGTAATTTTTGTGCTGCGCATTCACCAGTTAGGCTAGATATAGAAACGAAATTCCTGATTTTTAATTATTGACAACCATTTCAAAAATAGGAAATACGGGAATTTCGTCTCTATATCTAGCCTAACTGGCGAATGCGCAGCAGAAAAATTTAAAAACTTTGCAGTTCTAGTCTATGGACATGTTTACATCATATGGTCATATTAAGAAGCCAAAATAAAATCATCGATTTTTTGATGATTTTAGCCTGGGCCAGTCCCTTTAATATATATATACCTGTCAATATTGTACATGTTTAGTTTTTATCTGTTGAATATATATGTTTGTAGTTTCCTTTCTACAAGGTATCACATCCAGTATGATGATTGTAGCTTAATTTAATATTTTAAACATACTGACAAGAGATTTTAAAACTATATATATATATTTAATGTTAATACATGACTTGTTTTATTTTTTTTAATTCTTCAAATTTACTTCAAATTCAAATTCTTACTAAGCAGTCCTTATAAGACTGTTTTACAAATAATAAAATGTTAAAACTGTTGTTGAATTTCGGTTACTTTTTATTCCCTGACACAGAAAACATAATTAAATCCACCTTACTTATAATTTTATATCGGGACATATTACTGAAGTTTCAGGCCCAGATATAAATTTGGTAATTGCGAAACAAAATTTGTCTTCATAGTCGTCATAGTGGAAATCTGAAATGAATTCATCTAGATTTGATCTTCTTTGCTTATTCTACCTCTGTAGTTGTATGTTTCCATCGTTAAGCTCACAGTTAATATCCCACATACAGGTCTGGGAATATTGCTCGTGGAAACTCAATGGGAATTTTACATGGCCTCATGCCTGATTAACAAACTCGTGGTCATCGTGCAATCATCGGCTGCCTGGACGCTGGCCTGATGAGCGAAAAATACATCGGCCAATCATCCCACGGGGACCGAATTGAATTTGTGACACATGCATAAGTAAAATAGTGAATTATTCATCAAATCGAGTCTGTGTGGTGTTGTGATTGTCGGGAAAATTGTCTTTTTTTGTTATTATTAGCCTAAGTTGTGTGTATGGAGTGTAGCTGCGCACATGAAGTCACGTGCGTATGAGCCTCTTGGGACTAGTTATGAATATAAAAAATATCTTTGTTGTACCTTCATTAATAGTATTAAGATAACGATGTTTTTTATATGAATGTATATGGATGTTAACCTGACATGTATAAAGTTGTTTCAGTAAAGATAGTTAAGTACGACCCATTAACAGATTAAAGTTATTCGTTAAATGAGTGTGAGATCAATGATGTAATACCCCAGTCACACATACACGACGCACAGACCACGCCTTGAGTGACAAAAAATAGAGTAGTGCGTCTTTGTGCGTCCATAAATTTTGTCTGGATATGAGAAGAGCCAGCGAGTTTAAGACAAATATACAATGTGTTATAAATAAATCAGGTGTATAAATCAGCAAATACACAGCTAGTCTAGTAGGAAGAAGGGGGTATCGTGCACCCCCGGAAATGAATTTCTAATTGATGTTTCTAGATTGGAAAAATACCATAGAAAATGATTTGCTATGTTAAAAAGTTGACAAAATGTCCCATATACCATTTTTATGCAAATTAGTGACGCCATTACTGGAAAATGTATATTTCGCCATATCTCAGCTAATAGTGCACTTAGCTTAACAATTAAGGTGTCTAACCCCATGTTTTGAGGGTCTAAGATCATTACAAAACTATTCTTGAAGTAATCAGATGTGTCTAAAAGATGCTAGTGTGCCAAATAACTCCGCCATTAGCGAAAAATCTAAGTTTCGTCATATCTTTGCGGTTATCAATGATAACTGCATTAGGCCTATAGTCATTCATTTCATTCGTTTATTTATTATGCTGACATAAAGCGTCTAGACGTATGTTCAGATGTTCAACGGATATAAAAATACTAATAGTCAAGAGATCAGATATGTACGAGTCATGTGATAGTATGCACATTTGTGCCATTATTAGCGTAGAAAACTATACGCTAATGATGACTGCACACGCTATCTATCTATATCTGATGTATTTCTGAAGGTTCAATAACACCATAACTGAGTAGCACTATGTCCTAGCACACGACATGTTGTAAAATGTATGCTAGGATGCACATTAGTATGTCCTAGCACATAATAACACTATGATGTCGCAGTACATGAAAATGTTGTAGAATGTATCCTAGAATGTATACTAGCACGTTCTACCACATATTACCACTATACATTTTTCTAAACATTTTGTGGATAAAATTGCAATTACCCGTTCTAAATTTCCAGATAAAGTACATAATGAACTCTTTTGAGCGTGCGACAGAAGATGAAATTAAAAAAAATTATTTTGAGCTCATCGTCAAAATCATGTGATCTTGACCCCATTCCTACAAACGTGCTGAAATATTGTCTTAATATATTAGTAACTGCCATCACTGATATATTTAACATTTCAATGGACACAAGTACATTTCCTAAAAAAAGAAGCTCATGTAAGACCACTACTTAAAAAAAAACATATCTTCCTAAATTAACTGAAAAATTACAGGCCTGTATCCTTCTTGAGTTTCATTTCGAAAATCATTAAAAACGTAGTATCCGATTGGCACACTCTTATATGGAGTTCCACGGGGCTCTGTGCTGGGATCAGTGCTTTTTATCCCATACCCTACACCACTCAGCACTATTATCTCCAGTTTTGACATAAACCACCATCTCTATGCCGATGATACTCAAATTGTCATTATCTCTATCCCTTTTCAACGCTGATGAATCTCTTGAGAAGTTGCAACATTGTGTAATTTCCGTGTTTGCCTAAATGACAGGGTCTAAGCTGAAGCTTAATCCTAGTAAGACAGACTTTCTTCTCATTGGGACCAAACTTCAGCGTGAAAAATCTAAAATATTTCCCCATGCTTAATTCTAGGTCAAGACACAAATCCATCTGCAACAGCTAAAAATTTTGACGTAGTATTCGACAGTAGCCCGGATTTCCGAAAAGTCATATCTCAAAAAAAGACATATACAGTATATCCCAAACATGTAGGGCGTGCTTCTATCATATCAGTGACTTGCGTCAAATTCGAAAATAACTGTCCTGAGATCTTTCCAAGCTAATTGCAGTGGCACTGGTCAGTACAAGTTAGATTATTGTTACACACTTTTCCAAAAAATGCCAGAAAAAAATATCGCTAGATAACAACGCGCTCAGAACTCCTTTGCAAGAGTGGTAACTAAGGCCTCCACGTTTTAGTTGTTCCGTTTCTATTCTAAAACGATTACAGTGGCTTCCTGTCAAATTTCGGATTAATTTAAAAATATGCACGATAACTATCCAAACCCTAAAAGACATCCAGCCTGCTGACTTACTTGTTTGTCCGGAATGCTCAAAATATCTACACTACAATTTCAAATCAATTTGCTGGTCATCGTATAAAAACTAAGACTGGGTCAAGAGCTTTATCTATATCTTGCCCAGCCTTATGGAACTGTGCCTGTGCCAATGCGTAATGCCGAAACAATCTTAAAGGGACTGGCCCAGGCTAAAATCATCAAAAAATCGGTGATTTTATTTCGGGTTCTTAATATGACCATATGATGTAAGCATGTACATAGACTAGAACTGCAAATTTTTATAATTTTTGTGCTGCGCATTCACCAGTTAGGCTAGATATAGAGACGAAATTCCTGATTTGTAATTATTGACAACCATGTCAAAAATAGGAAATGCGGGAATTTCGTCTTTATATCTAGTCTAACTGGTAAGTGCGCAGCACAAAAATTATAAAAATTTGCAGTTCTAGTCTATGTACATGTTTACATCATATGGTCATATTAAGAACCCGAAATAAAATCACCGATTTTTTGATGATTTTAGCCTGGGCCAGTCCCTTTAACATTCCGGAAATTACTTAAATCTCACCTATTTGATCTGGCTTCCCACCCTAGCTACTCAGCAGCCCGGTTCCCTGTTGAAGAACCTACTTTGGTCTCGATTATGACACATGATCACGCAAAGGATTTGTGCTCCTCTGAGCTTAGTCTGCTGAGTACGTGATATGTAAAATGTATTCTAGATTGTATGCTACAGCACGCCGTACTTGCAACAGAACGGTTAGGGCTGACAAGATGATTCTGAAAGGTCCAGTCCAACCATTTACTCATCACTCATCACTTTTATCGAAAAATTGTCATCGTATTCTTCATGATCAACCTGGTCATCTCCTTTCCGATCACCAGCATCCAGTAGATCAACCAGCGACGCTGCTAGAACAGGACAACATGATCACAGTGGTTCCCAGACTCCCAGGTCAGTCTTCATCCACCCCTGTTGCTCCTTGTACATGCACGAAGAAACCCGGTGGTTCACATGCTGGATGTGTGGCTCCAAAGTAGACTGGTACGCGGAGGCGAGACAGGTCGACTCTTGACTTGGAAATTAACTTCTTTTCTTCTCTCACCATCTTGTGGGGTAGCTTGACATGGACGGCTTTCACAGAAGACTTACTAATGTGTCCGCTCACCAGATACGTATGCAAACTGCTCCAGCTGTTTCATCACATGAGGCTTGACATTTTGACGTCGTCACCCATTTGCCTGAATGTTTTGTAGAAGCTAGTATTATTTTCTAGCTTTTTATGTGGCCCAACATTTCCCTTGCCTTTGAATAAACTGGTTCAATCATCTCCACTGAGGACATATTAGCCGAGGGGGTGGCACAGTACGTTAATAGTCTTCTCCGAGAGACTCAGCCACTTCAGGTAATTGTATGTTGACAATCTGTCTGTGCTTCCCCGATCCTGTGTCACAGTCATATTGATTGAATGGGCATGATGCAGTAGAATCATAAATATGTGTGGTACTGCACATCCACTTGTGTTTTGATAAATTGAACACTTGGCATAATTAAAACAAATATTGTGGGAATAGACAACTCAGTAGCTGGGCTATTAACATAACACAATATTACCTAGCTATATGTTTAACAAATTGATGAATTCTACCCTCCACAATGAGGACTGCCATATTTGTTCTGTCCAGCCTGGAAGCCAAGCCTGCGTCCCACTCCATACAGCATAACTGACATAACTGTTTTTTGTGACATAGTTTGCATGGAAGCTCTGTCTGACAGCTGATCCAGCTAGAATAATCTCTGGGCTGCCACGTCTCAACCTCTCCTGTGCTTTGTTAGATCCAGGATGATAACTGTCAGTCGAGATCGCCGTCTGATCGAGAATCTGTATGTACATCTCACGACAGGTAGGGGAAAGGTTGGTAAAAGTATGTAGCGTCTTCCAGAAGGTGAGGCTAGTCAAGGAGGGAGATTTTGTTGATTTTTGAGGAAAAGCCATTTGGTGACCCAAGCCAAGGAGGTACAGCCATAAGTACAGCCATAAGAGTTCTTCCAAGTCCATTGGTTCATTTAGACTTTACGAGGAGCGGGGATTCCAGGTTGCTTTGCTCCTGGTACTGGATGACTTGAGATGATAGATTCACATAGTAACACAGGTCGACACAGCTTACCATTTGAAAAAAAAAACAATGAATATAGTTGTGAATGGGATTTTAACTGATTACCTTTTTCTGTGAGGAAGTGATGTTGATCTTGTTGCTTTCAGCTTTTCAGAATTGAGTTCCATATTGTCCATATTCTGGTACTGATCCGCACTTCCAAGAATGTAAGCTTGTGCAAGAGCATCAACAAGGACGATAACCAAACTGTGCAGAAGCCAAAATGAAAAGGCAACATGTGTGCTCTTTGGGAATTTCTTAAATTTGACATGATTTCTTATTGGGCTATTCTGTAGCCGTTTCTGGAGTTTCTCAGCTTGATAGTTCTGATCCATCATAGCCATTCAGCTCTTCGAGCAAGTGCAATGACGATAGCGAGATAACCTGGACAACATGTTCTCCAGTACGAATACAAGTGCCTTCTCATGGACATATCAGATCGCTCTGAAATAGTCTTACTATGTTATTTGACCCTCATAACATAGGTCTGGAACTTGTTATACTCAGTTATCTCCAATCTTGGCTGAGCTATGGCGAAAAATAGACTTTTCGTTAATGGCGGCAATATTTTGCGCAATAACATATATTATACACATCTGATCACTTCAAGAATAGTTTTATAATGCTCTTGGACCCTCAAAACATGCGGTTAGACACCTTAATTGTTGAGCTATGTGCACTATTAGCTGAGATATGGCGAAATATACATTTCCCAGTAAGGGCGTCACAAATTTGCATAAAAATGGTATATGGGACATTTTGTCAACTTTTTAACATAACAAATCGTTTTCTATGGTATTTTTCCAATCTAGAAACATCAATTAGAAATTTATTTTCGGGGGGGGGGTGGGTGCACGATACCCCCTTCTTCCTGCCCAACTAAGCGTTTCGCCACCTCGTTGCGCGTTAGCAGGGCGACAAAGTAAACGAATACAGCGCGCATCGCCAGCACGAGGCACAATTAAGTCATAAAGCATTTAACACGCCCCATATACGTTATATGTTCACTGGACATGCTTTAGAAAAACGTTGGATGAGCGTTATATGCGCGCTCAGTGCTGGCATTCTTGATTTTTTTCTGAACGTAAGGCTCAGTCACACATAGTCGACGCACGACCCTCGCACTGAAAATTGATTCTTCTTTGCCAGAACTTCGGTCGTGCGTCAGCACTCGTTACTGGTTCGCGAAGGGCGCTGCACTAACGCTACACATATTGTTGTGCTCAGTGTAATGGCCAAAGGTATGTTTAAAATATTGAACGCATATGAACGCATAAACATATACACGCCAGAAGACTGCCAGCAACACGCAGGGTGCGCTAGAACAACGTTATATCAACGCCCAGTACATTTGTTTTGTATCACATGGCTGCCCGTTGAGGACACCTGGCAGTTACGGGCAACGTGCCTGCCATGCGCTGCATGAGCGCTGGAAACAAACGCTGGGCACAAGCGGGTAGTTCGTCCAGCACTCGAGCAACAGGCTGTGACTATGTTATTTCTGCAGCTTAACCTTTGGGGCTCTGAAGAACGATTCTTTATTTTTAATCATTTGAAGTGGTGTTTCACACGATACAAGGCTTTAAGTGCAGAATTTGTTTTTAATTTGCGAAAATACGTCGAAATATATAATGGTGTCATCAACTTAGGACACATATTTTCTTTTAAAAATGGTTACATATGTACAAAACTAACTGATAAAATTCACTACAATCGTCGACATTAGTTAGCATTTTAGGGTTTAATGTGCACTGTATGAGTTCAACACGTTAGCAATGCGCTGTTCATTCGCCATTTGCATTGAAAACACGCTGTGCATTCGCTACCAGCTTGCGACGTCTTTCACAATCCGAACTCAAATTGTTCTTTTTTATTTTTTATGCGTGAACTGTGCGTCGTTTATGTGTGACTGTGAGAAACCTCGGTTAACGGGAACACAACGAATTTAGGGTGCGTGCTATACTTGTGCCTAGCGTTAGACTGGCGCTGGTCTGACGTTCTTCTGTCGTCTACATTCACACGTGGAAAAACTCTCTCATTTTTTGAACATTCAGAACATGTGCACAGGTTGACGCACACAATAAATGAATAACGTTCATCCGGCGTTCTCGTCAAATCATCAACGAATTCTCATGCAAGCCAGCGAATCACAATCCACTAACCAAAATTCTTTATTTTTGGTGCGCTGGACGTGCGTGATGGTATGTGTGACTGGGCCTTTAAAAAAGATTAAAAAATGAAGGATTCTCGACCCTAATATTATGCACTAGGAATACTGTGATTTTCAAGTTAACATCGCTGCTGCCAATACAAAGTCACGCTGAGTGTAGTAAAGTAAAGTACATGTATATGGCATAACTTTATATTATGTTCTGAATACAAATGTGTTATCACTAATTATACAAGTGATTAAATTAGGTTAATTCACGAGTCAGTGGCGAAAACCGATTTTTCACTATTGTGCCTCGTGTCACAATTAATGCTAGTCCTTGAGATTTTGACGGAACTGTGTTGATATGAAGGACCGCGGTATTCTGCATTAGTTCTGTGTGTGCAACAACATTGCCATAGCTGATAATGCCACCCCGCCATATTGACCAAAAATGGAAAAGTCTGAATGTTGGCATTATCGTACTCCCACAGTAGTCAGGGGGATTAACCCATTCTACCCCCGAATTGTTCAAATCCTCTCAAAAGCACAAATTTGGCCCACGTATGGCAAAGTCCATATAATTGTGACTTTTTGAGGGCGCCTAGCTGATCGCTGGCCTTGGGCGCCATATTTGACAAATCCAAGATGGCCGCTATTTAAATTAGGGTCATGTCATAACTTGTAAACTAATAGACGTAGAGACGCATGTAATACCACTTTTCTATCGTTTTCGAATATGTAGAATTGATCTATGATGATTTGAAGTTGATTTAGGGATTATTTAAAGTACAAATATATATGTAAAAAATATTGTTGTCAAACTGAACGACATGTTACCGGTTTAAATGAACCAGATCAGCAACACAATTATCTGTGTCAGGCATTGATAATGACCTATAAATAATATTTGGTACCAGAGCCAGTATTTGGAGTCCCTGTGTATCAGCCATATTAGATAATTAAAAATAGGCGCTATTCACAACAAGCACACGTCATAACTTGCAAACTAATACATGTAGAGACACACTTTATAACACTTCTCTACATTTTTCATCAACGATTTCAAATATATATTTTTTGCTTAAATGCAGTAAATATTCTAACAATCGTAATAGAAGCAAAAGAGTCGCGCCAGACGTCAAAATTAGGAACTGATCATTGACGAAGTTTTAAATCCGAGATATTAAGTTTTCTTTTATTATGTTTAAATGGGTAAAAGTAAACAATTTTTTCTGCGACCGGCCCCAAAATAGACAATAGACAATAGACAATAATTTATTCAAACTCTGGCCGGGGTGGCATGGAGTGTAATATATATGAAATTAAACAATACATCTTTTATACACATAATTATAAAGATTATAAACAATAACAGAAAAAATACAATGTAAGCAGCAATCAAATGTAAAGATCAAAAATATTGAAAGATTCTTTTAAATATTTAACTAATTTTTTAATCACATTTGGATTTTGACTTGACATAATGTTTTTAAACTTTAAAACGTTTGGTCGTTGGTGACAATATTTGGGTAGAAATTGGTTTCTTACTTCAGACAAGATTGAACATTCTAAAACAAAATGAAATTCATCACATAGTGTGTTGTTATTACAAAAAATACATATTCTATTGATTCTTGGTGTGTTTGTATAACGTCCGACTTCAATAGGTAGCTTGTGGTTACAGGTTCTAAATTTACAAAAAGTTTTTCTTTCGTACAATGGTAAAAAACAAAGATAATTTTCGAATTTAAATTCCGTCTTAAAAATACGATACAAAGTACATTTACTAGATTCGTTTATCTCATTTCGCCTTGTTGTTCGTATTGGTCTTCTAATCGTTGTTTGATGGCCATATGAAAATTAGAAAGATTACCACTGTTGTTTCGAAGCATTACAAACATATTGGAAAAAACAGTATGGTCTAGTATATGTTTAAAGGGACTGGCCCAGGCTAAAATCATCAAAAAATCGGTGATTTTATTTTGGCTTCTTAATATGACCATATGATGTAAACATGTCCATAGACTAGAACTGCACAAGTTTTTTAATTTTTGTGCCGCGCATTCACCAGTTAGACTAGACATAGAGACCAAATCTCCTATTTCTAATTATTGACAACCATGTCAAAAATAAGAAATACGGGAATTTCGTATCTATATATAGCCTAACTGGTGAATGCGCAGCAGACAAATTAAAAAACTTTTGCAGTTCTAGTCTATGGACATGTTTACATCATATGGTCATATTAGGAAGCCAAAATAAAATCACCGATTTTTTTGTGCTTTTAGCCTGGGCCAGTCCCTTTAATAGTGTCTAGCCATTTAGAGGATAATGTCCTATTATCGGAGTAGTGACAAAGTAAATTATAAAAACGGCTTGACAACTTGTTCTCGTCGTCTGACACTAACTTACACCAAAAAGAAATCATTCGAGTTTTAATATATACAGAAAGTGGAAAGCGCCCAGTCTCTCCGTAAACCATACAACTAGGTGTTGACTGTTTGAGACCTAATACATACTTTATATATTTGAGGTAAAGTCTATCTAAAATTAAAATGTTTTCATATCCTCAAACTTCACAACCATACAACAGAATTGGCAAAATCAATGAATCAAACAGTTCTAGCTGTAAGTCAATGGGTAGATCGAGCTCTTTTGATTTCTTCAATAATGCAAACATAGCTTTTCTAGATAGCACTACTAGGTGTGTTTTGTGACGAACAAACGAACCATTGTAATTAAAAAATACACCTAGATACTTAAATGAATCAACGATTGATATATTTTTCCCGTTCAGTTTAAAGTTAAAATTACCTCTGTATCTAGCCTTTGAAAAAATGACAATTTCTGTTTTTTCTGTATTTATACTTAATTTCCAACATTTGCAATATTCTGCCAAACAATTTAGTGATTTTTGTAAGCCTTCAGGAGTTTTAGAAGAAATAACTGTATCATCTGCATATAATAATATTTGTATTTTTAGATAATTGTCAAACACATTATCGGACAAGGAGAGATTTTTAACATTATTGTATTTTAAGAATGACTCTAAATCATTTAGGTACAAAGCAAATAACAGCGGCGATAGGCTTTCCCCTTGTCTAACACCGGTGTAACAGTTGAAATATGCTGATTTATTATTGTTTAATTGTACACAAGATTTAACATTATCATATATATTTCTAACAACATTGAAAAGCTTTCCGGTAATGCCAAATGAAATTAATTTTATCCATAAACCTGACCGCTAAACGGTATCGAATGCTTTTTTTAAAATCGATAAAGGCACAGTAAAGTTTTTTCTTTTTGCTAAAGAAAATATCAATTAGGGATTTTAGTGAAAAAACATGGTTTAAAGTTGACTAACCTTTTATAAATCCAGTTTGATTTTCTAGTAAAATGTTATTTAAATGTAAAAAATTATCTAACCGCAGGTTAATTATTGTTGTGAAAAATTTCCCAAAGCAACTTAACAAACTTATTCCTCTATAATTTCCGGGGTCATTAGTGTCTCCTTTCTTTTTGTAAATAGGGATAATATTTCCCAATGTCCAGTCTTGTGGGATATTTCCCGTTTCTAAGACATAGTTAAAAATACATTTGAAAACGGGGAGCAAAAGCCCTATAGTGGAACGAATATATTCGTTTATGACTCTATCATCACCACATGCTTTATTGTTTTTTAACAATAACACAGGCTTAATGGGTAGGTCAAGCCACTGACCGAGATTCATCCACTAAAAAAAAGGATGCGACATTGGGCGGCGTCTTGGAGCTATGACCCATTTGGGGATGATTAGCTACCAAGGGCCCGCAGGTGCTTGTGATGGCCGGGCCCAGGTTACTCTGGGATATAGGTCCGGCGGTCAGTCGGATCGAGGTCAGACTGATTGCATCCGGACCAAGTGACAGGAAGTTGGTCTCACAGCCCTGTCAAGTAGTCCCACGACCAATATGGACCTGCTGTGTCAACTCACATATACAGACTGCACGTGCACAGCACTCTCACTGCATATAATAAAAAATGAGCCCCGGTTGGGCTCGCCGAAAATATTAAAAAAAATAAATAAAAAAAAATACAATTCTGAATTTCGACAGGCGTAATGGATATATACTATACCCGTGACATAATATGTGATATTGTTCTTGTTGAACATTTGAAATAATACTTATTGTCCCTCCACTTTTACTGTTTAGAGCGCCTGCGAACGGCCGAAAAGGCTGATGTATGGCGCTATATCAAATGCTTTATATTATTATTATTATTATTATTATTATTATTATTATTATTATTATTATTAATATTATTATTATTATTGTTATTATTATTATTATTATTATTATTATTATTATTATTATTATTATTATTATTATTATTATTATTATTATTATTATTATTATTATTATTATTATTATTATTATTATTATTATTATTATTATTATTATTATTATTATTATTATTATTATTATTATTATTATTATTATTATTATTATTATTATTATTATTATTATTATTATTATTATTTCACAAGATCTGAACAGATATATTTTTGTATCTGATTCAACAAGCCAAACACAAGGTGAAATTGAAAACAGATTTATTTTGTTTCCTAAAATGACGTCAATGAATAAGCGATTCTAACATTAATAGAGTGACAATGGCGGGCAAGACTTGTCGGCCTGTATCTTGCGATGGCGCACCAATCTCAGCCTTTATCGACCAAAAAGCAGGGCCATATGTATATATATTTTATCGAGGTAGTACTGTATACATAGAAGTACTTTTATGTATTTTGCACAATTTTGCATTTATATATTGTGTATTCCATTTTTATTGCATATACATGTACTATTTACTTTTGCATCCAAATAAAAAAAAAACATCTATCCCACCAACCCGCAACATTGAACCGATGTTTGCTTGTTGGGTATCTAAACCCATCCGCCACGAGACATAAAGTGCAAAATCAAAACAAAATCTGCAACGTCACATAATAATCAGTCTCGACTTAGTCTTATACTAAGTTAAAGTAAATTTTTAGCAAGATTACCTTTTTGTATTTCAATGCACGTGAAGTCAAAGTGAAGCAATAGTAGAGCATGTTTATGTTTATGGGGCTCTGAACATTTGTCCTGTTGTGAGAATATTTCTACACATATTTCACAATCAATGTTCAGTCACTTGAATCAATGGATCGCGATAGAGATATAAAATAAATAACATGTAATTCATGGCTGGAACATATTAGTGAATGGCAGGTCTAACCTTGAGTACAGTGAGGTGGATCATCATATCCCAGACACTGACTACATCCAGCCACATCATCACATCTCACATCTAACACACAGTGGGAGCAGTCAGCGTCTGAAAATAAATCAAAGCTTATTTCCTACTCTAAGTACATAATACAATAAACACTTAATTGAAAAAATTGATACACGAACAATAGAAACACATCAGGTGTATTATGGAGATATATAGTAGGGTGACTAACCTAACTTTCATGAACACTTTCTGGCTACTTGATGATTGAACTGACTTCCTTAAAACTAAAAAAAAAATTTAGCCCCTATTTCCCACGCGAAAATCCCGGCATTTTTCTCTAGATACGTAAATCGAGAATGGCCGCTCACGGCATTATGAAAATAATAACTTTTGACAGCTATAAATATGAAAAAAAAACTTTTTAGGCAATTCGACCACAAGAAATCCGTTTCTGAGGTCAGTTTGATATTAAAACACATTTCTGACCCAGAAATCCAAGATGGCCGACACATTTGGATAAAATGTCTGTTTTTTTAAGCGAAACAGAATTTGGTCGTCTTGCAGGGGGGGGGGGTGGTATGAATGGAACAGTTAATATGCTTATGGACGAATTTAATGCTCTTAATAACAATCACAAATTACAATAAAAAAAAATGAAATTGGCATCCACCTAAATTTAAAACAAGGAAACATGCATAGTGTCTACTGAAAATAAAATATATGTATTGAATTATACCTCCTGCCAGGCTATGTTCTGAATCCTCAGATCCTGATGAATATATCATGTTTTTCTGTTTACCATCATCTGATTTTATTTTCATGCCAGTTTCACTCATCATTTCCGTGACGATCCTGAGGTGATAAATGTGCTCAGCACTGTCTTAGCTAGGATTAGACAACTGCCCGCCTTTTCTCTCAAATTTTTGCATAACTGCCCGTGTATTTTCCTTTGTAGTGTAATCTTGACAATTTTTGCCCGTCATTTTGACTTTATACCCATCCAAAAGATGGGTGCACAGGTCACTGGCTAGCACAGTGGTGCTCAGCAGCAGTTCTGCTGTAGATGAATATATCATCAATCAGGGCCGTAGCCAAGAGATACTGATTACTCCGGTGTGTGGTGGGTGGGGTTGTCCAGGGGGGGGGGGGGGCATGCCCACCAGCGAAAATTACAAAATTTGACATTTCATTAGGCGTGTTACCGGACTGACCGGACCGGTGACTACGGCCCTGTCAATGTAGACAAAGCAACACTTACCAATCAGTCCATGTAGCACCCTGTTCATAGTGTGTTAGAAGAGGCTGCAGCGTTGGCCAGCTTAAACAGTATTCTCCTGAACTCAAATAGGCCCCTATGGCAAGTGAAGGCTGTTTTGTATCTCTCCTCTGGTGCTACTGGGATCTGCAGTAGCCACTTTTCAGATCCAAAGTCGAAAGCAACTTGACAGGCAGTAGGAGTCATTTACCGTGGCCGCATTAAGTTTACAGTAGTCAATGCAGACGATCTAGGTATGATCCATCTTTTTTGTGGGTCAATGTGACTGGGCCCGGTGATGGTGATGTTGACATCTGGATAACACCCGCTTTGATCATATCGTTGACCACTTTCCTTTTTGAGAGGGGTGTGCAGTGAGCCCTCTGTCTAATGGATCAGTAGCCATTAAGTTTGATGGTGAGGGGAATCAAGTTGCAGTGACCGAGGTTGGACAGGTCCTCGTCAAACACGACTGTATACCCTTCATGACGTCATCGATGCAAGGGTGGCCGCAGCTCTAAGAGGCTTATGGGGGATGAAGTCTGTATGCGGCGTAATGCTGAAGTTCTGACCAAACGATGTCACCTTTCTTGTTTTTTAACCACTCTCCCCAATTCCTCGGCTGATGGCATCACTGCTTATCAGCAGCACATTTGAGAAGTCTTTTGTAACTAATACTGGGAATGCATTGGCATCCATGAGTTTAACTTCTGTGTTCTGGAAACACCGGTGTCGAGTAGGGCATGGGCCTGCCCTTCAGCAATATCTAGATATATTTGACATGGCGACAATGCTGCCATTAGTGGCCCCTTGAAACCGTACAATGTCTTGTTTGATATGGGCAAACATATGCATAATGGCCTACGCCTTTGTAGCACGCGTAGATTGGCTAGACGGCTGTTCACGACATCCCGTCCTAGTGGTTAGGGTTCAGGTTCACAATCCTTTAAACATCAGTGTATGTGGTCCACGATACTGCTGGCGCTCAAACGTTTTCTACAAGGTGTCGACTCATCTCGGTGCCGGTGGTTGTGTGGGACTCCTGCTTGTTCATACAGGCCTGTAATTGGTCCATGTGCCTCTGTATGGTTCCCAGGATCGACAGAAACCTATCTGACGACTCTTGGTTTTTGTGTGTCACACCCACCTCCATGGGCTCCTAGTTCTGGTGCTCTTTTTTCTATTGAGCTTTTTTCTCCAGGGCCACCTCAATTGCTGTTCCGAGAGTGTTAGCTCGTTCTGTCCTGAACAGGTGGCCAGCAAAGACCACCAGTCAGTAAATCACTTCAGAAAGCTGACCACTTTCCCCTCTTCACCCATAGCCCGTGCTGTGGGGTAGTCAAGCTTGGCGTCAGATAAGAATTGCATGATGTTCGCCGTGGCATTTTCTTCTGGCTTCTGTTTGATCGTATGTAGCTTATTCTGTAGGAACATATTCTACTGATGACAGGAATAAGTCTGTGAGCTTTCCCATAAGCTCCGACCAGCTACTAGTCTCCTCCGGTGGCTCCAGTATTGTACTTCGCCTGGAAGGTCACCATCATTTGTCTCCTGTGCAAAAGAAAATAGGAACTCTACGTTTGTGGTTCCTTGTTCCAATCTGCTGATGCGTCACATCCATTCTCTGGTCAGGTCGGGCCATCACAGACATCTATCTTTCTGGCAGTTCTCTCCAGATTGCTGAATCGGGTTGTCTCAGGGTGGTTGGCAACAAACATGTTCACCAAGTGCTGGCACTGCTCTCAAGTCATGGCTAACGGGATACTCGAATTAGCCATGTTGTACTTCTTTTGATAGCCAGTTGTAAGATTCGGGTTCGATCCCAGAATCTAACAACACACCTCACTGTGCTTTTCCTATTAAGCTCCCCAGTGCCACAGCAATGGCATGAAGTGCCAACAAGTCCTTTGTGCTATGTAAGTCCTTTGTGCTATACAAAAGATTTCACACTAGGCGTAATTCTGCTTTACCGTCCAGTCATATCTCCTTTTATTATCTTTAAATGCAATTACAGAAACAATTCATTGGCAGTGTTGTTAGTACGGGTGTGGATACCTGGGTGTGCATGTTTTAATTATTCCCCAATTTTTTTTGTTTGGACCTAGCGGGGCGCGGGATCTGTGACCTTTTTTGTTTATGACAGCCGGATAGCTCTGGCCGGTCTGGGTCTGTGATAACACAGACAAACACTGGCCATTTACCACCAGGCGTGAAGGTGCTCTGGTTGCAGTAATGTCCTGTTTGTCTTGCAATATGTTAGTTTTAACAACCTGTTTTGTCTAAGCTCTTGGTTTGTTTGACCATCTGTTGGCTCCAAGTGCGCACTTGAATTCTGGTTAGCATCAACTGAGCATTTATAATCTGACTTGTACCATTAATATGCATTTGATCTCAAACTTGTATATTATCTTTTTTTGTTAGAAACTAATATATGTGAATTCATGGATATAATCCGGGACTCAGAGCTTAATATGACAGGCAATTCAGATTAAACACATTTTGTTGACATACACTCAGATATATTAAAATTTTAGAATCCCTTTTTCCTCGTTTCCCATTTAGGTGTAGGCCTATGTATGCCATATAATGTGCTAAACAAATTTATTTATTACTATAATTCGTGACTCGTATTACCAACTTCTTCTAACCCCCGTTTTTAGAGCAATACATTTATCTAGACATATTAATATTAACTGCTGTATTCATACCCCACACAAGGCTACCAAACTCTGTTTCACTTACAAAAATGGCTTTTCAATCCGAATTTGTCGGTTTCTCAGATTTTGGGTTCAGAAATGTGTTTTAATACCAAATTGACATCAGAAACGGATTCCTTGAGGTTGAGTTATCCAAAAAAGTATTTTCATTCATATTTATAGCTTTTCTATGTCAAACGTTATTTTTTTGCAATGGTGCGAGCAGCCATTTTAGATTTACTCCTCTAGACAAAAATACCGGGACTTTTGCGAGGGACATAGGGGCTAAATATTTTCTAAAAGGTTCAAAGACGTCAAATCAATCGTCAAACATCTTAGCCAGAAAGTGGTCATGACAGTTGGGTTTTGTCACCCTACTAATATTCTCTTTCTTTTTATACAGAAGTATTAAGATTTCTAGACGACTTTATGAACCTAATAAAATCATAGGAACAAATTTTAGTAAAAGTTGACTTTTCACCATAATTGGGATGTGCCGAACACGATTAGCCCGGTTTCCAAGCAGAATTTTGTGTTTAAAGTTGTCCAATTAGCATATACAAAATAGCTGCTAATTGACTATTTCGGTCATTTTGTGAGGTAATACATTACCATAGCCACGTAAAATAGACACTGCTATTATATTGGGTAAGCCTATCAAAAATGTTTTTAACACAATTAAAGTAAGTGCAATTGAATAAGTCTTTTTCAATTTTGCCTTTAAGTATAAATAAAATGGCCCAGTTGACAATTTTGGAAATTTAATTTATACAGGTCATGCATGCTTCGTCTTACAGTAATATTATGTTGATCTATTAGTTTTCACGAGAAACAGATATACATAACAGATAATTATAATTCTAAAAAAACTATCAATTGAAATAATATGTATTTGAAACACTTTATCAATTATGTTGATTAAAGACTAGATAACCTGTCGCTCACTATGCTCTATAAAAAGGTATTTTGCTGTGTGGCTTACGTGAAAATCATTACAACTGCCCATAGCGTGATTTTACAACGGAGAAGATTTGCTGGCGATATTCACTGGAAATAAATTAGGTTAATTAGGGAAAATAAATTATATAAAATTTAGATGCTCAATATGTCTAGTTTGGACAAACGCCGCAATCATACATAGTGATGGAGTTCGGGCGAAAACGCCTCCCTGACCCTCTTTACTGCCACCCTGTCGCCTGTTATTAGTTTGCTTAGCAATTTAGCACCTCTTCTCGCGATTGCCTGTTAACGTCCCACTGTCACTCGCTACCGCCTTTTTCCCTTTAACGCCTCTTCGTGGACTTTTAGCACCCTCACGTCACCCCTCAACAGCTGCCTGTGTTTTTTAACTTTTCTTTGTCGCTCTTTAACACCTCCCGCTTCCATCTAACATTTCCCAGTCGCCCATTCTACGCCACCCCTTGCCCCTTCAATGCTTCTCTGTTACCCTTATCGACTGCTCTCTGTCGCTTTTCACCAGTATTTTGCCACATACACAACCAGCACACGATATTGACCCAATGTTGAAATAATGTTGGGTCATTGTCTTTGACGCTGGCCCAACATTAACCCTACATTGGATTCACGTGTTGTGTTTGCTGTTTACCGACTCTCCATCACATTTTAACGCCCCTTCATCCAGTTTCACGTTTTTCTGTCGCCCTTTAATACTTATCCGTTGCAATTTGTTGCCTCTCTGTCATCCTTTATGGTATCCTTGTTGATTTTAACTCCTCTATGCCGCTTTTCAACAGTTAGTTGTGCCACATAACGAATCTCTATCGTATTTTAACGCCCCTTCATCGACATTTCAAGCTTTTCCGTCGCTATTTAGCGTCTGTCTGTCCGCTACGGCCTTGAACGTTCCCCTGTCGTCCTCTATCCTTTCCCCGTCACCAATTAATGGCTCTCCACCACTTTAAGAAATCTTCTTTTAACGACTCTATATCTTTTAACGCAGCTCAGTCGCTCTTTAAAATTCGCCCTGTTTTCCTGAGACATTTAACGCCTCTTTGTAACTCTTTAACGCATCTTATTTGCATTTATTTGCATTTTGTAGCCTTTCAATATTTTCTCGTCGCCATTGAATCCCCACCCATGGGACATTTAAGCCTTCCCGTTTTCCTTTGACAATTCCCCCTGACCTTTGACGCCTTTTCGTCACCCTTTCACAATACACTGAATCCGTGAACGTGTTTTTATTGCCTTGGATGCAGGTATCTATGCCACATAGTGTGTTAGATGTCACATTCAATTTTGAATGTTCACACAGGACAAGGATTGGGAAGCGTTAATCGCGATGAAGAGGCATTAAAGGGCGACAGAGAAACGTTATAAGGCGACTGAAACGAGCTCAAAGAGCAACAGAAAGACGCTATAAAGGGCGAGGGGGTGGCGGTAAAAGCCAATGAAATGTCCCATGTAGGGAGACGGGAAGGCGTCAATGAAAAAACGTACAAGCTGTCAAGCTCATTGGGGATTACTAAAGTGCGCTAAAGAGCAGCGACGGGGATGTGTCAAATGGTGATGGGTGAGCATGCAATGGCGACGGAGTACCGTTGAAAAATGACAAAAAGCGTTGGTAAAGGGTCCCAGAAATACATTAAAGGGTGGTGGACAGAAGTTAAAAAGCCTCGGAAATGCGTCAAATGACGATGCAGCAGAGTTAAAAGGCAAATAATAGATGTTAGGACGGCGAACTGTTGAAGAGCAACGGGGAGGTATTAATGTGAGACAAACATACACTAATGGGCATATTGGAGGCGTTATTGGGTGAGCGAATATTACTTTACGTCGCTTTCTGCACAATCATGGCAATGCCTGGAAATCCCGCAACAAGCGGAAGCCCGAAGTCGGGACTATGCCCTATTCGTATCAATTGACATCAACGGTTCTTTATAGTGCACAGTACCATGGGCAGCACTACACACTCCAGTCATTTGAACAGTTTGGAGCACTGTAAGGGGGGCGGGGTCGGGAAATATGCCACTCTATGTATGTTTCTGGCCTAGTTATACCCCATTTGCCTCTATTATCTCGCCATGTAATTAGCGTGGTGCTGTATGGGTACAGAAGTGTCTCGCCGATGATTACTCCATTATTAAGAAGGCGACAGAGCGGCGTTAAAGGACACCAGCAAAGCTACCTTTATTATCTCAACATAATTATAATTGTTTGAATAATTGTGGCTTAGATTTAGAGGCCAGTATAGTTTTTAATCTAAGAATAGCTATTCCACTGACTTTTTATGCTAAAATGAAATGAAATGAATCGGGCTTTAGGCCACTTCTGTGCACATACAGGCTAAAATGGGCCAGGAAAACCTCCTGAGGATGGTGAGATGAGTGAGATGACACTGCCCTCCAGACACAGAATTCGAAACGCAAACCCTGGAGGTCTGAGGCCGAGTACACTACCTCCCGGTCACGGAGGTTGCCCACAATACTGAGTTTTATGAGTGGATTGGGAAGAAACATTTTTTGTTTCTTTCAAACCACCGAGACCGGGAAACGAACCCCGAATTCTTGCGTGAAAGGCAGCGCTGCTGACTACTACCCTAGGGCCCCCGCCCTTTATACTAAAAGGTTTGAAGAAAACATTTATATTTTTTGTTTTTTTAGTTCAAAATAGTGATAACAGTCTTATATTTAGAATAAATATTGTCAAATCTAACACATAACCATTTCATCTTTTTGTCATGCTAAATAAACCGTAGTGATGGCATTAGCTGTCTCATGTGGGATGAATGAAGTTGCACTTAGCTACGATATCTGGGGACACTGCGAACCGAAGATAGCGGAGCTGTGTTTTGTATAGCGAAACCAAAGTCTCCAGCCGCCTGGGCATTTCTGGTGGTAAATTCCTAGGACCCCTTACCAAGGTTATCGGTGAGTGAAGGAAAGCACACTCGATAATCCACCATGCTTTATAACCACATCCTCGCGTCGTAATCTTTACATCATGTCACAATAGACTATTACTGCCGAAGTGGCATTGTGGGTTCAGGTCCTATAGTCCGACGGCCCATTAGTCCGACGGCCCATTAGTCCGACGGCCCATTGGTCCGACGGACGACCCATTGGCCCGACGGCCCATTGGTCCGACGATCCATTGGTCCGACGGCCCATTGGTCCGACGACCTATTGGTCCGACGGCCCATTAGTCCGACGGCCCATTGGTCCGACGGCCCATTGGTCCGACGGATCATTTCTAAATACCAACCTTGCACAAGTATATTATCTCTAGCAAGACACCTATTTAACTAAATAAATTTAATTGAGTTTTGAGATTATTTGAACTGTTTACGGGGCCTACACGTACACAGGTAGTTTTTAAACAAGGTAATTTTCAGTCACAGTGAAGTAGAAATTGCAATAGCAGTTTCATAGCTGTTGATAAGTAAAACAATACTGCTATTCTAAGCATGAAATAATGTATAACAATAAGTATCTCCTGCCTATTACCAGAGTTTTTTAAATAAAATAATATGTTACTAAATTACGGTTCAAAATTTATCATTTGTAATGGTCTCTGGATATGTACTAACGTTTATCATTTGTAATGGTCTCAGGATATAAAATATATTTATTTTTAAAGTATGTTTTTTTCCATATTATTCAGTTTTTATTATATTTATGTGGATGTTTTCTTTATCTTCTTTTAATCTCATAACATGGGGAGGTTTCTGAAGTAACTTTTTGTGAGACATTAATTGATTTTTATTGTAAAAATACAGACATTTTTGAAAATGAAGGAAATTTGATTTTTTTCATCAGAAAAAATCAATGATATGTTATTAAACTTTGATTATTGAATACTTTATTCTACGTGTCAGTCACCTGTCCTATAATATGATGATTTTAAGGGACAACAAAAATAGTTAAAGCGACACAATCAGGCTAAAATCATCCAAAGGCCAACATTTTGGTTCCTTGATATGTCCATAATATGTGAACACGACCATAGACTAGAATTGCGGAAGTCTTTTAAATTTTGGGTTGCTGTGGCAACAAAACAAGTATACCGAAAACCCCGTTTATCAGTTATTCCCATATTTCTTCTTTTAGACATTCTGCAATTAAAAATCGTCCTTATTTCTCTTTTAGCTGGTAAATGCGCAACACAAAGTTAATGTTGACATTATTATGGACATGTAAAGGAGCCAAGCAAAAAAATGACGATTTGGGCCTGATTGTGTCGCTTTAGAATATAAATATAATATTATATATTTAATTATGATTTTCGCCTTTTTTATCGCGAAACTGAATAAACGGGAATAAGGGTAATTGCACCATATGCAGTAGTTTTTTAAATAAATTGATAGAATTATTTTTTAATTTTTCTTAATATCATAGGGCTATAGCTGCGGTTTTTTATATAAAATATTATACAATATTTTTAGGGTGGAAAAATAGTGATAACACGAGTAGGTCTTTTTTAAATATTGCAATTACGGCATTTTGCCTTGACACGACACTATGGTGATAATAGGCCTGCATGTATAATAGTAGTATAAGTACACATTTTGATTTATTTTTTCTTTCTGTATTGCGATCTGGGGAAGAGATGAAGAAGAAACGAAAGTTGCAATTAGGCCTCTACCAAGATTCACATTAATCATAGTAGGGGCCTAAATGAATTTTGATGATTTCTCAGTCAATTATCAACCAATTTTCATGAAATTTTACAAGCACTATGTTCATTCTAGTGATGACAAGGGGCATACCTTAAAAATGTTATTGAAAAATAGTGTAAATGTAGTATAAAAGTTTAATATCTTTAACATGATTGTAGTAAATGTCGTCCTCTATTAACCCTTTAATTTTGTTTCATAATCTTCAGGGTAGCCGCCACATTACTAGAAAATAATGTGTGTAAAATTTCATAAAAATTAGTTCAGAAAGAGGTTAAGACAATATATTTAATCGTATTCCCAAATAAACATTTATGTTATTTATTAAACTTTTTTTTAATTCTGTATCTGGATCGTAGGGACTAATCTGAATCATTACCAAAATTTAATCGATTATGCCTTGGCTCGAAAAACATCTCTACCTCTACGAAAAGTATAATGCAGACAGACGGATAAAAAAATATCTCAATTGTCAGAGATGAGACATTCCTAAAATTAGTAGAATATTGTCCGAATTACATAGTTTTACGCTGGGCAACACTGAACAAAATGTTCCCTGGTGAATGAGATGAGTTTGAATATGAGTTCTCATACATTATATTGCAACCCAAGTACATTATACACCTTTACCATTAAGTTCACCAAAGTTTATTTCCAATTATTCAAGCAATAAGTTTCACACCAAGCGAGGCCTAAATTTATATCATTAAGATCAGTTTTACCTGATTTCGCATGATCATTATAATTCATTGGAATCGCCGCACATTAAAAATGCAAAACCGTTTTTTATGCTACAAAATTATTAGCGCCCATACCTAAAATGGGCTTCAAGAAATTGCAGTACAGACTATATTATATAATATTTTTAAACAAAAATTCTGCCCACACCTTCCAAAAATCTGTAGTTTGATACCCATCAGAAAAAAATCTAAAAGAATGAAATAAATAGGGTATATTTTTCTTGGGGAAGAGTGTGAAATAAATAAAATTTTGCAGACAGGAGGTGCAAGAAATAATATGTCCAGTTAGTCTGGGAAAACTCCGCCAAAGCGTGTAATAGGGTCCACACAAAATGTTTTTGCATTTTTGTGATCTAGAATGTGTCTAGTTGCAAATACTGGATGATGCCACCCTGGCATCCTTGAGCGTTTTGAGAAATATGCAAATTAGTGCGGCCATTACCAGAAAATCGATTTTCTCCGATATCTCAATGACTAGACATGATATCACCACAAAATTTGTTTCTATACCTATGTTTTCATGGTCAGGGAATACGAAGGGAACGTTAAAAATGACCTAACACTTGAAATAAAAAAAATAGAGAATATTATGATTTTATTTAAAGAACAGCCAATCAAGCATCCTGAAAACATGTATACATTGACTTACATGACAAATAAAAGCCAAATATTACTATATGGAATGTATTTTTTCTTCAATACACTTATGTTAGGAACTAAAGTGTGATATAATTGATGGATTTTTTAAATATAGGTATAACGCTTGATACAATGGTGGTGCAGTTTAATCGCTTAGTAAGCATGAATTTTACAACTAAGCGGAATTGTGATGATGACATTGCTGCAATATTGATTCGTTTTAGAGCTTGAAAAGTAATGCTCAAATATTTGTATTCAGCATATTGTGTTCTTAGTCATCTCCCTCGTATAATTCACTAGTTTGTGCGGTTTTGTTACTCCCATTGCCACACACAGCTTCACCATGGCATGTACAAAACACTGTACAGGATAGCTTAGCAACTGAGCATCTACACGAACATGGGGTCTGAGAAGAACAACCACATCTGATAAGCTCCAATACCTCAGGTGGAGCCAATGCAACGTCAGGGGGCAGAGTGATTGGTACTATAGTGACTTCGAGACTACGTCACGTTATCATCCGTACTTCGTGGGTTCAAACTCTGGTGGACGAGAATCATTAGCAGATTTCCATATGGCAGTTTGGATGTGTGCCCTTAGAACATGTAGTTCAAATGCTTCTTTAGTTGGCGGCAGGGACTTCAACTCAGGTGCTTTCGTTAATTTTTGCTTGGCCATTTTTTTGGACCAAACATCCGCACGTACCAGTGACATATTTACACCATAACAGCCATAACATGCAGCAATGAACTGAGTACATTCTGCAGTGATATCAACCAGCGTTGCATTCACCTCACCTAGCATTTTTATTTGCTAACCCCCAAGTAATGCCTTGATTACCGTAACTTTTCCTATGCCATACAGTTGTCTTCCCACAGTATCACAACCTGAAATTGCATGCGCAGCCAGGAGTTGGGAGATTATAGGCCCATGTTTCTTAGACGTTGCTGCAATGTCTACTAACATTGTGTTAGAGCTGGTACTTTCCATTGTAAGAGTACATGTTAGGTGACAGTGCACGTAATTGTAGAGCTGCCTGATATATTTCCACAAGCTGGTCACATATGATGCCAATCAATTGGATCTTGTTTTCCGTCACTGTCAACACAACTTTTTGTGGGGGCAGTGGAGTTTGAAGACTCAGCTTATGGCGTCTGCTTGCGTGCTGACCAGCTCGTGCAAGACGTGCCCCACCTTTAATACTGTAGCTGACAAAAACCAAATAGATGTCACATTTTCTAGTCTTGGTCGATAAATAGCTGGCAAAATTGTGTACATAATTGCGAACAGAACCTTTGCTTGGCCAATTAATTATCAATAGTATTGCGCAGTCATCCATGATGGTGGCTTGAGGTTCATGTGTAAGTCTACAGGGTACATCCACTTGCAGTTTGTTCTTGAGAGTAGATTTTGTTGTTGAGAGTCGCATTATACCTGTTTTATCAAACATTGATGTTGGTAGGGGTGCTGGTTCGTGATGCAATACTTTATCAAGCTGAATACCCCGTGATTGAGTCCAATGACTCTGTTGTAGATAAGGTTTGCATCAACAACGCGAGTGGATCCAACTTTCAATGTCTTTCTATTGACAGACATTGTCACAACGTTTTTGGATATTGTGCTGTTGAAACCATCCGGCAGACTTTCTGCAAATTCCCTGAGTTGCGCTGTTCCAATCTGAACTGACAATCCTGCTTTAACAGTGCCCGGGGCTACTCTGCCAGTCACTATATTAACGAGCTCATCTGGATGATTAGTTGGATCCATGGGATCTATACAGGACTGGAGCTTATGTAGAATGTCTCGCCCGTCTTGAGCATCTGATTTTATTCGCGCAGATCTTTCTTCTTTGTGAATCATTACCTCTTTTTCTGTATATCCTTTGTCCATATCTGCCACGTCCTGGACAAGCCGATTTCATCTGTGCATACTGAGTGCCCACCGTTTTAAAGCAGATGGCTGCAGCGTAGTACCAACAATGCCATTTGGACCATGGCCATATCGCATGAATGTAGTTTCTATGTACATATCACTCCATATGGCATTCCATACACCAGGTTTATGCCGCATCCCCTTTCATGAAGCATCGGAGTTTATCCATGGAATGCAGATAGTATGTAGCATACCTCGCATAGTTACAATGGCCTGCAGCGAAGAAATAAGGTAGCATTTCCTTCACTGCCCAGAGGTGTAAAGTCCAGTCTGCCTCCCGTTCTGCCCGGACAAATAGCATCATGTATAGATTGGTTTAGCCAAGTTTTCAACCCACAACTGAGTAGTCTTGCTTTGTGATGCATTGGTTTCTAAAACTTCCATCATGCCTTCATAAGTATCTACTTTAGACATTATGTCACCGAGCAGTTCTTCAACTACTATTCTCATGGCTCGGAAGTTCTGCGGAAATCGTTTCCCTGCAAGCATGTTGGGCACACCACCAAAGCTGGAATTTAGAATTTCTTCTAAACTTCATCACTAAATGCATGGTATCAATAGCGAAAATCTTTCCCGATATACCCAAGTCACATTGACTGCAACTTTGTATAATTGTTGATCATTTGTGAAGATGGTGATCTCCTGTCCACATTCCTTTGTTAGTTTTTGTGCCTGTACCATGGCAGTCAAAATGGTATCCGGGTCTGCTGGGGTCATGTCTATAAGGGGAGTATAAATTGCTCTAGTTGCAGGTTGAGCTGATTGACCCTGTCTCTTGATAGCTTCGTGTTAAACCCACCAAACTCTGGTGTGTTAGGTTCCGTGATAACACGCTTGAGGAAATCAAAATCCAAAACACGAGCTCGTGAGAGCTGTATGGCCTGATGTGCTAATACATGCAGAGGTAGTACGGCACGAGTTGCTTCCTCTGGAGGCATCTGTGGTTTCTTTGGACCGTTGAATTTCTGGACAGGGACATCATCTGCTACAGTAACTGCCTGGTTCATTTCGTCTGTAGTCACACGTTTGATAGTGCCATAATCTGCAGTCGTGTCATGTGTATCTGGCATGGTTAACAGGACAGCCAGGGAATGTGTAGACCGGAGCCCGTTTTGAGATGAGATCGTAGCATCAAAATTGTCAGATACAACTTGCACCAGTCCAGGCGACTCCTTCACAACTCCTTTACAACTTTACAATCTTAAACAGCTGCAGCTGAAGTTTTAAAACGGCGAGCTTCACTATATCTGTTCATCACTACATCTGTTCAATTAAACATTTCCTATTTAGGACATTAGCTAATGCTATCTGGAGCATTGTTGTCTGGTTAACTAGCACACTAGTAATTATGTTCCCAATCAGAACCGCTGGCATGGTGTGATTTAACTTAGACGATAGCTTGCCAAGCAGTGATAAGGCTGTAGCACCCACTGCGTCAAGAGCGGTGTCTATGTTTACTCTGCTCTGATATGATTTTTTACCATGATATTTTGACAATTCCTTAGATTCATGGATTATCTGGCTAGCAACTTTGTCTAGGGCCATACCGATATCATCATCATCTTCATTGGTTACAGCTATATTAATCAATTAAGATGCTCTACCTCGTAACAAAACTAAAGAAGCAACACTCACACCGGAAAGAACCAACAGATCTGAACCAAAGTTTTGAGAAAGTTTTTTTTAAGTATCCGTCTAGACGATTGACGCCACCATGGGACAGGTACATGTTATGTAGCTCCAATGAGTTCCAGATTCATGATGGATTACTTCTTATCTCAGACGCGGTCAACTCTAGTGCTTCATCTCCCACCGTACTTGGTTCAACACTGCCAGATACAGATTTGACTGACCGAGGTGCCATAAAGGATGACCTACAATCCTCATGGTATCTGGCATCAGCTGCATGCAGGTCACTAACAGCACCTTGTACCTTGATTTTGACCTGGTCTGACAAAACATCATTTCGTGCATCACACACCTCCAGAATCACTTCTTTGAATGGTATTGTCTTTTTACCACGATCAGCAGTTCTGCATAAATAAACTTGACGCCAACGGCTCGGATTTTTGGTGGTATAATCCGTTATGCAATCCATACCACAGAACAAGCAGTGGCGTTTGAAGCAGAAGTCTGTAAGTCTGAGCGACAAGACCGTTTTGCAGCAATTGTCGGCCCTCCATTATTGCTAGAGCGGTTTGCCGTGGTAATTCGTTTCAGATGTCTTAGAATGTGAGACTTTGAAGTGTATGACGAAACACAGCCCCTGTGACATTTTATTGTTAAATGTTTATCTTCAATTAATCTTCTTTCAAGCTCTATATGCAGATCATCTTGGCGCTTCTGACTTGACTTGATGATAGTGCTAATTATGTGTAATTCCAACTCACTCACCAGGCGGCAACCCGAAACATGAGTCTATTTAATTTTTAAACAATAGCTTGAAACAGTTCAGTGTTCAATAGTGTTCAATAACTTTCTGATGTCTCAAATATCGAACATAATTGGGATATACATAAAATCAGGAATTAAATATGTTGGTAATGTCCATTTTGTATCGGTTTTGGCAATGTTTTCCCGGGATTTTTATGCTTAGATATTGAAAAACACACTAAATCTTTTTGTAAGTATTTTTATAGTATTCTGTGACCATGAAAACATTGGTATATATGTGAAAATTATTACTGTAGCATGCTTAGTCATGGAGATATCAGAGGAAATAGGTTTTTCATTAATGGCCGCACTAATTTGCGTATTTCTCAAAATGCTCAAGGGTGCCAAAGTGGCATCATTCAGTTTCTAAATCTGGAGGATGTCTGGATATAAAATGTTCAGAAACATTTTGTGTGGACCCCATTGCAACGTATCATCCTCAAACCATGTTTCACCCCCGGACTAAGTTCAAAAAATAGTAATTGGATGGTGGCCCCCTTACGCCGAATGCTTGTCACGCCGGTCCGCTCTGAAACTCAGGTTCAAAGAGACATGATTTTTCTTCCCCATCCACCCCTATTGGGGGAGCTTCCGTCCATGTCTGAATGACAGCGTCGTCTGATTCACCTCAACCTCCTGAGGTTTTTATTGGTAAAAAGTTTAGTATGAATATGCAATAATGTAGCCTAATACCCAACCCATTCTTATGCACTGATATCCTCATTTTTTTACAAGATCGTACCAATATATAGAGCGACCATTTGATTACCTGGCGAGAGGTCCGGGAAGATCTTTGCCCAGAAGAATATTTTTTTTCAGTTGATGTTGGTTACTTTTAGTTTGCAATTTTTTTTAGTAAACTAATTGAAAGACGAATTTATTATCTACAGCTATTCTATAGCGTAGGACTAATGGGCCGTCGGACCAATGGGCCGTCGGACCAATGGGTCGGCGGACCAATGGGTCGTCGGACCAATGAGCCGTCGGACCAATGGGTCGTCGGACCAATGGGTCGTCAGACTAATGGGCTGTCGGACTATAGAGCGGTCCCCAGATTTGACTTGTTGACCAGGATGGTTATTCATTTTGTCGTGTATTTTATATTAGTACAGTCACTAATCCGTGAGACTAGCCCACCGGTTGATTCCTACGACTATGGATTAGCATATATTTTCAAATAAAAGTTATTGGAATTTTAAATAGTTTACAAAAGTCCCCTGTATTGGACTATAAATATACCCACCAAATTATTGGCGGCAAGCATCCAAACTGCAGGAGCCTCTTCGAATTCCAGATGCGTCATTTGCTCAAATGTTTTATAGCCTAGTGGCCAAATGACAAAATTTTAGAGTGGGGGGTAATTTTTGTTACTTCTTTTTAGGAATTATGAATACCCATGGACTCAGAAATGAGCGGCTTCCATTGCCGGAAGTTGTTGTTTCATTGATTATTATGCAAATTAGGCAGGCATTGCCAAAAAACAAGATTTTTCAATAACTTTAAAAATAATTGTTATAGACACATTTATATGATGTCTTTTCCCACATTTTCAGGATCAAGGATTAAGAGGATATAAAGGATATAAACAAAAGCCTAACATGTGAAAAATAATTGATTAAAATGCTAATTATGTAGCCAATGTTGGAAATTGATCTTCTCGTGATAACTTTGAAACCAATTGACATAGACATGTATGCCTATGACCACATATGTGTATGCTTAAAAACTAGTCTTTCTTATATCTATACATGTCATATATATTTTGCGTCATGAAAGAAAATAGCACATAGTACATTTTCAAAAAGAGGTTACAATATAATCTTCCATGAACAAAATTATGAAATTTATAAATCTAAATACCACCCAGTTTCTAGCATATTCATGGCTGGGTTCAGAAAACATAGGCCAGATATAGATTTGACCAATAATTGTGTGGTAGCATGCCTTTTCTATTGACCATGTTGTTGATTCTAATTATTTTGTAATAACAATTATGTTTTAACGTCTGTAGAGACATGACTATTTACATCATTAGAACAGAATGAACCATAGCATATGTATAATATGAAAAACGCATGATGCGGCAATGGAAACAACGTTTTTCTTAAGTCTGACACCCTAATCATGCTAATAGACCAGGGTTGGGGTCAATAGTAATCATAATCGTCGATTACGATTTTTAATCGATTACATTGTAATCATAATCATAATCGTAATCACATTTTTTGAAATCCTGTAATCATGATTATAATCGTAATCGAGAAAAAATTATGACCTGTAATCATAATCATAATCGTAATCGATATTCTAAAAACACTGTAATCATGATTATATCAAACCGTAATCACGATTTTTCGAGTATATATCACAAGAAATAATATATCACTTAAAGCGATTTTTTAAATTAAATTTTTATTGAACTATTTAGAACAGTTTGATCAATTTCGCTTAGGGCCTATAATACTTTTTTCGTAGAGAAAAGCAATTCAAATATGGATATAGGCCCTATGTTGTTAATTCGGCACTTTATCATGTTTATTGCACTGTGTATAATTTTATCGCCAGAATATGCACGGCAATGAATAGGATTTACCATGAATAGACCTTAATGCATGGTCCACTTGGAAAGCAGTTCTTAAACTTTTCCCCTAGATTGCATCCTTCTATTTTGATATCTCGACAATGTATGTACCGTACTAATGTATACGTGTGTACATGTATTTATGTACAGTGTTTGTATAGATAGATATAGGCATCCCAGAAAACACAACGTGTTGAAACAATGATGTTTTAATGTTGGGCCAGCGTCGCAGACGTTGGGCAAACATTAAACAGCTTGTGTTGGTTTGATGTGGGTACAACCCGTAGGACCGGCATTGGACCAGCTTAATTCGGATCGACATCTCACGCTTGATGCGTTTCCGTTGTTGTTAAAGGTACCGTAGACAATTGATGACTAATTGTGCATGAATATAAACCTAGCACCCATAGCATCCCAGCATCCGGATAAAATGTAAAAAATGGTACAAGTCATTATTATTAATAATATTACCTTTGGTTGACGGGAACAGGTCGATACGACCTCTGCGAAACCCGTCAACCATATTAGCAAGAATACTTTAATGTATTCTTGCTATTATTAAATTAAAAATATATAATAAAATAATAAGTTGTAACATTGCTGTAAGCAGACATCTCCAGAGTGTAAACGGTTGATTACAATTGACATCGTGGTGTGGTCACCTGGATTAACCCTTTACCAGAGATTTCAACAATGTGTTTATATTTAGACCTATAGGTATATTTTGAGATAACCTCCATTTGATGCTCAGCAGTGAAATATCAATATATTATCACCATTTAGATTGGAAGATAGCTATTATTATTATTATATCTAAATGCTAATATAGGGGGGAGAACAATGACATATGTTTAATTCGCCTTCAAAACTGTACATAACGTGTTGCACGTCCTCGAAAACAAGGGTGCCCAGCAAACACGGCTCGTTGATCCAATGTTGGCCTATCGTTGGGCCAGCATCGCAAATGGTGGCCCAACAGTTTGCAAATATTGGTTCAGCAATATTAAATCAGCATATTGTGTTTTTAAGATGGTAGGCCTATAGATATTATATAATAGGAGGGACGCTCCTCGCCATGGTCAACTGTTGGCATAGCAATCAGGCGCGACTGCTAATTACAGTTGCTATTAGTGTTATCCAACCAACACAACTTTTAACGACGTAAAGTAGGCCTATTTTGAGCGGACAGAAACCGGCTATCAGACGCACGATTCGAAGAATTAATGTTTTTACGCCGCAATTCACACATTAACTAAATACCAAAGACAATATCTTCGCAAAGACAATTATGTCAAAGACAATATGCCTGAGACAATGTAAATGTACAATTTGTATATATATATATATATATACAAAATATATATATATACAAACCTAATTTTGCTTACAGTTTATGTCTCTTGAACTGACATTCTTGAACACAATATGAATAAATAAAACAAATATATATCAATTGCAGTTGTTGTTATTTATAGTTTGTTTTAGTATGTCATTATTAATAATAAGAATTTCTAAGATAATTTTAATCACCCGTAATCGTGACTGTAATCACGAAATATGATTATTGTAATCATAATCGTAATCGAAAAAATAGAGTGTAATCATAATCGTAATCGATAATTCTTAATGACATGTAATCATAACCATAATCGTAATCGATAATTATAATGACGAATAATCATAATCATAATTGTAATCGATAAATAAAAATGACATGTAATCATAATCGTAATCATCGATTGTAATCGACCCCAACCCTGTAATAGACAATAACAAAATGGTTTCAACATGGTAACAAAGTGTCACCCCAAAACCTATCTCTAGAACTCTTTTAAAATTTATGCCACCAGGCTATAAAATCTATGTCAATTATCTATGCAAATTATCATGATTATATAAATGATATAACTACTTAACTAAGTATAGGTTTTATACCCCGCTCGAACGTCAGTGCTTAAAAGTACAAGTTATGTATTCTTTTTTTATTCCGCCTACATCGCCATTTATCTCATCACATCTATGTCTTATCTATTATCTTTATTTGTATCTTCACCTGTTATTTTATGTCCCATGATGACCGCTTCACAAAACAATAGTTTTCCAATCGATTCACCACCTGTTCTAAGAATGACAACATAGCGACCACGGGGGTTGTCTTCACATTCTATGGTGAAGCTTCTTCCTGCACCAGTTCCGCTATCTTCAAGAAATCCACATTCCACATAATCATTGCCATTCCACGGCTCCTCAATGTCACTGACCCGGACTGACAAGTGTGAAAGCTCATAATAACCTAAACAAAAAAACAACCAATCAAACACAGTTTACTGAACAAATGAAATATCATAATCCAATTGTTCAGGTCCAAATAAAAATGTGGGCTAAACGTGATATCAGTAAGAAGTAGTAACCATCAGTGGTGGATCCAGGATCTGAAAAAAGAGGGCGCACCGACGGTTTGGTGGCTTACCCCATGATGTTTTGGGTAAAGTTTTTTGGGTAAAGGACTTTTTCAAGTATTTGGCGAAAAATAGGAGGGTGCCCACTGCGCCCCATGGATCCGCGCCTGACAATCACAACTAACACGATAATTGTATTTGATACAATGCCGTAGCAGATAATGTTGACTGAACATTGAGGCAGCATTGGGCCGATACAACGTCTGATGCACATCGTGTTATTTGGCTGGACAGCCTACATAAGCTACATGTAGGTTATTTTCTATGTGTAGAATTGGCTCGTGCATAACCTTCTAAACAATTCCCATATAATTTTTTAAAGCAATTACAATGATTATTTGGGTGTTAATGGAAAAAAAACCAGATTTACTCACAGCAATCAACCGGTCTGGCATATATAGTGACATTGTGTACAGAGTGTTGAGATCCTAGATCCAGTGTCCACCAGGATGGCGGGAATGACGATGATCCTGGTCCGTCAGTGACCACACAGCCCATATCAAGAGTCAGATCTCCGTCTACACCGTTGCTAGAATTAAACTCTCTTCCATTATCTAATTCAAGTGTGGATGATTGTTCTGTGCCGCCTGTTTTACCTAGTGCGATGTTACCTGTGTTAAATACAAATATCAATTTCAAGTTAGCACATAATATGTAATGATGTAGAGATATGAAACGAAACTGAGTAAAATAGACACAATTATTCACATCGATTTTTACTGTGCCTCAATGTGTCTGATATTGATTAAAGCGCTGCAGTTTTCAGTGGGCTACATGTATGCCACCAACCTTATGAATACGGTCGATGGTCATGGTAAACATATGTTCAATATCACATTTTAATATTTCTAAGTTATCTTTCCGAGTGTCATTTGTATTCCACTTTGTATTCCAATTATACAAAGATATACTTAGGCCTATATACATATAATTTTTGTTTGCGTGGGAAATAGTGTAGGCTCATATATGTCACATATAACAACTTAAGTGCATTTTGTCTGTTAAAATTGCTTTTTGAATTGATTCTGAAGCAAAATTTATTAAGGATCAAGAAAAAAATGGATTGCATTTTGTCTTGGTCGAGAAAATGTCCAAAATGGCGAAATCCAGGATGGCCGCCAGCGTACATTAAAACAAACATATTTATGTATAATTTTGCAACTACATAATATAGAGACATAAATTATATATCTATTTTATTGTTTTCGGGTATGAGAAAGCCAATTCTTTCATTTGTTTTTAGACCAACATAAGCAAAAACAACTGGGTATCGCTGTGAAACTGCGACTAACATTGTTTTGGCTGATAGTTTTTTTCTCTTTTGATTATGCTTGGCTGGTTCCCGGGGGCCCTAGGGTAGTGGTTAACACCGCTACCTTTCACGAGTTCGGGGTTCGTTTCCCAGTCTCGGCGGTATGAAAGAAACCAAAATGTTTCTTCCCCATCCACTCGTAAAACTCAGTATCTCACTAATCTAACCATCCTCAGGACGTTCTCCTGGCCCAATTTAGCTTATATGTGCACAAAAGTGATCTAAAGCCCGATTCAATTCATTTCATTTGGCTGGTTCCCCTACAGTGATATCTGAGCGGATGCGGAGCTCCTTGTGGATTTTTTGCAAAACACGAAATTCAAAAGGGCCGCCATAAAATCACTGAAGTTATATTTTGAGCAAAAATTGGGAACTGAAATTTTCACTAAACCATAATATTCTATTAAGGACTACAAAAAACAAATCTTACCATTCTTCGACATCACAATGCCTAAAATGTTACGATAAGCTTTGTTATCTAAATTCCCAAGTAAGCTACATACCGGTACAAAAATTCATTATACGCGTGTAGTAAGCCTATTACATCACCCATAAACATAGCAAGCTGCATGATGGGTAAGACTTTATAATGGCATTTCAATGTCAAATCAGATACAATTTTTATGATGAATTCTAATCCTCAATCTGATATCCATAATTCCGCAGTGTAAGTCTACTGCGCAACTAACACTTCTGGAGGCAAAAATACTAAGTGATGTTATGATACATACTAAATTAGAAGAGTGGAAGAATAAGTGAATATTTAATTTTTGGGATGTGCATAGCACTAGAAAATTGTTCATGTCAAGCTTCATGGTCAAAAAGATAAAAACTATAATTGTTTTTTGTCAGTTACCGATGTAATGACTATATTACTACAAACAATTGAATTTATAGTAATCGTAGATCGGGTACCTATTTTTTTGCTTTTGATTCAGATATGAATCACATAGATCAACAGATACGTATATATATTAATAACTCAATACTATATATAGATGATTTGCAAAAGGTCAACAACAAGGTCATACCATCCTGGTTTTGGTTTTTGTCACGCCCTTCCTCAAGCACTTGCACAATTTGACGCAAAAAAGCGTAATGTTTTACTTATTAATGGAATGGGGTATACTAAAGAAAATCACGATTTCTATCAGTTCGGGTTGCAGGATTGGCCTTTCCAATAACAACCAAATATCATACCAAGGACAACATAAGGTTGTTACTAAGTCCCGATTATAGCTCATCGTAGAGAAAACAATTATTACACAAATTATCTAAATTCTGACATTTAGTTGTCATGCAAGTTTAAACTATCTTCCACAAACTATATTTTATCCATTTGTGGTAGGCCCCTATTCAATTCATTGTTGTAGTAAAAAAGGTCTATATTTCTCTTCCAATTTGGTGTAATTGAAACTGATATTGGTTCTATGGTGATGTCCAAAGGCGGTAGTTTCATCTAGATCTTGCATTGCTCTTGTGAAATTTCCGGAATGTAAAATAGGAGCAGGCCAAATGTATCCTTGTGGCACGTATGTCTGAAAAACGTACTGAAGATTTTAGTGTGTTTGAAGTTAAGACGACCTTTTAACCGTGTATATAGGTCTGGCCTTAAGTTACTTATCGTTAATGCCCTCCTACGATAAATCATATTAATTTATTGCAGAATAAATAAAGGTACATTATACAATTTGAACGGGAATTAAATTAGTGAATCTGAAATAAAAGAAAATTATAATCTAACTGTTAGTTTTTAAAGACCTATTATAGCTATGATCATTATTGTGTCATTATCCTTAAATTTGTATTTTATCATATAATTATGTGATAAACGTTATGTCAATAAGCTCATTGAAATCTGTACATTTAATTCAATGAACATTACTATTACACTAAAACATAGACATAGAGATGTAATTATAATATGTAATGGCAACACGGTACGTACAGAGCCGAAGCCTATTTTAAAAGTAGGGCCTTGAATCACTCTCAGAAACACACTAAATATATTTTATTTTTTATTTTCTTTCTCTTAATATATATTTAAAAAAGGATAGTTCCGATAATATAATCAAGATTATATGTAAAATTCTGATTTGTATTGTTATATCAGATAAACGAATCAGGTGGATCAGGCAGATGAGATTATAATTATTATACATCACTGATTATTCAAACATTGCACGAATTTATACACATATAATATAGTGTTACTAACATAAAGTAAATCAAGTTACATGTTGTCGGGGTGGTAAATATAACAATTTAACAGGTTCTGTCATATTACATTATCTGACTGCTAGGATTTAAAACAAACTGTGTCCTTTACGTGTTTGTTTTTTGTGGTAGCCATTAATTATATAACTTCATGCTTGAGGTCACGACTGGAGTAAAGGTTCAAAAATGTGATATTGACGTTTGAAGCACGTTTGAACTTCTACACTGTCTGTCTATCTGGCTGGCTGTCTGTCCGACAATCGTTATATATTGTCATTTAAAAACGCAAATTATCAGTTTGTGCCAGAATGTAATTTTAGTAACTACTTTTGAATGGTATTCCCTTGCATTGAAAATAATGTTTATGTAATATTAAACAAATTGATCATTCATTGAATTATATTTCAGAAACTTGTTGATAATAATATATCATAAGTGAATAAGTGAATGAATTCGGAATTTTTTGTGCGCATATAATTATTATTATGCCTACACTGGACCAGGATAATTTCCCGTGCAAATGGTGTATTAGAACTGTGCCGATTTCTGTATATTCAAGGGGTGAAAATTTAGATATATCCGTAAGGGTATGAGAATCCCATGTACTGCATATGCAAGGGTCAATAAAATAACCCAGTTGTATCATGGTGTAGTATTACTATCAGTAACAGTAAGTAATTCACCCCGTTCATACGACACGCTACCTAGCCTGTTGTAGACATACACAGGCTGTGTATCTAGTCTGGCAGTCATCTCACCCTGAAGACCAATCAGCCGAGACCGCCGGGATACCCGCTCCCTGAGTGGACAGGATCCCGGCGGGCTGGCGCGAGGCTCGGGGTTTATAACCGCCTGAACTGAGGGTTAATTTGTATATTCAAAGGCCGCTGTGTGTCTCGAACATTCGGCCTAGATGAGTGTGCTGTGCAAAAAGCTGGGTTTTTATGTTTTTAGCCAGTGACAGATAGTCTCTTAAAACTTTCTTAAAAACATTGTGTCTATTCATAAAGAGTGTTTTATTGTCAAAATCTGTATAAGCCTATTAAAGGGTACGTTTTCGTCCGAAACTAAAATGATCTATAAGACTATTTATTCAAAGGTATATTTTTGGCCACAAATATATATTCACCGAGTGCCCCACTCCTCTAGGGGGATAACCTCCTGAGAATCGTGAGATGTATCAGATGACACTGCCCTCGACACAGTATCCTAAAATCCGTTAGAGCACAACCTCTAGCACAGCAGATATCCTTTGCTATGCTTTTTTAATGTTTTATTTTATAAAATTGAGAAAAATTGAGTTTAGGCTGTTTATTTCGGAAATAGAATGTTGTCATCAGTTTTCTCGCCTTTTAAACCAAACTGAACAATAAATGTAGCCTACTTACGTCAATTTTGAATAAGCTGTAATGCATGAATCGTAGGGCCTTCCCCTTTTAGCAAACGTATCAGCAATTCAGCGTAAATGTATTTTTCAGTAGGCAACTCACACAAAGTTATAATAAACTATTGTAAATATTTACTATAACAAAATTACAAAAAACTGATTTATAAATACGATTCAGTGCCTAATTTATAATGAGTTTTCACGAAAAGACTTGCAAAATGACATCATTTTTTAACCCTTTAACCGCCAAATGATCCAATCTGAATATTCATCCACTTGAAGTTGTGTCTCGCTGACGCGATCCACAACTTCAAGTGAGTGAAAATTATTCAGATTTGACAAAATGGAGGTCATCTGTTTTCAAATATTGCTGATTGATGTCACATTTAATCTCTAACATGTTCAAAATGTGCTAATAAAAAATGAGAACCCGAATATATTGGGCACCGGCGGTTAAAGGGTTAAAGGTATATGCCGTGATTCACATGATTAAAACATATAAGCACATTTTATATGTCACGCATCGACACCCAAGAGTTATAATCAGTCTTCACACACCTATTTGACATCCAGGTCCTCGCCATCTATGATGATGTAAACTGGGAGCCTGGGCGGCAGAATCAGCGCAGCCTTCATCATCACATGACCCGGTCTGTGTGTCACATGATGACTCGTTCTTACAGTGACACTCAAATATACATCCATCTGACTGATCTCCAAACAGACACACCGCTGAAAAAAGTGATGGGTTACAATCATGATGGTAGACATATTATAAATAGGCTATTGTGGTGACATTTAGATTGCTATAAACAATGCAGAAAAAATATAATTCACCTAATGTAGGCATACATGTATTCAAAGTTACTTATTATCGGACAAACGCATATAATCAAATAAATTGAATGTATTATTTACCAATATTATAAACCAATTAAAATTCTATAGTATGGAAGGCAGGGGGTAGATGACACGCGTGGTTTGTGGAAACATGACATATCAAACCCTAATTATGGGTATGATCCCTATGGATCATAATGAGAAAATCCACATGTAGCAGATGCAAGTTTGCTATAAAAAATAAACACATGAAAATTGTCTCGAAGAGAAAGGTTGGTTGAATTGTTGATGTATTGAGTGATTGTTGGTCGTCGAGGCATATCTGTTCATTATCCGTAGTAGGCCTCTATAAACTTTTTATATAGGTACGTATACAGGAGTGTTGCACCTTTCCCAAATGTTCTGGTTTAAAAAAGAATCAGTACAAAGTGGCTTTGTGGATATGAGGTTTGTTGAACCATTGAAAATGGGGTTAATAGAAACATGAAATGAGGTAAAATGGGGTTAGTCGAAACATGTTTCCACTTGCCCCGATTCATGACCAATACCATTCATATGGCACAGAATCAAGCAACTCCGCAATACTTGGCCATCAACGCTGTTTATACTTCGGTCACGATAACCCGTACGAACGCCGTACTAACTATTTTCCGAAAATGTTAGCCTATTTTTTGTCGCGGGCTTCGCAAGGTAGCCGTAAGAAAATCCCTTCGTTTTCCATTTTTAAATTCGTAGGAAGGTCTTGGAAATGTGTAAGAACTCCTGTCGTCGTATATAGGGATGACATACGATCGCCTTATGAATACGCTAACTACCTAAGAACACTGTAAAAACTGCGTAAGAACAGTTTTATGAGACGTAAATGGGATTAGACACAGCTCTGAGAACATCGTACATGTATAGTTAATAGGGTGTTCCAAAAGCGCTCGTACGAAATTTGTAGAATTTTTCACTAAGTTTGTTTTATTTCTTAAAACCTTATTACAACGTTGGTAAGACTGCCCTTTAATTTGCAAAATAAGCTTGAGACACACTTGAGAATATTCGTTTCATTCAAATATTGTAACAACTTAACATTGTACGTAGTTCTTGTTATTTGTTGGGGTCTTCCTTAGGCGTTCTTATAGGTGATCAGGCTTTTACACGATAGAAATACATAGCTCAATAATAGCACAATCATTCTTGCGGTGATCGTAAACAAGTCGCAATGATTCATCAAGTTGTTTATATGGGTCATTCTTATTCCGTTCTTAAGCTCGTGGTCAGGTCATGGACATGACTAAGAACCCTTCAAACACGTACGCCGTAAAAAAACTAATCGTAGCGTGGACGTTTGATCGCCCTAAGAACTACGTACGATGTGAATTTGTTCTTTACAGCGTTTGTACCAACGCGGCACACATTTTCAGTTCTCCTCGCATTCCACATCTCACATGTTTTATGGATTGAAAATGGAGGCCATTTTAAATTTGTAGTTTACAAATAGTTTGTTTACAAATTGTCATCCATTAATAATTTTAAATATTCAAAAATTGAAGGCACATCGATTATGCTCAACGGATACCAGTGCATCAAATATAATAATCCAATTAATGTTGTTAATGTGGCAGCCATAACATGGACATTATCTCGATCAGGTTAATCCACCATTCCTTAGCGACGGGAGCATCGCACAAGGGTCCCCAGCTTAGACTATATATATAAACATATTTATTTTCAGGTGGATTGCCCAAATAGCGCATAAAGCACTAGACGAGGGGTTCTCCACATATACATAACATTTATGTACAATACAATACAATACGAACAATACATTACAATACAGTACAATATAATACAATACCTTAAAATTCAATACAATACAAAACATTAATTTAATATTCAGCAAAATGTTACGTAAAAAGACTAGGTAAGTAACTTACCGTTAACTTTGATGTTAAAAAGTAGAAAAAATGACCAAAAGATATATATAAGCATGATGTATGATATTCCAGTAGGTCTGCAGCCAAACATTGTTCTGTTACAAGCTGCAAGCAGTCCCACACACAATCCACAAGCCTTTAAGTACATAGATGGCTCATGCGAGTCCACTGGTATACAGGGTATACAAATTGTAGGCCCCCCTACTCTAAATACTTTTCCTTTTTCACTATGCAACGAAATCCAACCAGACAACAACGAGTTGTGACATAATGGATGTTAGCTATATATGCGCACATCGCGACCTGTCATTGGTTGACATACCTAGCTTGACTATTCACAGAGCGCGTTCCGGGTGGGCAATACCTTCCATGTGTTTTGTTCCAGTACACACCGCAAACAAATGTTTATTCACCTGTTTGCTCTGCAAAAAGTGTCAGCTCGGTGATTTTCTGATGAGCCCTTGAAAGCGCAAGGAAGTTTTCATAGGTCTAACTAACATTTTGGAAACTAAATTATATAACGTGATAACGCAGCATACAAATATCCTAAGTACAGATGAACGCAAAATTACACAACGGACAAAGCAGCAAAAAAATGGAAGATTCGATCACATCAGGTATTCAGGTAGTGTGCGGAGCATCAATTACCGAGAGAAATCGTAGACCTACTTGGCCGCAGTAGTCAAGCAGCCAAAGGGTCAATCTTGCAAAATACCCCCAGACAATGTTATTGTTGATTCTGGTAGGCCTACAAGATGGCCGCCTTAACTATAGTCATTTTTCAAAATTGTGTAAGTTGAATAACTTTAGCGCAATTTTCTTTTGTAATATTAAGTACATCATTTCAACTAGTATTGTGGTCCACCCAGACCACTCCCAGATAACTTTGTAAAATATCTAACTTTTTAGCCCAAGAGTGATTTTAGCTGAATTGTCTTCTATAATACATCATTTCAACGTGTTCCATTGTGACCACTCACGGATTTGTTGAACAATATAACCCTTTTAGCGCTGAAGTTTATATTTAGAGACCAATAGTAATTTGTCTATTATAATGACGTCTGGTTATAATCTATGTTTAACAGTAGGCCTATATTACATGAAAGACTTTGCAAAATATGAGCTCTGATGTGATGTGAGCCACTGGGTACCGTCTCGCGGCCGAAGTGAATCGGCAGCACTCGGAGTGTGTGTGTCTTTATATACACACACACTCCGAGTGCTGCCGATTCACTTCGGCCGCGAGACGGTACCCAGTGATGTGAGCCACCTCCTGCAACAAAAAAACATAAAAGATATGTGCCACCATAACGTAATTGTTAACCCTTCAACCGCCAGTGCCGCATATATTCGGGTTTTCATTTTTTATTAGCACATTAAGTACCACATTTTAAATATGTTAAAGATAAAATGTTGCATCAACCAGCAAGATTTGAAAAGAGTTGACCTCCATTTTGTCAAATCTGAATAATTGATGTCAGTTAATGATGCGCATGCGGGTGGGTCTACAACATGTGCTCAACCATACAGTCGGTTTAGTTTACACCCCAGTGATATTTAGTTTAATTTGCATGTATTTTACACAATACTGGTTGCCGCCCCGTGTGCGCATCAGTTGTTGTAGTATTATTATATTATAATGATGATTTACATTTTTCAAATTGCCAATACTTAACTGCAACAGCTATATCTTGATATTGTTGTATTGAGCAGATCGCTTAGAAAGCAGGACATATAGCAGGACAATGATGGTTAGAAAGCAGGACCATTTCTGATAATACTTTGCTGGATATCGTAGATTTGTAGGATAATATTTAAGAAGGTGGGATATCGATTTGATGTATTGTATAATAATGTATTCTCAAACGATTTTTTGACGCGGCAGGTTTATCCATGTTGACATAAAATCAACAAAGGTGTCAATTTCCATGCCGATATTTCGTGAGCAGCCGTCTATTTCACCCTATGAACACACCAAATCGATTTCAATTCGTACATGCGTTTGGAAGGTGGTACAACAACTATTCATAAAATATCTAATACAAAAATTGAACACTTTTAGCATATGTAAATATGCGAAAACTGTAAATTTATGTTCGTCATATGCGCTTGTTGATGGCTCATTAGAAAGCAGGACACCATGCTAGAGAGAGTATCACGCATGACGCCATGTTAGAGAGAATATCTGCATGATAGGTCTACAGAGGGTGCTTTATATTTGCTCAACATCATTTAGTCAACCAACGTTCTCGTGGACTAGCACATATTATATGACAGGTATATAGCCGGAAGTGTGCAATACGTACATGTATAAAACTGAATGCAGTGAAAAATAGAATTGCTTGACACCAATTGTATTGATGTTATTTTTGTCGTGAATATAGGCCTATTGTGTCGTAGGCCCCTACATGTAAATAAGTCGTATATCGTGGGAGAGATGAGAGTTTCAAAATAATAACATTCCAATTACTGATATTTATTATATTTGTAAAATGTCATCCACGTTAAAAATAACATGTCAAAGAGATAATGGCATAATTATGTGTTTAATCATATGTTTACTACTATAAAATAAGTACACCATCAAATATCACTTTATAATTATCGATCAAACATTGTAGAGATCAAGCCTGCCTAATAATATTTCATTGAATAATTTATTGTGTTGAATCACAAACCAATATATAGCATTTGATATTTTAGTTTTAGAGCAGGAAGATAGTGGAGTGTACTTATATATCGACCGTTGTGAGTGAGAAGTTGTGAGACGTTGTGAGGTGTGCACTCTTCGTTATTATACAACCAAATAGTGTTTAATTTGCATAAATTAAACATATTTATTGCGCCCATCATTATTTGGTCGCAGCCGTTAGTTTAGACATTATTTATGATACTCAATATTGATGGTCTCTGTTTTAACTCCAGTGGTTATTTTCGGATCTTCACAATGTTTGTTTTACACTTGGTTCGGGGTCTAAGCTGTATCGTGACCTGCACAACAATAGCTAGACCTACCCCCACAAAGGTGTGGCGTCGACCAGGTTTTGTTGTGACGCTGGCTCAGCGTTTGCGACGCTGTCCAAACATCACAACACCATTGATTTCACCACTGTTCGGTTTGCTGGGACTATTGGGACCCCCTGGGGCGGGGGCCCTAGGGTAGTGGTTAGCACCGCTGCCTTTCGGGGTTCGGTTCCCGGCGGTTTGAAAGAGACAAAAATATTTCTTCCCCATTCACGTGTGCAAGTCAGTATTGTGGGGAGCCTCTGTGACCGAGAGGTAGCGTGCTCGGTCTCAGACCGCCAGGGCTCGAACTTCGAATCCTGTGTCTGGAGGACAGTGTCATCTCAATCATCTCACCATCCTCAGGAGGTTCTCCTGGCCCAGTTTGGCCTATATGTGCACAAAGGTAGCCTAAAGCCCGATTCATTTCATTTCATTTATTGTGAGCCTCTGATAATCCTCTAAGAGGCTTTGCAAAGAATTTCAACATGTATTTTTCTTATTATGCTAGTAGCTTAATTCAATTTATTATCCGCCGTAATAGCTAAAAAGAGGGAATTATTCTCTACCTATACTAATCAGCTGGCTTTAATAATGTTCATGTTTCCATTAAATATAAGCAAACACAATTCAGCAGGCCAATGGTCAAATATTTGGACTATGGGCATATAAGTCTAATAACTTTAAACGCTACATATCTGTTCAAACGTGCTCAGAAGTATATCATATCAGATTGAATGACTACTAGCTTATGCAAAAAAGTCAAATGTCTGCCTTTTTCTTTATTAGCGCAAAATAATTAGATGATACGATTATCGTTCTCTGCACTTATTAAGCTGGTACTCAAGTCACTGTTTATTTCATTTGTGGAATAAATGACTACATTTACAGAAATGTGTGTTTCTCGCATTCTAAAACCCCTATTTTGAAGTACTACATGCCACTTCTGCATAATTAGAAGACACTAGGGCACACATAGTAGAATTATAAATTATGCAAATTAGCTTGTAGTTTTGTTTTCCAAAGTTGGCGTAATGCCAAAAAAGTTGAATATAGGGCCTACTTGAAATGTGTCTGTGAAAACAAATCAATTAATAACCTTAAACTTCAGAGAAAATCCCGGTCCACTATGAATGATGGAAGCTGTCAACTGGGATAATATCCCAGCATATTATGCATAAAGCGCATAGCAGACCAACGTGATTTCGCGAGTGCATTCGCATTTTTTAAACTGTTACATTTTTGTCGTGCGTCGCGCCAGTTTTTGCATTGGCTTTCGCGTCACCACCACAATATCTCCTTGACACTAAGAAAAACGCTTCATATGTCGCCTTTGGTATTCGTGTTGATGTGTGCAATCACACGAATTTCTCTTCTGTCGTCGCGTGCATATTTTCGCTCGAGTTTGTGTGTTTTGCGGGGTTTACATGGCCAATAACTCTAAAAATAACAATTATCCAGCTTTCTAGATTAAATATTTCAATATAGCACCCAAAAAACTCATATTTTGATGTATTACATGCCTCTCTAGCATAATTAGAAGACACTATAGTAGAATTTATATAGCGGAAGCCATTTTGGCGGCCATCTCGGATTTTGAAATAATGCCCAAGGGTGAGCGTTTTACACCCACCTAGAATATTCAAGTATACCTTATGCAACAATAATCCACAGAGAAAAAAGTTTTATCAGAGACTCTGAGGTTAGGGTAAAATGTCCAGTTTGGCAGACAGACTAGTTGCTAATGATAATCTCTGACGCTTAAAGCGTAATTATCTCATCTTCGCACACAAGGCTCGCTGCTCCGGAGGTCGTAGACCGAGGTCTGCGACCCCGAGAGCAGCGAGCCTTGCTGTCAGGAAGATGAATTATCCAAGTTCGGACGGCTGGATTCAATATAAACCCATCAAACACAATATTGATCCGATGTTGGAATAATGTTGTGACAGCGTCATAGACAGTGGCCCAACATCAAAACAGCATTGAGTCAATGTCTTGTGTTTGAGTGTCCTCAGAGAGTTAGTAAACCTGAGATTACAGATTAACTATCTGTTATGAAATTATAAATTTATATGCGCTGCAATAACGGTAAATATCAATATATAAATATTTGTATTATTTTCCTTGGTGGGCTAACAATGATCATAATACGTGTGTGATGCTTGTATGGTGTGATTTATATTGTTCTATAATAATAATAATAATTATGTTAAATAGGAAGCACTTCTATATATCTATATTCGTTAGCTGGTTTTATTATTGTTAATGTTTCAATGACAGTCCTATTCTGCAAAAGTGATAAAATATCAAGGTATTTATATCCTGATCTATTTGTTCTTACGTATGATTGGAATTATTCAGAGTCTGTATGCATCTTAGAGCAGTTTATCAGTCGGCCTACCGCATACTTGCAAATTTTAGTTGATGTAATAAGCTCGACATTTTGACCTGATAGTTTTAAAAGAACACATACACGTACATGTATTTATTCCTTCTAATCTGTTAATGTAAACATAATAAATGTAGGCCTCAAATTAACCAAGTAATATGGTTGAAGCGTTTCATTATCAACTAAATAATATTACCTAAAATTTAAAAAGTGTGTGTATATGTAGGCTATGAAATTACATCTTAGATGGTGGGATATAATATCTGTGATGTCGTCTATGCATAGCTACATGTATCTTGGATGAAATAAAAAAAATATCATGTGTAGTATTATGTAATATGAATTGGTCTCGTTTTTGTAACAATAGGCTTTTGATTTGTTAATCAAAGTTGAGAACATGCTGGAAGCCTTTAGTTTATGATGTGTACCTTTCAGTTTTGAAAACCACCTAACTAAACTAAAGCTTGTACAAAGCGGATTAAATACTTTTCTTCTTGCACTAAAATTGGCACGGTACGGTTGCACATGCAGACAAAATCTGTTTTAAATGTTAACATTGATTTTAAACAACACTCTTGCAATTAGAAAAATAATTTTGATATGGTATGACTGTTAGTCAATAATTATTAAAATATGTGTTACTCCACGAATAAATGTCACTCTGTAGCTTTAATTGGGTTTAAAAAAACGTCTGGAATCATTGATATCAGCTCACAGTGTGTGTGATAATGATGATAACTTAAATATTCTGCATCCACAAAGAGACATACATATCCAGTACGCGCTGCTGAACATGTCAAGTATGAATACTCTATACTTGACATGATGATACATGGAGATACATTATTGCAATTTATACTATATTTGATTTTTAGAATAATTTATAAGTCAGCTATGCGTTTGAATTTATGTAATGATTCTCAAAGACTTGGATGATTGTTAACATTAGAGTTCAATATGTGTATTTATTGAGCTTATCATGTTAAAATATTATTATGTGTTTTTTAAACAATAAAATCGACATATTGTAAATAACTGGCTCACTGTAGACCGTGACAATAATGAAGTACTGAAGAGGTATTGTCAAACCATTTTCACCTCAGTACGCATCTTCTCTTTGAGAATTAGAATCATTAACATAGGCATTTGGCATAGTTTTGTTGCTTTAGATAGGCGTATACACATTGCGAGATTTGACAAACCATCATGCTCATAGAATGGACCGTATATATTATCAGTGAGTATTTTATTATTTGTTAAATTTCCGTTTTGCTATAAAAACTATATTGGCCATATAAAATATAATTTAAATGTGTCACACTTTGAACTATTTTTCAGCCCATTAATCCCACTTTGACCAGATTTTGATCATAATTGGACAAGAACAGAAGATAGTTTATTCTATGATTTAAATTGGTATTTGATATTGTTTGATTATTGTGTCCGATCAATACCACTACAAAAGTCTAATATGTGCTACATTAAAAAGCAAAGGCGGTTCCAGAACGGTCAAGGATGCGAAGGCTGATTTTGACCGAATAAAGGGAACTGTCAACATAACTCTAATTTGGTCCAAATATTTCATTTTTAGACATAAAAAAACACATACACGTACATGTATTTGTTCCTTCTAATATGTTAATGTAAACATAATAAATGTAGGCCTCAAATTAACCAAATGATATGGTTGAAGCGTCTCATAACAACGTCAATTTTGTCATTGCAGCACAATTCTATGAACTGTATTATATTTATTTTTGCTGATAATATCATTTTTGCGCACATTGTGTAAATAAAAATGAAGAAGAAAAGTTTATTTGTCACAATATTTTATTTTCTCATGCAAGTTTTGTCCACATTTAGAATTTGCAAGGCAAGGGACATAGCTGTAATTTTAAGTAAAAAGGGAGAGGGGTGGACATTTTTTTAAAATTGTAATAAAGATTATTTTCATTTTTATTCCGGAACGCAATAAATTGTTTTCCACCTAATAAGCCCGATATTGCGATATATTTTATTTTTGTTACAATTCACAATTAAAGGCGAATGTGGTACTTTTTATAAATTAAAAAAAACATCAAACAGGAAATTTTAAAATCGTAAAACTAATATAACATCATCATACCTATACTGTGTCAAAATTTCAGAACTTTATCACAATTTTAAACTATTTTTAGGTTATTACACCTACTACAATGCATGCTCAGAGCCAAGCTTCTCGGCAATATTGTGCAGTGACAATTTTATGTAATTTGTTGTTGTACTAAATTCACCAAATCGTTGATCAAGTCCCAATTTTTATGGAATAACGCCACATCAATCACCAACACAGAATCAGAATCTACAATTCGAATCGAAAATTTTTTGTGACAAACTGAGCTGCCATGCTTGACGTGTAGAAATGTAATGTGTCAGCTTATCCTAGATGACAAAGGCTGATATAATTTACTTCGTTCAATGTGGTCCTTATAAACAATACAGTCATGAAATTCTTGGACTGACAAAATAACAAACTATAAAGTGCGAATTGTCGCTCGATGTGCGTGCGTCGACATGTAGGGCGGGGGCCCTGGTGCAGTGGTTAAAGCTACCTGCTTGGAAAATCGTAGATCACGGGTTCGAAACCCGCTCTGGCATTCAAGTTGCCATTTTTTTTCTTTGAAACTTGAATGCCAGAGCGGGGTTCAAACCCGCAATCACCTACTCTCAAAGCAGGCAGCTTTAACCACTGCACCAGGGCCCTCGCTCTAATAGGACGCCAAAACACATGATGCCGACAATCGCATATCCTGTTAATAAAAGGCTGTCTATCTAGTCTGTATTGTTAACGAAGCCGATGAGGTTAAAAATGACTAAACCTTGATTGAATTCACTTCGGATATATCTTTGTCCTCTTTCGATCCTCGCTTTTTTAACGCGATCAACTCGACATGGTTGATAAACTCATGATGTGTGTATTTCACTGATAGTTCATATAAGAAAATTCAGGCAAAATTAAATTACGGCAGTCATTTTTTATTGCCTCACTTATTGAAGAAAAAAAGAACACTTTCTTTAAAGTTGCCATCTTTTGTAACATTTTGGGACAATTTTATTTTTCTCTCGTATTAACATAGCAGTAGACCTAATTATAAATGCAGCTCCTGGGATAACGACCTCCATTTCGTGTTGGCATTTTGTGTAAAAAGATCATTATCGGCTGAGGCTTTTTTCTGTCGCCGACGGGCCTAGTATATCATTATCTTCACATATCAAGTCATGCAGTGTATAAATATGAATGTCATAGGCATCATACCAATAACATTCTACTGTAATGATTTTTCTTTATGCCAATAAAATATGTCTGTCTGTATGTACATGTGTGTATTTTGTCAAAAGAAAAACAGCTGATATAAATCTTGACAAATCTACATTTTTTTTACTATGCTGTAAAATTCCTTGATTATTATTGAAGTCCAACTATGTTTAAATAATATGATTTTTTAACATGCTTTGTAATATCAAAGTCAACTGTTCTTACAATAAAGTCTGTTAATATTGCATACAATTTCACCATCGTTCATCCTGGGTTATTCTCAAATCACAAATACGAAAACGATTATTATATAGTTTGAATGTATTACACATACATATATAATGTCTTGGATATTGAAGAGATAATCTAAGGAGCGCAGAGAGTAATTACGATTAATGTTAGAACATGTTCAATGTTTACGGGAAAGGTAATTAATTATGTGCTGGTCTATTAAAAGCAGAGTTCGCTCGGTGAAGCGCGGAGCAAATTATCCATAAGACAAGTCAGATGTAAAACCAATTCTTATTGGTAGACTTTAGCATCAAACATAATAAAATGAACGTAACGAAGTGGAAAGGTCAGAATAATCAGTTTTCTCTATGCCGTGATTCGTATACAACGATACATTCCGTAATATATTTAAAAACGCTGAAATAATGGGCTCATTTGGGAATGAACGCTGTCGCTATGTCACATTTGCACAGATGTATCTCCACCACTTCATCAAGATAACATAATCATATTAACATGACTTCAAGCATGTATGTTCACATTTTGTTATTTTGTTATTTTTCCAAACTTCGATATAATTATGTTCTTGGATATATATTCCATTACACATGTTCTACATTTCAGGTTTGCCGTTGTATTGAACAACAACTATTATATTTGTGTGAGATGGAACATACAAGTCAAATTAACTCTTTATACTTGATACTATTCGGTCCTGATACTATGTCGTTTCTTTGACTCACAACAATGCGATTCTGTTCCTAATAGTGACTTTTCTGTCTCTGGGCACATGAAAATCCGACCCTCATCCCCTTGAACAATGACAATAGTTTTTACCGAACGATGCATCCAATTTAATAGGAGATGTCATTGATCTGAATCACTTGTGTTGAGTATTCTCAGATTATCCAACGGCAACACGAGCTGCAATGTAATGAATTCATGATATCACACCTGTCGGATATGTGTAGTAGTCTATATATTAACGTTTATATCACTGTTTTACATTATTACACCTTGTTGACTCGTGTAGGAGTTTGTACATTGGCGTAAATCTCTGTGTTTGACATCACACTTTGTTCAGTAGAAAAATGAGACTGTACATTGGCGTACGTCTGATGTTGCTCCATGTAATGCAGACATAATCTGTGTAAGAAGTCATATTGCTCCTGCAAAAATAATGTTATTAGTTGATAAGTAGTTGATTGGAGTGCGGTACGGGACAAGATAGCGCTCGTCCAATAAAGAAGGTGTCAGCTTTTATTAGACGGACACTTTATTCATTTGGCGTGTGCTGTATATCGCACTGAAAATGAAGAACGTTTGTATTTTCTCTCTCGATAGGCTGATAGAATTACCATTGATTGCCATTCGAACGTAGAACAAGTGGGAAGTCCAATAATGAAACCAACGCACGAGTGTGAACATACGAAATAGATTTATATTTTAACATCTAAAGGTAGTGTTATTAATAAAAATACATCATCAATTTTGTTTACACGTACATTCCACCCACAGTGTAAATGCTCGTACAACATGTAAAAATATCTGTAATAAAACGGCATACGCCTTACAATGTTTAGGCTATTAACGTGGGATTATTCACCATTTATATGACCAAATAAAATTAATAAACTACAGATTCTATTGAATACATAATGCATCACACATGCATTATAGTTTCATTTGTTGTACAGTGAAAAGTACATGCATTGTGTTAATACAAAAATACAAAATTATAAGCCATTAGTCTTACCATTGTCTCTATAAATTGTCGCCTGAACAATCGTATGTATCTGACAGTGTAGAAAATGTCCACCTGTTGAGTTGCACGTAACATATCAATCAGGCTCCACGCAGCAGACATTACACCACATGCTGATGCCCCGTCTCTGTTATAAACATATAAAATCGTATCTGGAGTTTAAAATATCATTTAAATTAGTTTGCTGTAAACTATCAAGGGCTGAATATTTAATGAATCGTTCATACAGTAGTGATACGACCTCAATTCAATGAAAAGTAGTCAACTATTGAGGTATTCTGCTGACCTATTTTTTAATGGTGAGAGAAACATTCCTGAATGTGGTTAGTTTTCTGGAATGAAGGAGACAGTGGCAGTTACGGTAACATTCATCTACTGCTAGGTGAATAGAAAAGTAAAAAGTGAACAATTCAGCAATATAGCAATAAGCGTAATATTTGCTTGATTATGGGTGGGCAAAGATGATGGCATATGCCACCTTTCATACAGGTACACCATTCGCAACAGTTTCACCTAAGAATATATGAGAAAAGTTTGATATCTAAGACTATGTGATGCAATGCACATAAAAGAATAGAACGTCGCATTATTTAGAAATATAAAATGATGAGACTCATTGCGACTATGAGTAATTTATATGCAATACACAAAAATAATGCGTCTTACAGACAATGCACGACAACAGGCCCACTATTGCTGGTTTTTCTTTTACATTCTTCTGACATTGTGATGGCGGTAATAAAATCTTGTATCAGGTTTTCATCCAGAGATTTTCCTTTCCTCCAACTGTTCACCTGAACCTGGTGCACATTGACTGTGTCTCTTTTCGGGTTCTGACAAAATAAAATAAGCACATAGGCTACTTAAACATAATAAACCATGATAGCACAACCATTAATTAATCAAAACTGTATGTGGAAATAGTTAAACAATACGAACAACTGGACAACCGAACAAACAAAACGAGTTATGAACTAAAAATAATGATTGACAATAGTAATATATTGTATGACACTGGAACTATGCCATCTCCATACTATTCTTTATATCCAAGTTCAAAATATTGACTGGGAATAACTATAAATATATTTGACAACCATACTGTACCTTGGGTTGAGAAAGTTTGAATTGCCTGATAATCACATTAGGATTAGTGATATCCTCCTCGCCTACACGCTCAATCACAAGTGGACCAGCAATCACTGGTATCTCATCCGGCCAAAAGATTGGGGAATCCTATAAATCACATTTATTTGATTGACAGTGATCAAACTATTATTCTTTCAACATGACCAGGTACGGTATTGGCTAAAGGCGTATACCTCTGTCATTACTGTTTATGTTAATAGCTATACCCCAAGTAGTTTTTTCATGTAAGCCATGCCATGTATTCTGGGCCTTCACTGACTGTTTGACCACAGCGAACGACTTACATAAAGTGCCTCCAAAATAACTTTGCAAGCTGGAGAAGATACTCTTTAAAATGTTTAGAACTCTTTGCCACTCATCAATAACATTGATTTTTTAAATATGATGTAATAATTCATTGATTCATTTATTGATCCATCCATTGATTCATTGATTCATTAATTCATTGAGTCATTAATTAATTAATTAATTAAACAAATAAATAATTAATTAATTAATTTATTCTTTCATTCATCCCTTCATTCATTCATTCATTCATTCATTCATTCATGCATTCATTCATTCATTCATTCATTCATTCATTCATTCATTCATTTATTCATTCATTCATTCATTCATTCATTCGTTCGTTCGTTCGTTCGTTCGTTCGTTCGTTCGTTCGTTCGTTTGTTCGTTCGTTCGTTCGTTCGTTCGTTCGCTCGCTAGTTCGTTCTTTCATTCATTCATTCATTCATTCATTCATTTGTCCATTTTTATATCTCACCATACCCTGATGTAGCAATTTACTCTTACGGTGAAATTGTAATTACTTGTCGACTAGTAGTAATTTAGGAGTGCAACTTACACCATCCATATCCTGTGAGTCAACCAGAGAGATGATCAGACTGGCATTCCCTTCATACACCATCCTCCAGAAATCTGTGATCGTGTTTGACAATGGATTCTGAGTCACGCAGTATTCTTTTTTATTTCTGTAGCCCTGATAATATGTCGTTGTCATATAATATTAGCAGATACTATTTTATTCGGTTGTCGTCTTTAACCAAATCATCACATGGGCAGAAACAAAAACATTATGATATGTAATATTAGCGATACAGTATGATATCAGAAATAATGATATTCAAAATCATGTATAGGTGAATGGGCATGTGCTGATTGGTTATATGTACACTTCCTCGCATGGGCTGGTGTGTTTATTCATTACTGACACAAACTTGATATCATACTTTATGTTTCAACATGACTAAAATAGCACAATGGGATCATCATGACTAAGATATGAGTATAGATGCGATGGTAATCTTATGCTAACTATATTATATAACTATTTCAGTAAATGCAACTATACTATACACAATTCATGGTTTTGCAAAATATTCACATTTTACGAGTTAACTCCTCAAACTATGTTTACATTAAGTTAACCCATCAATACTTACATCGACATAGACAGCATTGATATAGTTGGATCCACCCTGCCATCCTGAGATATACGGACGCATGTTATCAGCTGAAAAATATAAATGAAATAATGACGAAATCAACTTTCCTGTTTATAACTTTCTTTTAAATACATTTTGATATACACCGCCTCAAATGTCAACACTTACATGTGATATGAAGTGAATAACAATTACAATCTCAGTCATCAAGTGTGATCCCAGAAAGCACAAAACATTTGTATAACATTTGTACAACGTCGGCCCAACGTCTTCGACGTTGGTCCAACGTTGTACAAATGTTATACAAATTCTTTGTGATTACTGGGATAGGAGCCTTTATGAATAGCGCCTCAAACATCACGTGACCAGATTGCGTTATTATTACACATAATGCTTTGTAGTCAAGCTTATATATCAATTATGCGTTAAATCATTACCCGGAATGATGTTTCCGTATCTGTTTTTGTTTTTGTTCTCAGGCTTCAGTCCATCAGCATTACTAGTATTGACATCAACCCTCAACGAGTTCAGTTTCTGGAATAATTATTTTAGTTAGCGTTCACGTCCAAGTTGCTGTTCAGGTGTGCTTATATGTGTGCTACTTCAAACTATTACATCATAAGTTAATTAATATGATTTCATGGTTATCTTATATTAGGTACTTAAATATAACAGTCACAGTTTTGGCAACAAATGTGATTAAATCATCAATATCACTACACACATAATAAGCGACGTTTCTAGAAAAATAAGTTCTGGTATTATATTTTAGTAATTATACATAAAGTACATCTATGGGTACAGCTATTATTAATCTAGTACACATTCCTCAGTAGTTACAGCTCGTGTTTTCAGTTTAACATCAGGGAGTTACGTTATTGCAATATATTTTATATTCTTGAATTTTCTTGAATGTACTTTTGACTACCTCAAATTGTGCATCCATAAGTGTTGTGTTGGCATATAGACCAGCGTCTCCTTGTAAATCATTGTAGATAGTGATAAAAGTATTGCAGGATATACTTGTATCTCCTATGTCAACATGCTCAAGTAAAGCATCATAAATAAATGCATATTGGCCCTGAAAAAATATATCAATGTTGAAAATAATATGTAGTTTACCGCCAACCGAGAATTTATTTAACTAAATAAATATTATTGTAAAGAATTATCCACCCTTTTAGAATTGAGGACATGTATTTATAATTATCGATACCCTATAAATTACAAAGGATGGTATCAATTGATAGGTATCTGAATATCTAAAGGTTTGCTCGCCGGGGTCTGAACCATGTTCATTCTGTGATCACGAAGTGTTTTAACACAATGATAAACGTCCACAGCTTTTTCCTTGTCTGCCATCTGTGTTAAGATGTCTATCGCGATGTAGGTACCAGTTCTACCCACACCGGCACTGGAAGAAAGTTCGATGTTATTAATTTGTATATTATTTTTTAGTCTCACAAATTATATTGCTTTAAAAGGTTTAGATATCAAATCATATGTTTCACAAATAATTCGTTTTAAACAACCTTGCGGAATAATTAGTAATGACATAGTATATAATGTTTTTCCAGATATGTTTCTGTTCCAATTGAATGTCGCACTAACAAAATTGCCGTATGAAAATCGTAGAAACGGCGTTCGTACGGGTCATTGCGAAGGGGTATTACCTGCAATGTACGCATAAAATTGTCTCTGATATATATATATATTTTTAATACTTGAACCATTCATAATAGCAATTCGAGGGTCTAACATTTGTTAAAAATATCACATAGATGCGATTCAGTTGCAAGCGAAAAAACAGGGACGTAAATATCTGCATAACCACATTGTGTGCTCGAATTCAGGTAGTAACGTTATCTTTTTACCTGCAGTGGACGAGTAAAGGGGCTGACCCGGTGGATCTGTGACGGAGAGAACGTAACATCCGACAGAAGTGTAGCAGCGGGAATGTATGATCAGGTACACTGCGGTCTGGCCACGATGTGAAATGATAATGACGAATAGTTCTGGGGGTATTCTGAAGCAGAATCAATAAAAAAGAATATCTGATAAATACAGTCACAGGAATCACAATATTCTAAAATGAAGTAATCCACTATACCTGAAATAGGATACATACGTTCGAAAAGGAAAAAACAACCAACATAAAATAAAGTCCAGGTTAATCAGAGAGTGAGCATGGTGAAGTCAACGCAAGCATAGCTCTGTTTATTCTTCGACCATTTATTTATCTTGGCTGTAGTAAAACACTTTATCCTGTTGATGGAAGAGGTCAATTTATTCTCATAATTTGAATGTAATTATGCAATGAAATTAAAGTCCTATACTTGGAACATCATAATTATTTCACCACAACACGATGATTAGTATTACATGTCAGCATCTGATGACATTTCATTATCACTATTTTTCATAAAATATACTTGCACTTAGTACCATATGTCCCTGTTAATATATGACGGTTAACATATAGTCCATATAAATATAATCAATATAATCTCCGTGAATGTTTTCTCCTGTACTAAACTACTTACACCTTTCTTGACCTTGAATACACGGATCACATAATCGTTGTAGATTTCCACTGCTGTGATTTTCACAGTGACATCACCATAAGTCTCCTGGTCACCCTCTGTATCATTCTCAGGCCAGTATGGTGTACATTTCCTCTGTTAACAAGGAGAAAAAACATCTAACAGTTTCTTTTAAAACAATCCATTCATTTGCATTGTTCACAGATACACTATTTTGTAGTGTCATTATGCTTTAGAGATTGTATTCCAAAACCGAATAAAATAAGACCAACAACTGAGCTCGGATAAGCCCGCAGCTCGCTTTTCATGAAAAAACACATCTGAAGTTGTATCTAAAAAGTATACATAATCATGATAACAAATTTTAAAGGGGACAAAGGGGACGATGGTAGGTTTCTAAAACTTAAGAATTTTTTTCAGAGCGTACTACCCAGCACATGACAAAATAGGTTGATCATGGTAATTATCGAGCTATGTGTCCATAGTAGTACAAAAATTGTATCCTACCTTTATGTTTTCCACTAGATTAGTAAACATTGCGATTCTACTGATATTCAGCTGCCAGATCATTCTCCACATGTCAGCTAATGTCTCTGTTTTTGGACCTTTAACACACACAGCAGAGTTTGAAAAAAACAGGGACTTAAACAACTGGAATCAATATGTCAATAATTGAGTTCTAGCAATACATATGGAATCCGTCGCAACATAGGGTAATCATGATATCGATATTATACTTACATTGACCATGCCTGGTGATATGTATATCGACTACATACCTGCTATTAATTTGATTTACGTATTTATGACTCAATTACAAATAGTTACACACTAATCAATGAGGAAATAAGCTTTATTTCATTTTTATTAAAGCAAACCCACCTTGAGAAGCCACATATACGTTGTCTTCTCCACCGTAACCCTGAAATATAACAAAATGTATTCTACTGATTGGTATTTCTGCTTAAATCATGCTTATAACATCATACAATTATTCCTTGTAAATACATGCGCCCAAAACATAAAATTATAAAGAACTGTATACTGTCAGCAGAGGCTTGTCTTCATTGTCTCTGTTTTAGATGTGAAGGAAGGGCTACTAAAAACATTTAAGAAAGAAAACGTTAGACAAATTTCTGGAAAAGTTAACGAGGAAGACGAAATTAACAATATTTTGGATTATTTCCAAAAACATTAATGAGGGGTATGATAAAGACAAGCAGAACAAAAACGTAGCTGTATCAATGTATTTTTCATTTCCGAAAATCAACTGGTTTTTTTTGGTAATTGGTAACAAACAAATGCGCGCTATGCTGAAAAAACACATTTTGTTTGTGGTAATGCGCGGCCTTTACGTTACGCGCGCGTTCATCTAAAACAAAAGAAACATAGTGCCCTATTGAAGTGTTATTGACATGACTGAATTAGCGCATGGGAAACATATCTTCCATCAATTGGGTAAACAAATGATAGAGTACATGTATGCCCACTGGGGTGAAGTAGTGCGGTTTTGATTGATTGATTAATTAACTAAATACGCGTTTGCTAGAGTACAAGGCAATGATCAGACTCTACATGACGTAGGCTATCTATAGAAATTATAGATACGTCATATAGAGTCCGATGATTGCCTTGTACTCTAGCAAACGTGTATTAATTATCAATCTATCATAACCACACTACTTCACTCAAGTGTGTATGCCACTACGAAGCTAACATAGCATGCATAAGATCAAGAATATATAATAGCCATTTATATTCTTGATAAGATTCATAATACTTCTGCAAAAAAGTAGCACCCATCATGTTCTATGGTTTGATTATACGTGTATGCCGACAAACTATTTCGTTGAGAAATACCTCGTTTTTCTAATAAACGAATACCCCAATTAAAATGTTACAATAAAATAATAACACGAAGAGCGTTTGTTTCGTGACTCACCGGGATATAGGAGGCGTTCACATAGCTTGTATTAGGATCATCATCGATCATATCCAGCTGAACTCGTGATGAATCATCTTTAAATAGCATAACATAAAACAATGAAATAATCAGAGGTTATGAAGTAAATAATCTAAATACACAGATACACCATTTATCAGATGCTTTATTCCGGTGCATACACAAAACACAACTATCAGGTTTACACTTTCATCTAGTGCAAAATTATATTTAATTCATCGAAATGATCCTGGGGCGGATTTTTCAAATATCAAACATTTAATTTCGATTAAATAATTAAAAGGTAAAACGTATATTGCTTAGGCCTAAATTGATTCACAGCTTCATTCATATTTCATAGAAGCCTAATCACCAAGCAATTAGCCCAAATATTTTATTAATTCAATACAATGATAATTGAAGCAATTTCGATTTAGAACAATTGTGTTAGCCTTTGATGCACCAATTCGTTATATAACGTAGTCGCCGGTAATACTACACACTTAGGTATGACATGTTTTAAGTATTATATCAAATTCAAATGATCTCTATTTCGATGTAGTAGAGGTTAAGAAAATGCGTTTTTCCCCAAAAAATATCATCTGTAAAGAGATAAGTGATTAAATACACAGTCCTGGAAGGCATATATCATATTGAACCTCCGTAGTCCAGAGGTGAAAATCTAGTTTTTAATAATATGGTATTCATATTCACGGTCATTGTGCTATATCAGAACCATACTCTTAATACTCTTAAACACTCACATGCCACAATATTTTTGTATCTATTCTTCAAGCGGTTGATGTCGTTAAGTCCAGAAATTGCTGGTTTCTGTTGATCATCAGATAAACCCTGTATCCATGGTAACAGAAGAAAAAATAGTTAGTGATGCAACGACAAATGTGAAATAATGTGTTCTTATGTTTACGTAATAAGTACTAATAAGTACCAGAAATTCTGTCTTGAATCCATTATTTTCTTTTCGTTTATTTTGTATGTAGAAGGAAAGATCTCCAACTGGTATTCTTGTCTCGCCGATGTCAGCGCTCATGTCATCATCAGATTTGTTCATCTCTGCATCAGTTTCGTTTTCTGTGGGCATTAATCATTGCGACATTATTTGTAGCTCATCATTCGTTCCCATGATCCCCTATCATTCCCACGATACTTACTGACAGTGTATCTATAATCTTCAACTATTCTACCAGCTGACAGCTGGCTATCAGCGCATATATAAAAAAAGTTTTATGTAAGTATATACACTGATATACATATATATTTAGGATGCACGCAATTAAACATATATTCTGCTTTCATGAGTAGGCTATCTGTAAGTACAAATATGACACTGATACCCCACAGGAATATAACAATACAAGCACTACATTTATACATGTCCATTAAATGTAAAAAGGGGTGTTTACATTTTTTTCAGTTTCCGTGAAGCCGGACATTATGAGATTGTTTAACGTACCACTGACATGACCAGATGGGGTTTCAGGCTCCACAACAGGTAGGTTTGTGACAGGCGCCGGTACTTTAGTCTTCTTTACTTCTGAATACACATGTGGTGCATCTGATGGCATGACATAAAAATAAGGCCAATATTAAAACAAAAACATTAGAATAACCTCGGTTTGTATAAATTTGTTCTCATGAGATTCTCCTGGCCCAGTTTAGCCTATATGTGCACAAAAGTAACCTCAAACCCCATTCATTCATTTCATTGTAGAAATATGTTACCTTTGTTTTTTTATAATAAATTTACAGCATACACCACCCTCTAAAAATATGAATCCACCTCGACAATGAAATTGATGTACTGTGCTTCTAATACTTTTGGACATAAATTTGTTTTCAAAAATGGTCACTCAATTTAAAAAAAATATCAAGTGTCCTGTATTGCTGATCTATTACGCTTTCCAAAAGCATATATTTTGACATTTTGTGCAAAATTATCAAAATTTGAATCCATACATGTTTAGCCTATGGTGAAAATAAGTAATTAGACACATGTGTTGGGAGAATCGAAAATACGTCTCGATAATCAACGCTGAGCACTCGAATAAATACAATATAAATCATATCAGGGCACATTGTATCATGTGTTCATCCCGTTTTTTCCTATTGCACGATGTGTAGTGTGTCCACAGCCCCACAAACTCTTAGTCACAAACACGTCAGAGGCCATGGGGATTGGACATAAATTGTCCAGTGAGAAAATCGCACAAGCTGTAGCCTTAGCTAATTTCAATTACTGCCAAATACATATATCAGAAGAGTCCTCGGTTGCAGCAAGGGTGCTCTAAAAAATGAGAAAACATATACAGACAAACGGGATATTTTAAAGATAAGCCTGGTAGTAGAGATTCCGTGTCACAATTGCTCACAGAGACGCAGCTATCACAAAGTGATTTGCAGACCAGAGGATACAGGTTAGTCACCAGCCTCCAAGTAATCCAGATATGAATCTTATACAGTGTTATATAACCTATTTTGGCTCATGTAAGAACTCATGAAAGAACTCAGTAGCCACTCTCCAACAACTTTACGAATGGGGGTCCACCAGATCTAGAATGAAATACCCAAGGATTTCCTGTCCAGCGACTATATGACGGAATAACCCGTCGCGTCGATGCCTTAATGAAAACAAGACGATATTCAACCAAATAATAAATGTTCAGTAAATTATCTTATTCACAGACAAATTTAAGAATAATTAAGACATACACCTACATACATACACCTGCATACATAGGCCCCTGTAGACCATATATCAATTTATTGGAGCTTGCCCGAATGTAGTTAATTTAGCCTTACAATTTGTGTAGCATTTCAAGGAAAAAACACGTGTTTTTTTGGTAATGCGCTGCCAAAATCTAATGCGCGCGCTCATCTAAAACCAGCATTGCAGACGGTATATAGTCCAACATCAACCCTTACAACGCAGAAATATTTTTGTATAAACCACGGATACCAATTTGAAATTTCGACATTTTCAGTTCCTACACCTACATCCATACACCTACATACATACACTTCCATATATACACCTTTTAGTCACTTAGAAATTCACACTCCACTCCCCAATATACTCGGAATATGAATCTCTCAGTCAAATCCACACCCAAATATATCCGGTTTAAAACATAAGAAAAAAGGGAAACTTTGTAGTTTCCCACACAAATAACCTGGAATGCGGTGGACTAACATGGCATTAACATTGGTTTAATGTTCAGTATTTGATGTGGTGCGCATGTCTTGATAACGTAATCCTGCAAAGGATGGATAGACACATGACGGGAAGGCTAAATGAATAAGGCATCAGCTAGACACAGCCACCTCAACTTATTATTAGTATTCCCATGTAAAGTTTCAGGCAGATTAAAAAAACATTTTGGTCATTTTTCTTAGTTTATCTGCAAACGAGAAAACCCCTGGCAACATTTATTTATACACAACACGTCATAATTATTTGAAGCCGAAGTATCAAGCTATTCACCACAGTCATGTGGCAGACCTTTCAGCTACTATAGGGCGGAATTAAATTTCCACTAGCCTGTTTTAGCTGGTGCTGTAGATGGGGCAGTAGTGACGGGATGTGTCCTGCGTATAGATTCACTGGTCATATCATACCCTGCATTCTCATGTCCTGTCTTAATGTCCGGATCTGGGCTGTACATCCCGTTGTGTTGTCCTGTATTTTTCTTATGCCGACGTCTGAAATTAAGTTTCCCACTTCAGCATTCACTTATTTATTCATAGCGTAGAAACATATAGTAACAGTGCGCTCAGTCTCACGACTCCATCAACGCATCTGACTGTATCTATAAGATTCCGCTTCCAGAAAAGTACAAGCTCGAACAAGTGTTACTACAAACTTAATATATCATGGCTGATGACGGTGCTACTCTTAGCATGCTTCTAGTTACTGCTCTGGTTCTGATCTTGTACTAATCTGCCCCCGTAATCAGACTTGTCTCTTTTATTCAACTTCACATAGTAGCCTATAACATTCACATAGCATACATGTCGCCGCCTATCGGCGGGCCCCGGGCGAGGGAGGTGAATCCCGGCGCCCTCTCCCTGACGGCGGGTTGTAGGCGGTGCAATCAGCGGTGTTTACCCAGGTCGTTGTACCACCGCTTGTGTACAGAAGGCTTAGTCCTTGCCGTCTTGGCGGCGGTCGATTGCTCAGACCAGCAATCGGCAAGTCTGGTTGCATCATTAGCTTTGCCAGGCTCGTGACTATCTCTGGCAGCCATAGATCGGTTTTATTAGGCCCGTTATAAATGTAGCAGACAACCCGACGACTTGCCAGACCTGGGGATTACAGGCCTTCTTGTCTTACGCAAGTCGTTGATTTTTCGCGCTACAGCGGGCCCTAATAAAATAAAAATAATTAGAATAATATAACATTCTTATCTATGTGAATCCTTGGATGCACATCCTAGATTCTACAATCAGACATAGCATTTAAAGTAAAATACATGCCACAGCTTAACAAAAGTCATATAAGCACAAAGCGCCTGTACATGTAACTGACCTACGGTAGAAGAGAACACCGATGACAACTATCACGATGACGACTATGACAAGGCTAACCATTCCTACCACCAGGCCGACATTAAAACCGCTCTCACCTTCACTGATATTTGGTGCTACAACACAGAAAATAATGTGCTCTTAAAATTGGGCAAACGTTTCACAACGTCCATCGTTTACCAGGGTTAGTGTACACTTGAAGAGGTCATTACCTTGGTTTTTGTAACAGTTATAGAGAGTGTTCAGTTTTCTAATATTTTGTCATTCTGTTAGGTGATATTTGCAGATCGATAAGGGTTTCTGCTAAAATCACAGTGTCATTATCAGCGTACAATAAAAGGCGGAGTTTAAAAAACACTACAACTTCTGCATCACCAACGAACTCCGTTGCCATGTTCTGTATTTATTCTAAACCGAGATTGATTATATCGATAACTCGAACTTCTAAACTTTGGCATTTTATCCATTTTACCTGTTGAAGATGTCCCAGTTGTAAATGTCCTGATATTTGAGCTGCTAGGAGTATCAAGCAGGTCTGTTTTTCCATTAAGTGTCCTGATTCCTAGAATTCTGACTTGATACTCTGTACTGGCTATCAGTCCATCTATCGTGGCTTGTGGTGGATCATCATCAGGTTTATATTGTACAATACGTCCTGTTGTCCAGTCTGAGTCTACAGTCTGCTTGTATTGTACATAATAACTATAATACTGGTAAATATTTGACGACGGATTATTTTCCATATGTTTCCATTTTACAAAAACAGATGATTCAGTGAAATCCGATTCCGATATAGATTGAAGATTACCATTGTGGCTCATAACAACTTCATCTGAAAATACGAAATTGTTTATCAACTCTCGCTACATAATTTGAGAATACATGAATATGTTTTAAATCTTTGAAACAAACAACTCAAGTTGAATTTACCTTGCGGCAGCGTATTCTACAGCCGCAAAAAATACAAAGAAAATACTCAACATCGACATGTACCTACCATGTTTTAAACATATACCTACACAGCCTTTTGGAATAATAAATTATCATGTGAATTATCCATTTTACATCGACAAAATACATACAGTATTATTTAACCTTCAAAATTGAAAATAATTATATCATGATGCCTCCAATGTATTTGCAAAGTGCAATATCATGAATACAGATAGGGAATAGACATCAATTATTTAACCATTCAGTATAGCACAATATAGTTCAACACCAGTCGATTAGTAAAGCTACGACTCCACATACGCGTGAAACGTGATGCATGAAGCGTGATGCGTATTGCAGTCTTCTTCACAGTTACATAAGTTAATTGAACAGCTTATCTCATTTTAATTTTGCAACTCTCGTTCTTCTTTAATGACATACGTTTTAATTGACGCATTAGTAATGTTGCGTACCTAATCTTAATCGACACACTTGTGGACTTCTTCAGTTGCATAAGTTAATTGAGCCGTAATCTTATTTAATTGACATGCCTGTAGTCTGCTTTACGGCTATACAAGGTAATTGAACGCGTCCCGTTCTTCTTGACTGTCTAACGTTCGACTGTGATTGGCATTGCTGTTGACGGAGAATCATGTTAGTTGAGTAATCTGTGTACATAAAACACGTGGAGATAACTTGGCCTTAATGTGCTCTGTCCCAAGGTCGCATTCTGGCCAATAATAATTGTGGGGTTCGACACGTGGTTTACACTTGTTCCTCGCCGGCAACAGCGCCATCTGGAGAGTGGAGGAGAATTATGGTCTGTCAACATGGTAAATAATGCTCAACAACAAAATGATGTATAATAATGTTTATTTATTGATGCCATTCTTCAGTTATTACATACATTGATCACTGTTTCTAATATGGTTGTAAAATAGGCAATCTCATGGATTATACCCACCCTCACCGTCATTTCGTCCCATTTTCACTGAATGACGTGCTTTCAATGGACTTTTAACATTTAAAATCCCCTATTATCGACAGTTGGGATAATCACTAAATCAGATAGCCGTAAAATATATGTTATGGTTAATATAAATGACATAAATAACATTAATAATTATTATTCGTAATATATTAAACGTGGACTAAACAGATATAGTAGTAGTATCTTTTTTTCGTTATTTTATACTATAAAGTTTACCTCCGAAAAATGTCTGCTAGATTATGTGTGTACAATACTCTGGGTGGCTTAAAGCTGAGTACAATAAAAACTATAGGGCCCACCGGTAGATCTACTCAGCTACTGGAACCACATTATTTAGCCTTTTTTGTAGTCTAGCGGTGTAGCGCATTACCCGGTATCGTAGGTGATCTTCTAATTCAGCAATTAGCTATCTATAGGCTATAATGGGCCAATTTTTATAGAATTTTGTTTGTGGTGTTGGTATCAACTCATACAAGAAACAGGTCAACACTTTTTAGAGCATGTAAAATAAAATATATGACGTCTCTATAAAGTCATGTTTTTTTCTCACTTTTTCAGAAAAACTTGAAAAATTCAAAATTGTAGGGCCTACATCTTTTTAACCATTATAGATACTATAAAAATTATATAAAGCTAGAAAATTGGTCGGGTAATCAAATCAAATCAAATCACAGTTGAACGTCAGACAGTCAAGAAGAACGGGACGCGTTCAATTAACTTGCATAGCCGTAAAGAAGACTGCAGGCATGTCAATAAAAATGAGATTACGGCTCAATTAACTTATGCAACTAAAGAAGACCACAATCGTGTCGGTTAAGATGAGAGAAGCAACAATGCCAACATTACAAATGCGTCAATTAAAACGTATGTCATTAAATCAGAACGAGAGTTTGCGTCGAATAACTTCCTGACAGTTTTGACCCGAATACAGCTCCATATTTTTTACACACAGGGGAATGATACCTTATTTATCTATTTACAACTGTATAAACGTTTCATGAGCGAAATTTAGGATGACAATTAAACTTAACAGACTGTGTGCATGGCCAACCTATACATGAAAAGAAAACGTTTAACGCACATGTGGTGGATCCATGAGACAATCATACAAATAAAAATATATGGGGTTTATTATCATCTAGTGAAAGAATTGAAATTGGATTCAGAACGTTTCCAATAATATTTTCGAATGACCAGGGAACAAACAGTTCGGAGATATCCTGTTTCAGATTGAGCCATTACTAGCTAAAGTCAATCGTGCAAGAGAAACGATAAATGCAAAGGCAACGTTTTGCTGTAGGGCTTATGTTTGAGGTGGTTGTCCCTGGATAACATGCAAGGATCTTGAGGGGTACCCGGGAGAATCCATAAAATGACGTTATGGTAGGCTCGCGTGATGTGTGTTGACCGCTCCCAGAGCGGTGAATACGCGAGCCCAAAACGAGTACGCATCACGCATGACGTGCATGTGGAGTCGCTTTTCTATTTTCAATGATTTTGGTGAACACGCATCACGCTTCACGCATCACGGGTATGTGGAGTCGTGGCTTAATACAGTACAGTGGTGCATAAAAAACTTCCCCTACGAAAATGCGTAGATAATTAATTGAAAGAAAACGAAAATTAGTTTTCTTTTCTTTAGTTTTGAAGAAGATAATTTTCGTTTTAGATAACGAAAAGAAAAATAATTCTGTAATATTATTTTCTAAGAAAATAATTTTCTTTGTTGATAAGGAAAAGAAAAATAATTCTTTAATATTCGTTTTCGTTGTTGACAACAGGAAGATAACTAATGAGAACACAACCGGAACATACTAATATGCAGCAACTGCTAAGGGAACGTGCCGGTCACTTGGTCACACATGCACCCCCATCTTATTTATGTAGGCGATAGGGGGTCCAGAATACTTTCTATCTTGCCCGAGAAGTGAAATCATTCATGATCATCATCACGTTAGTTTGTTTTAGGCCGAGAAAGGTGACATCTGTGTAAATGATAAATCGACCCTTTTGAAATTAATAACACGCTGTCGCGCAAACAGACTTAGTCTGACAATTTTTTTAGAGTGATTGACGAGAAAACGAAAATTCGTCAGAACAAAAATTGACGAAAATGAAAATTCGTGAAAATGAGCATTCGTGCAACTAAGGATTCTCAAAAACGAAAATTCGTGATCAAGAATTATAAAGAAAAGGCTGGGACGAAAATTATTTTGGAAAAAACAAAACATTTTTTTTAATTTTATTTTTTACGAAAAAGACGCTTTGCATACCTATCATATGATCACATGTTTTACCAGTCGCCCACTCCACACAGTCACACACACCATCCTGATTATGACAGATGGCTGGATCAGCACAATAAGGACTGCATGTTTCCAAGCAATTCACGCCATATTTACCAGAACCACACGCTGTAATAATGACAAAACACACAATACAAACTGTAATATAAAATAAATAATGCATCTAAATAACAAAACACACTCGATTTCCGATAGGGCCTATAATGAATTAATAGTGTTTCAATTGTTTCACTGATACATCAAATAAGTTCAAAATAAGTTCATAATATGAATACATATTCCCTTAAAGTCGACACAATACACAAAGACAATCTGCAACATTAGATAGAAAATATGTAATTACATAATTCAAAACAGGCCTCAATAACATTTTCCAAACGTTAGTTAACTGAGACATAGACATGCCCAGATAAACACATTTCCCTCATCATTGTATCACTGTCGCCTTACCGATTTCACTAATTAAATATTGTTCATCATAGTGTCAGTAATACATAAAATAACTACACTTATATTGTAAAATGTAATACAAATTATTTCATTACCTTGTTTACACGCAGGGGGCAAGTAACCAACACACAGAGCACACCCGGTGACGTTGTTACAGTTAATCTTTTTCTGACAGTGGCCACACGTTACATCTGAAAGGAAATTATTCATAGCAATATAAAACAGTAATTTATTGCATATTTTTTTTGAATACTGTCCAGGGCTATTATCAATTTATTAGAACAGTTTGGATCAATATATCCGAATGATTGAAATAAAACATAAATTTAACCCATTTGTGTAACAATGTCATTACCACCGAGCAGTGACAAGGCCTTGAAAAAGGGGTAAATACTGTTTGGACACTGTGATGATGAGCCCCAGCCCCCCCCCCCCCCCCCCCGTCGTGACTGCTGAGATCTCTAAGAATGCATAGGGCCTACCATTTTCGCTGTACGTGTGTATGGCCTTCTATATATGCATACCTTAAAGAGGTATAGTAAACTGTCAAAATTTGCAGGACATGGGCCCCCAGAATGCAATAGTGCCCATAGGTGGGCCCAGGCCCTAATCCATAACAATACTAAATATGCGTTTCATACCCAAAGCCGCATTAAGAGCAAGTTCGCAAATCACATTAAGTTCATATAGACTCGAGCGATATATATGAGCAATTTAATAATTCCAGCAATGCTCACCCTGTAAGCACAAAACATTTATATGACTTTATGCAATCCTGGACCACAGTCGAAGACGTTGGGCCGACGTTGTATAAATGTTATGCAAAATTATTGTTGCTAGACAGGAGGACTTTCCCTCAAACATTGTACATTTCTCCAATGTTGGTTCAATGTTGGGCCAGCGTCGCATACATTGGCCTAACATTTAAACAGCGTTGGGTGAGACTCATTGGAGTAGTATCCATAGTCTTGTAATCTGGTTATATCTACCAGTACTCAGCTGAATGTTATCAACCTGTGGGCCTACTGTATAGATACATAAGGCCCATACACGTGACCTACGCATGCCCATTCTGAAGATGACCGTTTAATGATATGGAAGGAGCCTGAACATAACGCCAACTTGTTGAATTCAGAGGGGATATTGATAATGATTTCGGTGGCAATATGATACACATCATCATGACATGTAACCAGGTAACATGACATATTTGAAGTTCTTTAGGTAAATGACTATTCTGTCACAGGGAGAATGGATGGACATACTATGATTTTTTTGTTAGTAATACTATATTTTTTTTAATGAAGGCATTGTTTATTCACTGTTTGTTCCCTTTATCATCCGTTACATACATATCCCTTGTTACGTCTTTTTGTAAAAATATAATCAGATTAAAGCAATTGAAGAATATAAGTTATAATTCAATATCCGTTTACACACATGACAAGGTTTGAATTTAACACAACCATCACTGAAACTAAGTCCCATAAATCCCATAGACATGCCCAGAACCCCTGGTCGACCGAGTGAAGGAAAACTCTCTCAATCACTCCCCATATGCTGATCAAATGAATGTAATAAACACTTTCAATACTTATATTTGTAAGGATGTGTTTGTAAGTGTTTCAACTTTGACATTTTATTTAGGTACTTACTTAATTCACTCAAAACATTGATAGGAGACCTAAGTGATATATGTTCTGTAATATTATATTTTGTGTGAGAAAAACACATGAAGGGAAGTAATATGCCTTGTCCTGCGTGCATGGCATAAATAAATAATATTATTCATCATAATTGCTATTATGTCACATTATTATCTGGAACAATCGGAAGTCAACTGTTTTTATATTATCCATATTTCATGATCAGACTTAGCTTACTGCCACATATCATGACGGCTGCTGTCACGGAATTTTTAATTTTGGCCGTTGTTTTTGCTGTGATCAGACGAGTTGGGACCTCATGGGGGATCTCAGAGATCAGAGTCAGGTGACTTTTTTATAAGGTCAGGAATGTTTTTTTTTGTTCGATGACAACTCCGATTATTAACTAGGTCATGAGTGAAAATGGTATGAATTAATCGCTAATCACGTTAATTAAACGCAAATTGCAATATGGTTGTGTTAATGTAATGTCCTCCGTGAATAGCGAATCGTCATGAGTTAATGGAAATTATAATTATTCACCATTATTAATATATATATTTTTTATTCAGAACGACATCATTTATATTAATAATAGCTATTACTGGTTAATATAAAGTGTACACTCATGAAATAATGGTCATTTTAAAATGTCATCAAAATGTTTTAATACGTACATAATAACATATTATTACATATTGTTTCTTTTATAATATACACTATTTATATTAAAATATATATATTAGATCATTTTCTACGTTTTCCAGAGTGTCTTTTTTGCTACTTGTCATAGTAATAGCAGCTGTGTTATCGCTGGTTTTTGTGCGTGAAACATATATCTATAATGCATCGTATAAATATCATGTTATTTTACTTCTTTTAAAGCATTTTATACTTGCACATATATTTACACCATTTTCTATTTTATCTTATTATGCACTGTAGGTCTATAATATAATGTATTGTTCATTTTTAATGACGCATTAGTCTACACAGACTTTTTTTATTAATAAATACCTATCTGTATATCATTGATTATCTGGAATGACCGATTGCATCACGATAAAAACATTTTTTATTTTAATAAAATATACATTTGTCGTTTTTTTTTATATATTTTACAATTGTCACCAACTGACCAACATCACTGTCCTATATCTTGAGACACTACACTATAAGGTGGGAGTGACTGCAACAGTCAAAATGGTTGATCTTGCTCTGCACTTTTTGTCAAAATTCAAAGTCCGGCTCCCTGAATAACTTTAGCAAGGCAATTCTGAACGTGTTATAATCAATATCGTTTTCTGGTATGTTGTTAAAGAGTGAGTTTAGTTTGCTACTGACCAGTGCCACAGCAACTTGTTTGGCAAGAGCTAAAGTCAAACTATTTTTCGAATTTGATAGAAGCATAACCTAAATGTTTCGGATAAGTGTTTTCGGAAATTCAGGCTACTGTCAATACTACACCAAGGTTTTTGGCTGATGCAGATGGACTTGCGTATTGGCCTAGAATTAAGCATGAGAAAATATAAGATTTTTTCGACACAAGTTTGGACCCAATAAAAATAAATTCTGTCTTGCAGGATTAAACTTCAGTTTAGACATTCTCATCCAGGCCGTCACACCCAATAAACAGTGTTGCAACTTCTGAAGAGATTTCTTAGAGTTTGAAAGTGATATGGACTTTAAAAAACATGCAACCTGAAATTCATTACGTTATCACAACACTCTTCTCACCTATTAAAGTTAATGTGGTGAATGTCCTCGATTTTGTACTTTCTGGATTTTCAAATTCATCACTGTTTCCATTAATTGTCCTGATCCCTAGAACTCTGACTTGATAATCTGTACTGGCTGTCAGTCCATTCAATGTCGCTTGTAATGGATCTTCATCAGGATTATATTGTACAATACGTCCTGTTGTCCAGGCTGAGTCTACAGTCTGCTTATATTGTACATGATAACTATAATACTGGTGACGTGCTAATGGTATTTCATTTCTCATGTGATCCCATTCCACAATAACAGATGACTGGAATATATTTCCTACTGATACATCCTGGAGTCCTCCCATTGAGCTCATATCAGCTTTTACTGCAAAACATATTAACATTGCTGCAACATATAATATATACAACTGTCTATGAGAATGATAGGCCTACTGTGATAATATTGTGATATTATGGCGTGATGGGCCTACGCCGGGAGTTCCGGGAGGCACGTCTCTATGGACTTAGCGAGAGTGAGCTACAGCACTTCCGCAGTCGCTGAGTATTATGCTTGAAGTGCGGGAATAATACCAAGGCCGCACACACTGCTCTGTGTGCGTACGTCACCACGGTATGAAAACGAGGCGGTCATCCCCGTCCGCCCGCGTCCAGGAATCTGGGGATAAGCGCCACATTAACTGAGCGATGTCAGGATCCTACATTACCCCCGGCTGAGTGACAACGTAGGACCAAACTGACGTGTAGGAGACTGCTTCGTGCAAGTAGCGGGGTTGTAAAATATGTAACCTCTTATACTAAGCATAGTTTTCTTAGAAAAATATATAGCGAGTGTGGTTACATTGTGGGCGGTTGAAAGCGCAGCATTATACGTGAATTGTCCTATCCTCTTAACACCAACTGTCCTTTATATATGATTCATGTGCTGCAAGCTGCTATCAACCCATTCATTTAATTAACAGAATTGCTATTAATGCTTTAGCAATGAGCTTGCTAAAAGAAAATGTCTTTACATTTATATATCTGTACACAATTCTGCCAGGCCTGGCATATTCATTTACAATTTAACAACATTGTTATTACGAGGTATGCGGTTGGGCCCGCCATAAACGTCATTAGGCGCGACTATGGCGTGAACCATCTGCACGAATCGAGCAGGAGTCTGGATTATTCGTCCGACTCTAGTTTTTCGCACTGTTTGGTCGGTCGAAATTTTTTCGCGATTAGCGATATTCGCATGTTTGCTTTTTGTCGAGTCGAATACGGCGTCAGCAGCACCCGGGGTTTTACCCCGTAGATGTAAAGGTATGCGGGAATACGTTCGTAAACCACCGCCGTTCCCGCTAGCGCGGGACGCGGCAGGGGCTCGCAAATGCAGCGCTACGTAAGTATTGTCTCTGTTAGACAAGTTGACTTTAACAACTATTTGCTTTGGGACTGTGGCTGATTTTTGATTGCTTCTGACTGCCGTCGACTTTTTTGTGTTGACTCTCGTCCCGTTGGACGTCGGAGTGTCCGCACTACCAGGTCTAGGTGGACCCTGTGGATTCTTACTAGATGTCCTGGTAGCCGTCGACTCCCGTGGTTTGCTTGGCGGTTTACGCTGTGTTGTCGTACCTGTTGTAGGCTCGCACTCCATGTGAGCGGGTTTAACGCGATCTAAGGAGACCGTCTCAACCTTGCCTTTAACTAGGATTTTCATTACTCTGCCACTCCTCGCGACGACCTTGTATGGTCCGTCGTAAGGGGCGGTCAGAGGCGGTGCAATTGCGATTCGGCGCAAGAATACATGAGTACATGTAGCTATTTCCTTGAATTGGAAAATGTTGTGTTGTTGTGTGCCACGTGGCGGACATAGACGGAGACGCGACATGGCCACGTGTAGCTTGTCTGAATAATTCTCCAAATCAGTGTTAGCGTCGACGTTGTACTGTTTAGTAAACTCTCCTGGAAGTCTAAGGGTTGTCCCGTAAATCATCTCAGCAGCTGACCTGCCCAGTCTCTCTTTCACGGCTAAACGAACTCCTAACAGTACGGCAGGTAACGTGATAGTCCACGGATTCGGTGACTCGTGCGCCATAATGACGGCTTTCAATTGACGGTGGAAACGCTCGACCATGCCATTCGACTGAGGGTGATAACTCGTGGTACGATTCCGAATAATCCCGAATTGGTTACATAAACTATCCCACAATTTGGACTCGAATTGAGCGCCCCTATCAGTGGTGATAGTGGCAGGGGTACCATAACGTGCTATCCACCCGCTGAAGAAGGCATCGGCGACCGTTTCGGCTCTAATATCTACCATAGGTATAGCTTCTGGCCAACGTGTAAAACGGTCGACGCAAGTCAGTAGATATCTAAAACCATCGGCATAGGGTAAAGGTCCGACTATGTCCACGTGGACATGATTGAATCGCTCGGTAGGTTCAGTGAACTTTCCGAAAACTGGAGTGTTATGACGTGAAACTTTAGCGGTCTGGCAACCCTTACAGGTACGACACCATCTAGCAATATCTATATTCATGCCGTGCCATACAAATCGGGTATTAATCAAAGGTCTGGTGGCTCTATGCGATGGATGGCCTAAACCGTGCAAGTTTGAAAAACCTTTTTTGGCGAAATTTCGCGGTAAGGTACGGCCGGTTGTGTCCCGTGGACACATCACACCAGATCAATTGATTATCAAACGATTTCAATTGTTTGAAATTCATAGTGGATGTAGTCGAATGTCTCAAACGTGTGAATTCCGCGTCATTAGCTTGATCGAGACTCAACTCTTTATAGTCTATTACTGGGCCATCGTGTATCGCTGACACTGATGGTCGTGACAGCGCATCAGAGACGAAATTTGTCTCTTCTTTTACATATCTAATATCGGTGGTGAATTCAGCGATGAACGCTAAATGACGTGTTTGTCGTAGGGATGCGCGCTCAGTCACGGATGACATTACGAATGTTAACGGTTTGTGATCAGTATTAACGAAAAAATTTCGTACTTCTAAATTGTGTCTGGAATGTTTAATTGTAGCGTATACTGCCAAAAGTTCACGATCGAACGCGCTATAGCGTGTCTCTGCTGGGTTCAGCTTCTTGCTGAAAAACGAAAGCGGCTGCCACATACCGTTTAAAAAATAGCTGCAAAACGCCACCGACGGCGACATCACTAGCGTCACACGTGATGTTAAGCTGGGCCGTAGAATCTGGGTGCACCAGAAGCGTAGCGTTTGCCAATATCTGTTTGGACTCGGAAAATGCTGACTCTGCTTCTTTATCCCACTTCAAATCGAAATTTGATTTCGGTGACAATCTGGTATGGCCTTCGTTGGCAGAAGTCAGTAGATTATTGAGTGGCGTCAGCTTCGCGGCGCAATGCGGTATGAAACGGTGGTAATAATTCACCATTCCCAGATACCTACGCAATGCTCGTTGCTTTTCGGGTTTATTGAAATTAACGATCACGTCAACGGCGCTAGGTAACGGCGAAATGCCTTCGGCACAAACGTTATGACCTAAGAAACTTAATTCAGATGTTCCGAACTGACATTTTTCAGGACCAATGATGATTCCGTACTCCGATAGTCGAGCAAAAAGAATTCGTAGATGTTTCTTATGCGTTTTATGATATGGGCTGGTTACCAGTAGGTCATCCAAATAAACAAAAACGAAATCAAGTCCGCGTGTCACGTGGTCTATAAATCGCTGAAACGTTTGACCGGAATTTCTCAGACCAAATGGGGTTCTAGTGAAATTAAACAAGCCAAAAGGTGTGGTAACAGCAGTCTTGTGTACGTCGGACAGTTCCACCGGAATTTGGTAATAAGCCCTGACTAAGTCTATCTTCGAAAAAATTTTCGATCCGGCTAACCGCTGCGTAAAATCTTGAATATGCGGAATCGGATAACGGTCCGGTACGGTCTGTGCATTCAAACTACGGTAGTCCCCGCATGGTCTCCAATCGCCGTTTTTCTTTGGCACCATGTGAAGCGCTGAGGACCACTCGCTGTCGCTGGGTTCAATGACCGTCAAACTCACGTTTGGCGGTGACCAGCTTATAGGGAGCCAAACGGGTGACCTTTAGTCACTATCTTGTGAGTTATGCCGTGTTTGACGGGCTCACCCTTTGTCGTAGGGCGTGTTAGTTCCGGGAACTGGCCGAGGAGTTTAGTATATTCATTTTGAACTGTATCAACTCTGTTCAATGACAGAGGTTTAATCGAAGATAATGAAGCGGCAATGGCTAAGCCTGTACGCATGTCTCGAAGACATCTGCTTCTCAAGTCTACGAGCAAATTGTAGTGGATTAAAAAATCAGCCCCGATTATGGGTTGCTGCACATCTGCCACTATGAATGTCCACGGATATTCGCGCTTTAAACCGACATCGACGACGCGTTTACAATTGCCATAAGTGTTTATAGTACTGTTATTAGCTGCCACCAGGGGGAGACTGTCAGCGCCCGAAATCCCGTTAGCGCAAGATTTCGGCAGAACACTGACAGCTGCGCCCGTGTCGATTAAATATCTGCATTTATGTCCTTTATCTGCGACATATAATAACTTAGAGTGAGATAACTGTGGAGAACTAGCGTCCGCGGAGTCATGTCGGAGTCATGTCTCAGTTATACCGCCAGATGCAAGAGTCGCAATCTTGCTCTGGCTCAGCAGTTTAAAGAAAAAGCGCAGGGGCTTCTGCACGTGCGTGCCTTGTCACCGAAAGTCTGGTGAAAATAGCAGACAGTTGCATCAGCCGAATTCAAAGTCTTAGCGGCGTCATTTCTCTGTGTGTTCGGCGGCGGAACGGAAGGTCGAGCATTTGTTTGCGAATTCGTCGGCGGAGCGAAAGGTCGAGCATTATCTTTAACGTCTCTATACTGACTATGTTGGTTACATATGAAACCTGAGGCCTGTACATTAGGGGCAAATGCAGGCGCGTGAGCGTAGTTATTTGCTCGTCCACGTCCTTTATTTCGTTTCCTCTCCGATGTTGTTACTGTTTCTAATCTCTTGATGCGTTTGGATAGATCTTCTAACAAACCAACTAATTTGCTGGTCTCATCGACTTTGATCTCTGCGACCTCCGGCTTACTCTCTTCAACGTCCTGTTCTGCAGCCAGTGCCCTGTCAGCCAAAACGGCCAAACTTTCGAGGGAGGCACTGTCGGGTTGAGTCGCCAAATGGGCTCTGATGGAAGCGGGCATCTGTCGTATAAACGCTTGCCGAATTACAGCCTTTCCAACAACAGCTTTGGTGCCGAAACCTGCAGTCTTCTGCAGACGCCTCAGGAAACGCGAGGGAATATCATTTCCAATCTTCTCGCCAGAGATAACTTTATTGACCCTTTCAGGTGTTGTCAATCCTCGCCTCTCAATTAGAATTGCTTTCAGGCTGTCATATTTGTTTGACCTGAAAGGCTGCAGCAGCACGTCTCTCACGTCTGATGCAATCTCGCCAGAAAGTGCAGCGCAGGTTAGGCTGTACCTCTCGTCATCATCATCGATCTGGTGGAGGGCGAATTGCGTCTCGATTTGATTAAACCAGAGCTCCACATCAGAGGCGTAGAAAGTTGCGATTCTAAACTTGGGTAAGTTCGTAGCACGTTTCTGCGGCTGTCTATCAAGCGGTGAAGAACTCCTTGAGGAGTCGCTCCTTGAGTGGAAATTCAGACGTCTATCCCGAGCAATTCGAGCGAAATCGGCTTTGAGGCGTTGATATTCCTCGTCTGCTTCTCGGAATCGAACCTCATTGTCTTCACTGTCGGGATGATAGCTATCTTTGGGTCTAGCACCCGGACCTTCTAGAGGCGTTGACATGAAGCCTTCGCTGTCGTACTGCTTTGACATTATGAAGTAGTGTTTGTAAAATTATTTAACTAATGAAGCATCTGGGGTAGCTGGCCTATTGGCTCTGCGTCTATCCCAAATGTGTTTAAAATGGCATGTCGTATTAACACATGCCAACTATTTTTGACGCGCCGTGCGCGGACAGGTTGTGCAATGCCGTGAAAATCAGATGAAAAATGTCTGTAATATGTTGAAGCTAGAAGTGTAGACTGTAGAAAATGTTCATGCTATGTCGCATGGTGCGAGAAACGGGGGTTGCAGATTAGTTGCAGAAATATGCGTCGTTGAAGTTTCACCTAAGTGCTGTTCACAAATTCACAAAAGGTATGTATTGATTAAAGTGAAAACTGGAGGTCTATATGAGACATAAAACATTTTCACTGAGTCACACACATGCAAAATGGTACCGTGAAAACCGTAGGTCACAGTGGTACATAAAAACAATATGCTAGATACAACTGTGATAAGCTATGCTAAGCTATGATAATAGTATTTTGTAAATCGACCTGGGTGAAAAAAAAAAATTTCACACAAGTCGAAAAACACATTCAAATATTTGCAATGTTTCGCAATAGCGCAACTGTCAAATCGAATATTTCTGTATTTATAAAGAATTTAAACTTCAGAAATAACTATCGTGAGAAAATTTCGTTCTCAAACTGATAGACTAAATGTGACTGTGAAGAAAAACAGTGACATTTATGATTTAAGAATGATAAAGTATATCATTTCACTGAAAAATGATATCTGTGATGAACATTCCACGTTTTTTATTTTATAATGGTACGTTCATCACCGAATCATTCTCATGAACGTCCGAATCAATCGCTCGCATCGATTCATTGGTTGACGTATAAACCGACTGTGTTCGGTGCGGTTGTTGTTATGTCGTCTGTGGTGGGTGTGTGTGTGGTGTATTGTCGGTGCTCACAGCCTGTGCAGCAGGCAGCATGTGGCTTATAGTCTGTGACGGTAAGCTTTGAGCGGTGCGTACATAGTATACAGTCAGCATCCCCGTCTCGCCTCACATTAGCATATTCATCAGCTACTGCGTGCCCAAATAAGGCGCTGAATAGCCTAGCACGATTACAAACACCGAAAGGCGTTTCAAAGTGAACAAAAGTCTCGCACAATTAGTGGCAGAATTTCGTTTTCGAAATGACTTATTTACATATTTTCTCCCTCAATCGTGTTGAAAAAGAAAATTTACAAACAAATTTTAAAAAAAAATTTATTACAATCTGTCCGTGTAAAATTTGGAACATGTGACTAATAATCTCCACCAAATCAAAATGGCGGCTTACTTTAGGCTAATGTGATGCAGCGACACAGGTTCACTGTCCCGATGCATGCCGGTTAGGGGGGAACACGTGGGTGCCCACGGCGGGCTTTGAGCTAAGTTAGGGAAACCAGCGGCCAAGATGGCGCACACCTACCAAATACAATATTCAGCATTCTCTGAAATAACATATGATAATAGTACAAAATATTGACCTACGGTCCTGGGAATATTTTTAAACAGACCAAATAAGACCGTTTATTGACATTCATTTAGGGAAAACAATTTATTTTGGCCCTAAACCTATTAAAGGTTACCCGAGTCGAAGCGATAGTAAAAATTTCTGTCGATTTGTAGAAAAAATCGGGAAAAAATGACGAGATTTCGCCTATGGACTTTAAGATCGAGTTACCCAATTATGGTAATCAACGATAAAAATGAGTTACAGAAAATACCCACTTCCTACTCGCCTACAGTGGCATTAGTAGGATGAAGGCATTAAACAAACTCTTACGATAAAAAAATTATAGACTATGTCTATGAGAATAATTTTCTGGATTCTTCTAGAGAAACCGGCAAGGCCGCCATCTTGAAAAGGCGCCAAACACGTGGGATTTCGACCAAAAGTTTAGAAATTTACGCCGTTTTCGACGTAAAGAAACGTGCTTCTCGTCTGATAACTCTTTCTGACTAATTTAAACTGGCATATATATATTTTGACCTACAGCTTTCACGTACCTTGTGAAAAAAATGCTATTGATTTTTTTCAAAAAATCCACTAAAATTAATGAAACTATCCTTGAAAACAGCGGTTTTCAACTGGCGTCTAGGTGAAAACACTGTTGCGTAAACGATCAGTCGTCAGGGGTCACCAATATGGCGTGATGGGCCTACGCCGGGAGTTCCGTTATGGGGTCACAACGGCCGACGAGGGACTCCGCCCAATCTCACCATCAAAACTCAAACATCCTCCTCATCCGTCTGGTCGACGGTTTCAAACAAACCAGAAAACTCTCTTCTCTCTTGTCATGTTTATTTGATTAACATGCGATAACAGCAAAGCACAACCATCCGCGCACGGCACGTCTCTATGGACTTAGGGAGAGCGAGCTATGGCACGTCCGCAGTCGCTGAGTATTACGCTAGAAGTGCGGGAATAATACCAAGGCCGCACACACTACTCTGTGTGCGCACGTCACCACGGTATGAAAACGAGGCGTTCATCCCCGTCCGCCCGCGTCCAGGAATCTGGGGATAAGCGCCACATTAACTGAGCGATGTCAGGATCCTACAATATCACCCAACAAATTGCTTGTAGTGGACAATTTAATAAATACAAATATAGAAGGAAGTATTGTGGGATAATAACAGTACCCTTGCCATAAGAAAATATACAGTATAAATACCCTTTGTGCTACAATTGTATGACTCTAAGCATCTCCACAGAATTGTTATGCCCCGTGTACGTGCCCCTTTAATTGGTTAGTATATGTTTATTAGTAATACACACTCTTTAAATTATGTTTTCTAAATGCAACAGTATGTAAATATATACTCTAATCCCCCTTCCGTACAATACCTTTTGAAGCAAATTAACATTTTATCCGCTGTCTAAAAACCAACTATAGCTGTGAAGGCAAAAACGTGATATTGACAATTAATTTGTTGAATAATGTTAACATGGTCAATGTTGGTTGTCTCCATTAAACCAATATTGGGTAACGCAATTGTAATCGGTTCCTCACCTAATTCCAGGTCACATTTATTTCCTACAACCCATCCAACACAAGGACTGCACGTTCCATGCTGATGGTCACAGTCTCCAGAATCAGGACAATAAGGACTACAATCCATCTGACAGTTAGCACCGTATTTACCAGCATCACATTCTGAAACAAATTAACAACAGGGTATTATAATACGCAACTCTGCACAATATAATATTTGTTATGTTATGTTTCTTATAATGTTTATGTTTAGATAGTGACTATGAAATAATACGTTAATTTAATCAACAAACAAAGGGGGTGTAAATAGTGCATCGATCGTGTATTACTCTTGTCATTGATAAGCATAGTAGATATATAACTTTCACGGATAAATCAAATTAATACTTGACCATATGTATGTTATTTATATACATGTGTCATTGCATATCACCTTGATGACATTCTGGTGGAAGATAACCTATGCACAGCGAACATCCATGTAGGTTATTACAGCTGACGCCTTCTTTACAATTACCACACATAGGATCTGTAATTAAAAAAACGTGTATACTTCATATACTCGCATGTGGTCAAAATACTAGTTTTTCCCTTTCTCATTTTACGTTATTACAATTGTTTACGTTATGGTAGGGCCACACATTCCAACATTGTATTTCATACTGTTTATGTACGAAAACGTAATTAAGCTGATCGATAGTGCATCAAAAAATGCATGACGTGTCAGCCATCGTGAACATCAATCAAGCATACAACACAAAAACCTAGAAACAATCCGAAAGAATTTCGACACAATAATACGCAAATATGATGTTGGTACGAAGGACACAACAACTATTAACCCTCATAAACTTCTAATTACAACTTCTAAAATTTAGCCTAGGCCTACTCTCTCATGACCATTTTTCAAATTTGTCGAAAGTTTGACATTTTGAATTTGATCGAGTTTTCAGGGGGCATCCTTTCATGAAGCCGTACATTTTGTTTTATAGTAATGGTGTAGCTATCTAGGTAACACGGTTTTCCAGATTATATGTACGCATATTAAAGTCAATAATGGTCACAATTCGGCCATTTTGAATTTGATCGAGTGTGATTTTTTTCTATAGTGATGGTCAGGTTATTTGGCACTGTTTTCCAGAATTTACGTAGGCATATATTGAAAAAATAATTGCCGATAGTCGACCATTTTACCCGATGTAAGCCCATTTTCAAACTCATCCGAGTTTTTGGTGAAATAGATATATGGTATGAATAATTTTGGAACGATACATAAAAAATTGTTGAGTGAATCGAGTTAAAGATTAATTTAACGAACGGAAAGAAATTAAGAAATTAAGGCCATAGAGGCCACAGAAAGGTCAAATATAAACTCAGTCAAATTTGAGCCATAGTTAATCTGTATGTGAAGTATAATGTGCATTCCAGTAACGTGAAACAAATTATAGTGCTAAAAGTGGCGGACAGACGAACGGACGAACGGACGCGCCGCATGACGACAAAAGGCATCCGTCATAATTTTGCTGAGCCGTAAAAACTGTTGCTGCATAAAATGTACCAAATAAGGTGGTGAATGTTTTGGTGTTTGTTTTCTCGGCAGTTTCTTCATCCGTTTGATCCCCTTTAGTTCTGACTCCTAATATCCTGACATCGTATTTTGTATTTGAAGTCAGTCCGTCTATCGTGGCTTGTGGTGGATCAACATCAGGATTATATGGCACTATGGATCCACTGATCCAGTCTGATGATACCTTCTCTTTGTACTTTACATAATAACTGTAATACTGGTAGAGGCCTTCATCATCAGGTGGATTGTTCATGTGGCTCCACTTCACAACTAGAGATGTGGTGTATCTGTTTAATGAGGTAAATCCGCCAGATGGCAAATCTGCTGCCTCTGAAATATAATCACTGTTCTATATCATTTGCCTAATAGATAGATCCGCTGATTATCGATGATGCACTCACTAATAAAACGTTTCGGATTATCTGGAATAACTGATAAGATACAACCTAATTGCATACGGCGACACGAATATCGCATTGAAACGATAGATACTTTGACTTGCACAAGCAATATGCAATGACTGAAATATAAGTTAATAATAAGTAAGCGAATAAGTCAGACGTGTATTCATTGTGCAATTACGATCAAATGGATATGTTCATTAACCGAATTGATGATTTATTTAATTTATTCAATTGCGCTGGCGTGTTTTATTAAAAAATAATACACATACCTAATTCCAGATCACATGTATATCCAAGTCTCCACTCCACGCAAGGACTACATGCTCCATCCTGATTATCACATGTTTCTGGATCAGCACAATAAGGACTACAATCCTCCTCACAGTTCTCACCGTATTTGCCAGCATCACATTCTGTTCAGATAATATTATGATGTTATATTATCATGGAACCATCTTAAAAACGTATTGCTGGATGCATTTTGAGTCGATATCGGATAATATTTATGACCACTTACATGTGTATTCAATATCTGCATTCAAAATATCGTGACAGGAAAGAAGATATTGGTTTATCAAACAGTATATATTCATGTAACAAGAAGGAGTTTTTTCAAACCATAGGTTCCGTTTAACACACCAAAAGTGATTCTGTGCTACCCGACTACACACAATTACTTGAGAAGTGAAACAACTATTTTGTGGAAAAACTTGCAGCCATCAGGATGAAGCTAGACATAAGTAACCAGGATGCGATGATTTTTTTTATGACTAAAGCATCACACCACCGCCAGTGAATTGACATCGTTTACTCCAGCTACTGTACAGTCGACGAGGTTGTCAAGCTGATAAAGCAATTTGCCACAAAGTCATGCCAGCTTGACCCCATACCAGCCTCTAAAAGAGGCAGTGGCTCCGATTATTTGTGCCATTGTCAATAATCTATCATTAAGTTTATTAAGTTTATCAGTTTATAGTGCACTGCAGCTGTTTTTAATAGAAATTCCAAATTGCTGTATGTTAAAGTTTGTAATGGTTCTATCAATTAAAGAACGTTCTTAACATTGTAATGTATACTGATATGTATAAAAGTAGCTATGGCATAATGTGCATTCGTTATTCTGGCTAAATCGGTAGGCCTACTAGTACTGAATGATAATCTGTGACCCCAACTTGCTTATTTGGCTAAAATTAAATTATTGAAATCGCATTAAGGTCCACGTACCACACTTGGGACTTTCAGACGCTTATTAGACTAGTCTATATGATTGAAAATTAAATCGAAATTTAGATAATTATAGTCAGATTCACATTCATCAACCAAGATTATTGAATTTCGCGGATTTCTCAGTCAATTCTCAACCAATTTTCATGAAAATTTCATGCAAATTGGTTGAGCATTGACCGAGAAATCGGCGAAATTCATTCACCACGGTCAATATGAATATAAGGACCAGACAGAAGACAGGCAAATGCAAAAATATACAGGACCCCGATAATCCCACTAGTTGCTGTTTATTTTTCACCAGATGAACTTTGTGAACCTTTTTAAAGACACTTAGAAATTATCAGTCTAACAATTTTGCCGTGCCACGGAACTCTTTGAGCTGTCACAACCCTCAATCAGCTATAGTCACTGCTTCACAGAGCTGACACCACAAGTCGACTCGATGTTGGTTTAGTGCTGGGCGAACGTCAGCAGTGAAACATTGTATCGCTCCGTTTCCCGATCAATCCCTCACGGTTTTCCAGCAACAACGCAAAGGCCGGGCGGGTGTCCATTGAAATGTACGTTAAGTGCATTATCTCGCTCGTCTGAGGCCAAAAGAACAATAACTGAGTTATACAGCACTAAACCAACATTGAGTCATTGTTACGAATATACTATTGTCTATTTGAATCGTTACGAGTGGACGGTTATGAATTATATGTTTAAGTAAAATAAGCGTCGCCTACGGCATAATATATGTGATTTTTTAAATCGGTCATTTACTTTCCATTTCATCAAGATACACATTAGGTTATGTTTGGCAATATAGTGTATACAGATTATTATTAAAAAGTATATTTTAGGTTTCATTCATCAACCGAGATGATATAACTAATGCATACACACTTTACGATTATAAATGTAATTCGGTTTTATTTTATCTTGTTTCAATAAGGAACTAGTAACTGCTACGTAGTATTCCTCATTCGTGTTTGAATAAGTAAGTTGCATTTATATGTAAAATATCATTGAAAACAACAAACCTCAAAATAATCCCAAACTCGACAAAATATGTTCATATACTTGTAATCAGAAGTAGCTGTTTAAAATTATGACATATCTCCATTTTTAAGATATGTAATATTTTGTGTGGTTGAACATATTTGGGCCTCTTGCAGTCATTTCACTGATATTTTACCATAGACTTCTTACGTTCAAACTTAAGGAATAAGTAGCCTAACCAGCTACTTCTTCCTTTTTTAATACTGATTAACTTTCTTCGGCTGTGATATTTTGATCAGGTCAGTAAGGCATATATAACTTATAGTTATGCTATATTTATTATGATTTTCTTTTACTTGCTTAGAGGTGATGGACTACTACATTATGTTTATTGATTTAAATAAATGTACAAAATGTAAAACGGTCCAAAAATAAACATTTTTTTAATTTTAATTTACGTTTTAGCATGAATAAATACCAGAATTTTAAAAGAATAAAAAACAGTTTTTCTATTTTTCCCTATAAGGAATAAGGGGCTGTTATTTCCCCCCACCTGAATATGGAATCGAGGAACAGTAAACAAGAATAAGTAAATGTTATAGCCGTTTAATGTATATACATCACTATTAGAGTGAATACGAATAATACATATAAAATGTTCTGCTTAGAAGGAGAAATCTTACTAATACGTCAGCATGTGTATGTTATGATATAAAAGTGTGTAATAATATATCACCTTGACGACACTCTGGTGGATGATAACCTATACACAGCGAGCACCCGTGTATTTTATTGCAGCTGATGCCCCCTTTACAATTGCTACATCTTGTATCTGCAACAGAAATATACACCCACTGTTTATATCCGCTCTAATATTTGTGTCACTCTACAACGTATCATACTAGCGTATGACAACGTGGGAAAATATCACCCTTACGCTGGTATAATACGCTGACAAACGCTTAAGTTGAGCATAGCTACTGCTGTACCGTGCTATTTTATGTAATAAATGACTAGTCTATCTAATGCCCAACACATACATGCCGCTGTAGTTTACAAATGAAATAAAATTAATGGGGTTTAGGCCACCCTTGTGCACATGTAGGCAATACTGGGAAAGGAGAACCTCCTGAGGATGGTGGGATGAATGACATGAGACTCTCCTCCAGACACAGGATTCGAAATTCGAGTCCTGCCAGTCTGAGGCCGAGCACGCTACCTGCGGGTTACAACGAAGACGGTACACACTTGCATGCGCTGGCATATGCTGGCATACACATGACACATGACGGCCCAAAATTATTTTTAAACATGTTTTAAAAATGTTTGCTGATGGATTATACGTTAAGTAGACGCTATGAATACGCTTGACATGCTAGAGGAATGCAAGATGTACGTTACTCATAGGCTAATACGCTGGTCAGACATATTTTATTTATTCAGCAAACCGTACATGGAACATATCATATATGGTTATTATATTTTCATAAAAATAATTAAAAAAACGGCAGCCACCATGCCTGGTCACAAGGGATATTTATTATACACTGGAAAGTTTCCTGGTGAGGTGTACTTATTTCCACAGCAGTCCCTATGACAGTGATCCAGGAGGGAGATAGAAAAGTATGATAGAGTATCGGTGAAAACTCTGATAAGGAGGCTTAGCCTACTACTGAAAATACATAAAAATGCTAAACAAATTAAAGCGGCTCCCTGGGATGATATCACTTTGGTTTTCAATTCTGTAATGAAGTAGTGTATCCGACAGATCATGATTTTATTTATTCCAGAGTTTTTATTTTTTTCAAATATTTGTTATCAACTTTATAACAGTCTAGGAATAACCCAAACATTCAGTCTATTAACCTACAGGATGTTTTTTGTATTTTATTCAGGATCAGTAGGCTATTATAGCTTCATGTGAAGTATTTTTTTCAAAATTGACGAAATTGAAAGTTCTCATCCCAACTTGGGACTCATTGGGACCAAGGAGTTCCTAACATTTACCGACGATCTGAATGTACGATATGTAGGTTAAACCATCCGACTTGATCTACTCATAATGCCTGGGAAACGTGAGTCGCACAAAAAATATACGGCTCAGACCTCCCACCCAATCAAAGGCAGGTCAGTCGGTGTTAAAGTCTAAGTGATATAATATTATATTATCTCAAGCTAGCCATAAATGAAGATGTCCTTTTCCCTTCTGTCCATTTCCATTCGAATATTTCTAAACCTATGCTTAAAGGCAGTATCCATAGAAGCTGATTTAAGGTAGGCTGGAAGAACATTCCACACTTTGCTGAACGAAAAGAGAAATATTTTGGCCCCTGATGATTTTTCTTATGTGGTAAGACAAGGGACTGCACACTGTGTCTGGTAGAAATTGAATGCCGCTTACTAGCCATGGAAAATCCCATTTTAGGATACTTAGATGCCGACCCATGTACCACACTGTATACTTTACAAAGAAATCTATTTTTTTTATTTTGTAAAATTTGTATTTTTCCTGGTAATGTTTCTGAATACCTCCATACCATACAAAGCGGGAATAATCAAATGACATTGATTGAAGGATAAAGCCAAAATTCTTCTCGAACATTTTTTTAGAAATTGAGCTTGTCTCCAAAGAAATTTCAAGCGAGAATGGCTTCAGCAATAAGCTTACCATCTAGAGAATGGGCCAGATCAAACCCCAGTGGACAAAGTAATGGTCTCAGAATTGATCCCTGCGGTCCTCCGCAAGTGACCACTCCGGATCAGAAAAAGTAACGTTGATTATAGTCTTGTGATTTCTATTCTTGTAGTAAACTTTTAGCCATGACACTGATATATCATGGAATCCAAGTTTATGAAGCAGGATTTCATGATCCACACTGTCAAAAGTTTTTTGTAAATCTATCATTACCGGTGTAACTGCCCAGATCACCCCCCCCCCCCCACTGAACTATACGCGGGTATATTCTGGACTATACCCGGGTATAATCTGGAAAATACCCAGGGCTATAGTCTGTTAGCTTCCAGATTATACCCCAGTGTATATTCTGGGAGCTCCCAGAGTATACCCCACATACCCTATCAGATTCAGAGTGGGGTATTGTCTGGGAGATAGGGGTATATTCTGGGAGATCTTATATATGATCACAATCAATTACATATGTATAAATTTAATGTTTACTCGCACAATAATTAAAAAGTACTCCAATTAATTATTTGGTAGCGCCAAATCATTTGCTAACGCCAATTAATTATATGAGAGTGGTGGGTTACATCTAAGTCCGACCTTTCTGGGGGCTAGACCATTATTTCATATATTAACCTTCTGATGGCCAGAGCATTATATGTCCCTTGTTTTAACCCTTTAGAGTATCGTATATTTCATCGTGCCCTAACTTTCTAGGGGTTAGAGTACCACATGTCTCATATGTTAACCTTCTGATGGCTAGAGTTTCACTTCCTTTATGCATCAATCTTCTGTAGGCTGGATTATCATACGTTGCCTATATTAACCTTCTGATAGCTAGAGTATTATATGTTTCTTTTGGTAACTATCTGAGGGCTAGCAAATCAATTGTCTCACGTATTACCTATCATTATATTAACCTTCTGGTGGTTGGAGTATCACATGTAGAAAGGCTTAATCCTCTGGGGGCTAGACTAGAGTATCACATATCTCATTTATCAAATGTTTGGGGGTTTGTGATAACCTTCTGGTGGCTAGAGTATCACATGCCTCGTGTATTAGGACTACCCTATTGGGACTAGAATATCTTAAAATTATGTCTCCAATCTAAACCTTTTGATGGCTAGAATAGCACTTGTCTCATGTACATGTATTAACTTATTTGGTGCGCAGCAATTAAATAGCTGGAGTAGCATAATTATGTCCCATTTTTGAATCCCCTGGGGTTGAAATATCCAATGCCTTGTGTATTAACCCTCTGGGGGCTACACTATCATATGTCTTATGTGTCTAACCACTAAGGTTAATATACATGTATGAGACAATTAACTGTCTAGCCCCCACAGACAAGTAATACTGTGGTCTCAGAGATAAGAACTCTGAATGGTTATGTAGGATACAAATAATAGTCCAGCCCCGGAGTGTTAATAATTGAAACACGTGGTACTTTATCCACCAAGGGGTTTATATACGATAAATCATTTTGATACCCTGACTGAGACTCAAGACTCGTTTATTTGTTTCTACATATTAATACTATTAACAAAATAAATCTTTTTATAAACAAAAGTAGAGAACGGGAGATTCCAACTAAGACTTAAATGTTGCTGGCGTGGAAGCCACCCAGGGGAAGCCATCCCAGCCTCTAGAGGATTAAACATGTGATACGTCATACTCTAGCATTCAGCTAAAATGTTAACACATGATACCTGCGATAGTCTAGCCGACATATAAGATTTGTAAGACATGTGATACTGTAGCCTCCAGGGGGAGGGGGTCGGCTAATAAATAAGACCTGTGATACTCTAGCTTTCGGAAGGTTAATATAGGAGACAAATGAAAGTCTAGCCCTCAGAAGGTTAATCAATACGGCATGTGATGATCTAGCCACCAGAAGGTTAATACATGACACATGTATGTTATACTCTAGCCATCAGTCTAACATTGGCAGGTTATACGCAGGTCACATTACAAAGAATCCTAAATTTGATCCTAACTTAACCTTCTCTCATTTCCATAAAAAAAGTTTTTATATGGAAATGAGAGAAAGTTGAGATAGGATCAAAGTTAGGATTCTTTGTAATATGCGCCTCAGCTGGCAGGTACTGATCAGATTCATACGATAAAGTACATGGTCAATTCTGTTGCTTTTCAAATCATTTCCAAACACAACTCATGCATTTCTCAAATACATCATAGTGTGACATCACCCTTAGTTCAATTTCCACTTCAGTGCCAGCTACCTTTTCAAAAATTTCCTTTTTTATTGTTGATGTATGAAAACAAAAATAAAACAATAAAGGATGTATAGCTTGTGGGCCATCTTAAACATAAAGTAGTCAATTACGCATGTTATTATTTTTGCTATATAATAGGATAATATTTGTAAAAACGATAATAATTTCACAATATAACATCTTAATTCAATATAATGTTGATATGAAGGGAAAAACACGATAATATGAGGAGCTAAGTAAGAACAAAAATGCAACTACACACAATACACTCAGGGGCCTACCAAATAAGGTGGTGAATGTCTCAGTCTTTGTTTTCTCTGCAGTTTCTTCATCCGTTTGGCTCCCTTTACTTCTGACTCCTAATATCCTGACCTGGTATTCTGTATGTGAAGCCAGTCCGTCTATCGTGGCTTGTGGTGGATCATCATCAGGATTATATGGCAGTATATCTCTGATCCAGTCTGATGATCCCAGGGCTCTGTACTCTACATAATAGCTGTAATACTGGTAGAGGTCTTCATCATCAGGTGGATTACGAATGTGGCTCCACATAACAACTAGAGATGTTCTGTCTGGGGTAACTAATTGAAGGCTTGCAGATATCATATCAGTTTTACCTGAAATATGTGTATAGATATCTGTATATATTAAGCCTTTAAATATATATTGGTCTTTGAGTATGTAGGGCTAATGTGTATTTTAAGCAATTATACGCAATTTTACCTATTTTACGATCACACAGTTCTCCTATTCCCCACGCTGTACAAGAACATTTTCCATCTTTGTGATCACAGCTCTTTGTATCCTGACAGAATTCACCACATGATCCCACACAGTTCACTCCATATTTTCCGGCCTCACACTCTATGTCATACATTATACACAATTGTATGTGAATTTGATTCATATGCATACATTTGATTACTTTGTTGCTACGGATACACGGGTATCAGGTATTATGAACATAATGTATATGTTATAAATGACAAAATATGAATAATATGGAGATAAATCTTAATTTAGATGTTAGTTACTCTCACATGTATTTTGCCTAAACATGGTGAAGATAATAAGCATGTCTTAGTGCAAAAATATGATATAATATATCATATTTTTGCAGACGTATGCATTAGTGACATCTTATGACATTAGTATATGCCCCTGGTGGAAATAGATATTACTTTTCAGCCAATTAATTTAAAAACCACTGGCTGATTGATGTCTTATGAATATATAACTAATATAAAACGTTATCAAGTATTTGAGACTAATTCCAAATTATATGACCACTATTTCATTAAATCTGCAAATTGATAAAAAAACGTAATTTAGGCTTGCATTTATCATGTTTATGCCGCTAAGAACAAATGGTTTATCAGAGTTTCATGTAAACATGTGGCTGCGGGGGGATCCAAACAAGTTTTAAAGGTCAATTGTCGCCACTTTAAATTGGTTATTACAGTAGTGCGACATAGATACAAGTTACTAAAGCTACCGTTTAGTTATCACATTTTAATCTAAAAAGATGTCTTACCATGCGTACAGTGAGGTGTTTGATATCCAAGACGACACTGATTGCAACCAATAATATCATCACATCTCGCACCAGACACACAATTGTCACAATCCGCGACTGCAACATGTTTGTTTCTTTTTCAACGTCAACGATGGAAAAAAATATAATGGACAGTAAGGGTACTTAAGCTTGACAAATATTCTGGTAATGTGTCTTTGAACCGATATTTTTGACCGGTGAAGTGCATTGGTCAGATGGGTTGAATACATAGTTTTTATGTACAATAATAATGGTAATCTACATAATATCATTATTGATATGTGTATAATGTCTGTCAAAGTCCGTCCATCATTTTCCACGATGATCGAGATTAAGTACACCTGTATTCCTCTGGACAATTAAATAATGTATTTCGCTAAGTATTTTTAGAACTAAAATCTAGAGTAACTGAATGTGGTTCTGTACGACATTTCATGACCACATTTAAATTCAGAAATCAGTCAATTGGGAGCCATTTAACAGTTTTTGGTAACGCATTTACCATGTGAGGTCATATGATCATGTGATCACGCAATGACCACATTATAGGGGGTTGCTAATGCATATATATATAGCCTATATATTACACTAACATCAATGTTAACAAGCTATTTGTCTAAAACTAATTCAACATCATAAAAAAACAATCAGATAATATAACCATATAATATGTTATGCTTTCTTATTTAAACCGGCCCATTTTTCTGTTGAACCTGGAAGCAAATTCCTTCTTCAAGTTATATTATAAGGTGTATTGAAATGCATCTCAAAAGTTTAAGATTACCTTGACGGGGATCCGTAATTGTCTATATTTAACTTTTCCTGACTGCAAATTTTTTCAGATTACGGTTATCTCCAGAGCTCATTACCCACTTCAAATGACCAGGATAGTCAAGATAGTCAGACAGACAGACCCCAACATTGCTGGTTCGGAAAGCCCATTTTTTTTACTTTTTGAAAAAAATTCTTTTAAAGACGAAAACGGTCAAATGCAAAAACATAGTAGGTATATAGAGTCTTAAAACATTGTTTTTTTATACACATTTTATTTTAGTTTGCAAATGCTTCAATAAATATACAAACATAATAACAACACATAATGATCAAAATGCCAATATAACTTATAATGATATCTGCCCATACACCAATGGATGGTGTCCGGATAGGGCCATCTCGTCCTTTCGCAGTTTCGATGTTTCGCAGTCTCGTTGTTTTGCATTTTCGTTGTTTCGCATCGCCCTTTCGTTGTTTCGCATCGCCTTTTCGCTGTTGCGCATCGCTTTTTCGCAGTTTCGTTGTTTCGCAGTTTCGTTGTTTCGCATCGCCCTTTCGTTGTTTCGCATCGTTGTTTCGCTCTTTCGTTGTTTCGCACTTTCGCGGTTTCGCACTATCGTTGTTTCACAGTTTCGCACTTTCATTGTTGCGTACTCTTGCAGTTTCACACGTTTGATGTTCGCACACTCGTTGTTTCACACTTTCGTTGTTTCGTAGTTTCGCACTTTCGTTGATTCGCAGTTTTGCTTTTTCGTTGTTTCGCACTCTCGGTCTTTCGTTGTTTCGCACTTTCGATGTTTCGCGGTCTCGCAGTTTTGTTGTTTCGTCCTTTCGCACTTTCGTTGTTTCGCTCTTCTGTTGTTTCGCACTTTCGTTATTTCGGTGTTTCGTTGTTTCTCAGTTTCCTAGTTTCGTACTTTTTCTGTTTCGCTTTTTCGTTGTTTCGTGCTTTTTCACGTTCGTTGTTTCGCTTTTTCGTTGTTTCGCACTTTTGTTGTTTCTCTCTTTCGATCGTTGTTTCGCTCTTTTCGAAACAACGAAAGTGCGAAACAACGAAAGTGCGAAGCTGCAAAAATACGAGACAACGAAAGTGCAAAACTGCAAAAGTGCAAAACAACGAAAGAGCGAAACAACGAAAGTGCGAAACAGCGGAAGTGCGAAAGTACGAAACAGCGAAACTGCGATACTGCGTAACAACAAAAGAGCAAAACAACGAAAGTGCGAAAGAGCGAAACAACTAAACTGCGAAAGTACGAAACAACGAGACTGCGAGACAACGAAAGTGTGAAACAACGAAAGAGCAAAAAAGCGAAACAACGAAAGAGCGAAACAACGAAAGCGCAAAAGTGCGAAACAACGAAAGTAAGAAACTGTGAAAAACGATGCGAAACAACAAAAGAGCGATGCAAAACAACGAAGCTGGAAACAACGAAACAGCGAAACAACGAAAGGGCGATACGAAACTGCGGGACTATGAAACAACGAAAGGGCGAAACTGCGAGAGGGCGATGCGGAAGAGCGAGATTTTAAAGAGATTTTACATTGAAACAGCGAAGCAACGAAAGGGGAAGATGGCTCTTTCCGGACACCATAGAGACCAACTGACTGTCATTAAGTTATGATATTAAGTTGGTCAAGCACCAACAAGGGCAGCTGACACAATGTATATTGGATCTTGCTCCAGTAGTAGGCCAAAAAGACTGTGGAGAAATAATAAACCAATATGGGACCTAGGTGGGTGGCTGCCCAGAGAATACGAGATGTCGAGCAATGCTGGTTGAAGATTAGCTATATAAAATAACTTGAAACTTTTCAATTTTTCAATAGAATCGCAGACCCTGAAAACGTATGCTCAGCAGTTTTTAAGGCACTATTGTGAGTTATGAACAAAAAAAGTCGAAAAAGAATAGTCGCCAGCTTGCGGCCATTTTGATTATGAGTGGAAAGCTGAAAATTTAATTAGGTAATCTCTATACTCACTGGTAACATGGTAACATCAGATAGAAAATTGGAGGGATTATCGCGTCAACAATAAAAAATCTTTTTTGAATCTTTGACATTTTAACTTGACCTTGGTAACACACAAATTACCGGAGGAGTTGAATGATCATATAAATAATGAATTAAATCTGCTAACCATGTTGGAGCAGCAGCAAAATTCCACACTTTTGCTTTTTGCAAACGCTCAGAAAATGTCAGAACAGTTTCCCAAAAAGCCAACATACATTTTCTCATTGTTTGTGATAAACAGCAAAATATTCAAATACGTCGCCTAATTTCATCTTTAAAATCGCACGGAATTTGGGATGCTGTTGAGATGTGATTTATTTTTTACTAACATTCACAACGAGTACGTATTTAACTGTTGTTTTATTTTGCCAGATGCATATATATACATGATATAAGGCTATCGGTAATTTGTATCTTAAATGTATATTTTATCACCTCTTTTGTTCATTAACATCAGTGACCTAGGCCTACCTTTGTCATTTTGGTGGGAGTGGGGGGACATTATTTCAGATGCGCGATTTAGATGAGGCAGTGTTTTGACGTTATTTAAATCAATACGATTTCTCATGCAGTAATACATTTTATGAAATAGAGCTGGTTAAATAATTAAACAAGGGCTCATACATATGATTTCAGGAGCTAAATAGGAAATAATAAGATTTTCTGAGCGTGAACCATGTAAGAATACTATAGAACGATTATTAGAATAACCATGATAACAGGAGCATTTCCCTTCCGAATTTTCATGCGAGGGCTTACTCTGTATATCTCACTCAACCTGAATGTCTCGTTCTATAGATCTATAATATTCACCTCACAATAATATATCGTCGGCCTTCTGATAAAACCTCATATCTGTATACATATGTAGAAGGCAGCTCTACTGCTACTTTGAAGGCAAAGTGAGCTGTAGAAATCGACTTCGGTCTATACCTGGATCAACGCTGATCAAAGCAAGTTAGTCACATAATTGACTGTGGATTACTCTTCTATTCTCTCCCTCATAGTCCCCCAGTCAGGGATTTACCTGTTACTTTATGTCCCATGATGACAACTTCACAGAAAAGTAGCGATCCGCTTTCAACACCACCTGTTCTAAGAAGTGTCACATAACGACCATGAGGTTTGCCCGCACATTCTATGGTAAAGCTTCCTCCATTACCAGGTCCGTCCGCATCACGAAATCCACATAGCACGTAATTATTACCAGCATGCCAAGGCTCCATAACGTCACTGACACGGATTGCTAGCTGTGAAAGTTCATGATAACCTAAACAAACAAGACAGCTTATAAGTAAAATAACAGGTTCCCATCCATATATGAGTTAAAACTAATAACAATACACTGTCACGACCATAACTAGAACGATCCAGCATTGCCACTGAGCTGTCGTATGAGCATAAAGAATGGTTAATATTAAGTCATAGCAGTATTGTATTTTTCTTTTCACTAGTTTAATATATATCATAATGACAATAATTTTACAGTACGAAAGCAAGCATAATTAATTGTTTTCTATTTTCAGATTCTAGTAAGCAATTACATGCTTACTATTGTTTGCTTTGTATGGATGCTGAATGGTTCACACTTATCAATCAATCAATCAATCAATCAATCAATCAATCAATCAATCAATCAATCAATCAATCAATCAATCAATCAATCAATCAATCAATCAATCAATCAATCAATCAATCAATCAATCAATCAATCAATCAATCAATCAATCAATCAATCAATCAATCAATCAATCAATCAATCAATCAATCAATCAATCAATCAATCAATCAATCAATCAATCAATCAATCAATCAATCAATCAATCAATCAATCAATCAATCAATCAATCAATCAATCAATCAATCAATCAATCAATCAATCAATCAATCAATCAATCAATCAATCAATCAATCAATCAATCAATCAATCAATCAATCCATCAATCCATCCATCCATCCATCAATCAATCAATCAATCGTTCAATCAAATCAATCAATCAATCAATCAATCAATCAATCAATCAATCAATCAATCAATCAATCAATCAATCAATCAATCAATCAATCAATCAATCAATCAATCAATCAATCAATCAATCAATCAATCAATCAATCAATCAATTAATCAATCAATCAATCAATCAATCAATCAATCAATCAATCAAACTTCTATAGCGCCTATATCCTTAGCGGACCGATTTCAGAGGCGCACAAATCTTTAGCGTGATCATGTGCCATAATGGAGGCCAAAGCAGGTTCGTCAACAGGGAACCGGGCTGCTGAGGGGCTATGGTGGGAAAGCAACGTCTAATAGGGGAGATTTGAATAATTTTCGGAATGTTAAAATTGCTTTGGCATTACGTATTGGCACAGGCAGGACGTTCCATAAGGCTGGGCCAGATATAGAGAAAGCTCTTGACCATATTGACCAAAGCTAGTTTTGATACGAGAAACAACAAATTTATTCGAATTTGTTGAGCGTAGATATTTTGCGCATTTTGGCCGAACAAGTAAGTCGGCCAAATATGCAGGTTGTGTGTCTTTGTGCATATTTTAAAATGAACACTAAACTTGGCAGGAAGCCAATGTAATCGTTTTAAAATATGAACGAAACTACTAAAACGTGAGCCCTTGGCTACCACTTTTGCAAGGCAGTTAGTTCTAAACACACAGTAATCTAGTGATGTCATTTTCTGGCATATTGTGAAAAAGTGAGTTACAATAATCTAACTTGCTACTGACCAGTGCCACTGCAAGTTGCTTGGCAAGATCTAAGGACAAGATTTTCCGAGCAGGTCACGGATATGATAAAAGCATGCCCTACATGTTTGGGATATTATATGCGTCTTCGGGAATTCAAGCTACTACTCGAGACTCCATTTCTGAAGCCTAGAAAAAGGTCCATGCGGACATCAATAGTAGAATATGGAGACATCCTCATTCTTATAGGAAATTTTCCGTAGAATCCGAAAATCGATGTCTCCAAGCTGAAATATAGTCCGATCACTGTCAGATTAGCCATTTACAAAATGGCCGCCAAAATGTTGCTTTAAAAAAATTAAATCATAATGGCCGGCCTTAAAATACATTCAAACGCTATATTATTACTAATACATTAGTGCCAAATGTATTGCCGGCACAATTTGTACTGTTTTGCTCATATAAACTGTCCAAATTCAAGATAGCCGCAAAAATTGCTTAAAAATCGTGCTTTTTTATCATAACTTTTAAATCACGCAAACAGGCAAAGGTGATTTCACTAAACCAGTTGAGCATATGTGTGTTTAGTAAGGTTATCTATCTGAGTATGGCAAATGAAATGGTAGTGATTGAAAAGGTCACCAGAGGTCATTTAAAGTCATCAACCAAAGTTAATTCAAAATAAAAGGGTGATTTAGCTAAAAACTTCGACCAAGTTTCTGTCTGGTATCATTGGAAAGGTTAACTATCTGGCCCGTGGGAGTTTGACAATGGATATTAAGATTCTGGCAGTGGTGGGATTGGACACCAGAGGTTAATGAAGGTCACTAACCAAGGTCATTTGAAGAGATACATTGATTTAACTGTGAAGTGTGATTAGGTCTGTGTTTAATTATCTATATCGGAGTATGGGCAATGGGTGTTGAAGTGTCAGTAGCAGTATTATATGTCCCAAGAGGTTATTTTTAGGGGTGAAAATTCGACTAAAGGTTTCACTAGCCCAGAGCGAAATCCAACTAGCCCTTACCATCTTTACTATGCATTTGTAAGGAAAATCCACTAGCACTTACAATATTCCACTATCATGACTATGTCGGAATATGGGCACTGTGTGTTGAAGTGTCAGTAGCAGTATAATATCCCACTGGGCACACGACGTTATTGCAACGTTGAATCAACATCACTGGCCTTGATTCAACGTCGCAACAACGTCGTGTGTCGATGTGGATGCCCCCAGATATTATTTTCAGGGGTGCAAATTCGACTAAAGGTTTCGCCAGCCCAGATCGAAATCCGACTAGCCCTTATTATCTTTTACTATGTATTTGTACGGAACATTCACTAGCCCTTACAATATTCCACCAGCCTCGTGTTACCGGGCTAGTACAAATTTGTATCCCTGATTTTAGATCATTACCCAAAGAATTTGAAGTGATAGTGATATTATATCATATTTATTGTGTTCAGATCACCCTCGCTACCTTCTTCATCTGTATGTATATTTCAAGTTTTTTCACTATAATTATATAGTAGTGATTATCGAGTGAGTGAATGTATTATAAATTTAGGAGGAAGAGGGAGAACTGGGGCAATAAGTAGTGTTAGGCATCGGGTAAACTTTTCTCTTCGTAAGTGTCCACTTTTCCACGTACGATTCCAGTACTTCCTTATCAACTGGATATTCATTGTGTAAATGTGTTCATATACTGTTTTAATCATTCACACCTCTTTACAATACCCTTTATTTCTAGTATCGATGTATCTAAGGAGATATATGAAATTGTCCCACTTTACCCCATCAGCTGTTCCACTTTTTACTGAGCCGTCACTTTTCGTCACGGTTTAATATTTTTTGCAGGTGGGAAATGTGCCTGGCATTACGTATCACTAAAATTGTAACTAATAGTGTGTAACAATATTCCCCAATCAGACGACAGTGAAATGGTATCTCAGTTCTTCTGGTTCTTCACTAATTCTCCTAAATTATCTGAGGCACATAAGCTTTCACATCTTGATTCTGGTTTTGTCAATAATACAGCAAGATAATGAGTTGGGCGGACTCCATTTTGCGATGAGATAGTTGCATCAAAGTTTTATAATAATAATCTAACCCTCTAATACATGACTACTGCACAACAGCAACAACTGCTGATGCTTTGAAGCGCTTAGCTGTACTTCACTACATTAACACGTGTGTTAATGTCACATTATATTACCAAACCTACCGGTATAAGGCTCTACAAAAATATATAAGATGTTTAATTCTTGCTCATTATAATAATTGACAATGAGAACATATGTACAGACACTAATTTCATAGATCTAAAAAAAAATGTTGTTTGTTTTTATGTATTGGTAAAAGTTTAATTTTAGGTGATTTCTTAATTTTGTGCATCTTTTTTATAAAATACCAGAAAAATCTCTAGCGTATTTTTAAAAATTTGGTCGTTTTTAGTGTTTAAATTTAATAGCGAGTCCATATTTTGTGGCTAACGTGTGTGATTCGCCGACCCAAATATTTTTGGTTGTGTATTCAAGCCTTAGTGCACTTTTTATAAAAAAAATGGCAAAAAAGGGATATTTGAGCAAATAAATGACATGGGGGGAAAAAACCCCTTAAATTACAGCTACGAATTGGTTCTTCTTCTTTTGTGCAGCTTTTATCACATTTTAAACCATTTTACCCAACTTAGGATACTTATTATAATAATTGGTCGAAAAAACGTTTTGTCGCTACAGTTACTAGGTTATTCCCCTATATTAGTATACCATTGTGCAGCTTTGTGCAAAATTTATAGCTTTATTCACATTTTGGGTTTTTTCACTCGATTTATGTTTTTTAATAATAACTTGTCAAAAAAAGGGGGGCGAGCTCCCCCCCCCCCCCAAACATACACACCTTATATATCCGCCCCTGTCTTGACTAAATAAACTGCTAAAAGCATTAATAAACAGTTTTGCGGACATTTCTGGTGAAACATATATTTTTTAAAATAATAACTTAGATTAATTGAAAAAATAAAGGGGGTTAAAAATGCCCTGAACAAAGCGCATGCAGTGCAGCTACAAGGTGGTTCTGCTTCCAATATGGATAAGTATATTTACTCTAGTCCACCTCTGTAACAAATTTGGTGCTTTTAACACGATGAGAACGATTCTCCCAAAATATTAATCAAATCCGCTGAACTAATACACAGTTTATGATAGAAAGGTCATTTGGCAGCCATTTTGTTAGCCATTTTGAATTTTGACAATTTACATGAGCAGTAAAGCAAAAGTACTGCCAGCAATGATCTGTGCATCCATAGATTTGTAATATTAGAGGGCTTGAATAGAATTTTAGGCCGTTTATTAGGATTATATTTTGTTACGATAACCTTTTGGCGGCCATTTTGAAAATGGTTAATTTGACAATGAGCGGACAATATTTCAGCTTGGAGACAGTGATTTCTGGAATCTACGCAAAATTTCCTATAAGAATGATGCTGTCTCCTAATTCTACTCTTGATGTCCGCATGGACTTCAGTGTACCAGAATGGTATCTCGACTATACTGTCAAATACTATTTTGCAAAAAGCTGTCAAAAATACTGTACTGCTTTGTGATTGCTTGGTTTGTGTACATTTTATTGAGAATGAAGTAACATGACATTATATATGTCACTTATGTTTATTATCTGCTAGTTTCTAAGGCCAAAGGTTGATTGCTAACTTGACAACTCACACATACTTTACTTGGTGCGGGAAACAAAAAGATAGACCTCTATGTTATCTTGGCAATGCCTTTTAATTCATTTTTAGTAGTAGTCATTTATTTTATCGAAATACCCAGTTTTTATTTTGGCAATGCCACTTAACCTGATTTTAGTTGTGTATGTCATACCAGGTATATTATCATATGATTTTAACAAACTAACAATCTTGTATATACATGTACATATATCTCTTTCATTTCTATGACAAATAAGTCTGTAATGACTTTTCTTTTCTGTCAATAAAATATCTGTCTGTCTGTCTGGCAGATTATCCTGTCTGTTTACTTCAAATTTCTACACCGGTGATACACTTGAGGTCAAAATTAGTGTCTGTCATTTCAGATAAAAATTGTCTGAATAAAAAGGCTTATGTCGTCATGTGGGTTATAGACAAATATATATGCACCATTGATGATTGAGATAACATACTTCCAGATGGTAAAACTCAAATCAGTAATTTTCAATTATTAAGAATTCATCTGTAATTTGGCGTGTGTTAGAGTAAGGTAGCATGTATACGTTCTGGTACAGCCTTTGTCTGTTCGTGATAATTAGGCATACAGGGGTAGAATTAAACATTTTTACCACATGCTGCAGTAATGTGGCGTATGTGCACTTGGCAATGGTCTGTATATGATCAGGTAATAAGGAGTAAGTAGCAAAGTACTATGACTTATGGTAAATAAATAGATAGATAATGCATGTGTAATAAATCTGACAAATTGCATTCAGTTTAATTGTGAAGAATACGTACTGCAAACTAAATCATTATTCAATTAACGTGGAACAATATGCTCGCCATCGTGATCAATCATAATTAAAAAAAAACGTTTTATTTCTGGCTTTGAAACAGTTATTTTCATATTACCTCGTAAATGATGCTACCCTCACTCACCACCCACCCACCCACTTTTAGATAAGTATAAAAAATGGCTAGCGGAACTTGCCCACTATTCATAGCACCTGATATTCTATAGACCAATTCAAGTGCTGCAAGTTCCGCTGAGTGATTAGATCTAAATCCATATTGACTTTCATATACATGATATAGAAGGTTATTTTTTAAAAGGTATGAATTTAATTGTTGATGGTTATTTTTTTCAAATATTTTAGAAATGCTGTCGAGAAGTGAAATAGGTCGATAGTTATTGACAGTAGTGTGGTCATCAGTCATCAGTACCATTGAATAATGGTACAACTTTAGCTATTTTTAGGCTCTCTGGAAATATGCCTTTTTGTAATGATTTATTGATTATTATGGTTAATGAGGGAACAATCTCTTGTTTTATTATTTTTAATAAATTGTTACTAATGTTGTCTGGTCCAGCACTTGTTCTAGGCTTTCAAACTGTCAAGAATTTTGCTCACCGATGCTTCAGTAACCTATTCAAAAACCTAACGTTTTTTTTGTAGGATTTATCAGATATTTTTTTAATTTATTGGAACACGATTTTGAATGGTTGAGTTTTCTAGAAATATTCTGTCCAATATAAATAAATTAGTTATTGAAATGGTTTACAATATCAAGCAAAATGCTTGTTAAATTGCCAACTATTTTAATATTATCTGCGAATCCTATATGTTTTTTTTTTAGTTTTATTTGAAATTGTAGATATAGTGGCCCAAGTTTGTTTTAAATCGTATTTTTATTTGAGAAATAGATGAGAATAAATATAGCAATACATATGATACGTCTAAGAAAATAATTGTATGTTTTAAAGTTTGTTTTGAGTTCTTGATAATGATCTGATTCTGAAGTAATTTTACATAGATTTCTTTACATTTTATCACGCTTATTAATCGATTTTATAATGGCAGATGTAATCTCTGCTGATTTTTTATGTTTTCGTTTGTTTATTTTTTTAACTGGTAGATTATTTTGCTTAGCCTTAATGAGAACGTCCTCAAAATTTTAAAATTTATATTTGGATCAAATGATTGATTATTTGTAACCTCGTCTACAAGATCTGCTCTTTCTATTTCTTCCTCAAATTTTATCAAAGCGGCCGAGGATTGGTCAGAACTAAATGTATAGTTAGTTGAAGGTTTATTGTGCGTTATATTAGCAATACCTAAATAATAAAGGAAATGGTCTGATAGTTCGAAACTCAGGGGACACCTATTGAGCTGTCACATGTTTTGGGTAGTTTACAGAGAAAATTGTCAATTGATGATCCACTGCGTTGTGCAAGTCGCGTGGGCCGAGTAATTCAAGGATAAAACCTCAAAGAATTCTCTGTGTCTGAAAATTCACAAACAATAGGTTTACTTGCTATTTTTAGTAAATCAATGTCAGGATTGAGTTATTATTTTCAAAACATAATGCTCACATAATGTTTTGTAAAGGGCACACAAGAATGCGATTTATATGAACATATAATGATATCGGCTCATCAGTATATCAGTGAGGAATTTCATTTTCTGTAATCTCAACCATCAACTAGTATTAATAGACACAAGTGTAAGAAATGTAAAAACTATTTAAATCTGACTTTTATACAGTCCTTATGTAAAAAATATAGATACATTTAGATATAGATGTTTTCTTTGTCGTTGATCCATGTCTTGAAACATGTAAGAAAGTTATTTTTTATTATTGAGACAGTTATGGTTCACCTCCTGTGTCGCCCAACAATTCTTCGTTAATGGTGGGGTTCATGTTGTTCACAGTGGCAGGTGCAGCTGGAACAACAGAGCTTTGATTTGTCGTAACAAAATTGACATCTCTGTTTAATCTCACAATGTTATCAGAGGCGCTACTACTGGTGGGTGTAGAAGTACTCACAGTTGTATTGGCAATGTCATCTGATTTGACTTCGCTGTGACTTTGAAATGACCTTACCATGACCTTGGGATAACCCCCCTATAGTACCAAACACCAACCGATATGTTCACCATGTGTAGGGGCCTACTTGGGTTGGGTTCCAACCGAGTTATTGTAAGTGCTCGTCCAATAATCTATTTTCAACCGTTTTGAGCTGATTTGATCTTGCATTGACCTTGAAATGACCTTACCATGACCCTGGAATAATTCCCCTATGAAACACACCATCAACCCATGTCACCATGTGTAGGCCTACTTGGCTTGGGTTTTGACCTAGTTATATGACACATTCTTATACAACCTTAAGGGGCAATGGTACAATACTTTGATGACCTCTGATGAAATTGTCAATGCATAGAAAATCTACAGACCACCTGAAAGTACCTAGGTACATAGTAAGGTTCAAAACAGTTAATGGCCTACATAAATACCAAGGGGGGATGGTTTCGACTTTCAGCCCATGGTCTACATGTTTCTTTCTGAGTTGCTCAGAATGTCAAGGCTTACTATAGAAAACAACTGTGTTTGGGTCTATTTGAAAGATACAATATCTGGTTATATTTACCATAGAATGACGTTAAAATGGGATTTTTATATTTTATTGTATAATTATGCGGAAAAAATTCTACTGCATTAATCATGGTAATATGGCGGTGAAAAAGGTAAAGGTAATGGTACAGGTTATCAAGTATTTCGTCCGATTTTTACATTTTTACCCCCCTGGTCACTGGACCTGTTCATTCGTGTGCCATCTCAACTCCACGGAGAACATACAGTCCTGCAGCCATCTCGGTGCATTGCACTTATCTTACACATTGCCATCTCTGTTCCACCAGGTACTCAATTACACTTGAGTCAATTGAAGCATTTGAGGGTTAAGTGCCCTGCCCAATGACAAAACATCGAAACTATGTCTCAATATTGAAAGGGGAGGAACATGATATTTCTCTGAATATCCTGCACCAAGCGGCAGGCAGCGACATTGACAAAGCTCCGCGCTCTAACCATTGCGCTCTGTCCCTCTCTAACATAAGACCACTAGCAATTTCTATGCAAGAAATGATATGAAAAACGATGGCCATCCTAGCTTCGAGATAAAAATATAGGTTAAATTATTTAAACACAAGAAAGGAATTTCCTAACTTAAAATTAGCTACATACCATCACACATTATATAACGTAGCAAAACACGACTATTTTTTTACTAATCTTTTTTTTTTTGAAAAAACGCAGGCCATCCTGTTAAATCAATGGATTTGTTTCATCTCAGCAGCTATTTTAAAGCTAAGGCTCTCTAACATTTCAACTTATTTTTCAGCACGGTAACAGACATTTTCGTATTAAGCACACCCAAAACGTGTATATACATTGACCTACACATGATCATGATAATATAATACTCACAGCAATCCCCCTCTCTTGCATGTATAGTCACATTGTGTACAGAGTGTTGAGATCCTAGATCCAATCTCCACCATGATGGCGGATGTGTTGTCCCTTTTGATGGTCCGTCAGTAGCCGCACAGTCCTTGTCACCAGTCAGAACCCCGTCTACTCCATTGCCAGAATTAAAGTCTTTATTTGTATTAGATGATTTGCGTGTAGTTGATTGCTTTGTGTCGTCTGTTTTACGATGGGCTATGTTACCTATGTCAAATAAAATATGTTAATTATATTTGATGTCGAGATATGAATCGGACATGGTAAAATTGACGCAAATAAAATGACATCGATTCTTGCTAATCCACCAAACATCGTGTATCCACACAGTGTAGGCCTACATGACCAGTCTCTGACGGATCAGGAAGGAAACTGTGATGTTTTTTTCTGGATATGACAATTAAGTGTGTTTGAAATGAATAAACTTAGAATTATTATACTTGAGAAAGAACAGAAAGAACAGAAGTAAAACAAAATAAAAAAATGATTGTTTTGGTTTTACTTCGTCTCGTTTATAATTAGTCACGTTCAATAATTTTACTCAAATCATTTAATGCCGGTACAAGAATATAGAATGACGTTATTATATATTATTGTATGGTGATAAAGATTTCAGGGATGTAAATTCGCAATTGCCCGATAGCCCAAGTTAGTGGAATACAGTTTAGTGGAATACTGTACGGGCTAATGGATTTTCCATAGAAACATGAGAAAATATGTATGATAAATGATGGTAAGGGCTAGTTGAATTTTACTCTGGGCTAATACAACTTACAGTTGAATTTGCACCCCTGCACTTAGTGATACATTCTGTTAATTCTGTTTTCAATTTTAAAAAAATACTTCATATGAAGCTATATATCCTACTGATCCTGAATTAATACCAAAACACACAAAAATATTTGTTTTAAAACACTAAAAACGACTAAACTCCCTAAGGATGAGAATGTTCAATTTTAAAAAAATACTTCATATGAAGCTATATATCCTACTGATCCTGAATAAAATACAAAAAACGCACAAAAAAAAAACAATTTTAAAACACTGAAAACGACTAAACTAGTTTTATTTCCAAGACGTATATTGTCATGTCAACAAAACTGCCCTAGATAACGACCCTCTCAGACGGCTTGATCAAAGCAACCACCTTGTTGCATCAATAGCTGCCGCCCTAACACCTACCTAATTGGTGTTGGAATGTTATGGTCGGGGGGCACCCTGCTCAACACTGGGCCGACGGCATCAACTTGTGGCCCAATGCTGTGCTAGAATTCAACTATCGCTCAGGTCAATACACTCAATGTTTTGGTTATTCATGGATTCTTATAAATATTGTTATATATATTAAGAAATATTTTTGAAAATCTGAAACATCCCTAAAAAATTGAAATAATTATCTGTGGGATACACTACTGCATTACAAAATTAAAAACGAAAGTGAATTGATACTGAATTGCTTTAAGTTGGCATGAGAAGAGAACGTAGGACTCTATCAGTGCGCATTACGCCCAGTATAGTTGGGCAGGAAGAAGGGGGTATCGTGCACCCCCCGGAAATCAATTTCTAATTGATGTTTCGCCACATTTAAGGTGTCTAATCCCATGTTTTGAGGGTCCAAGCACTTTATAAAACTATTCTTGAAGTGATCAGATGCGATTGTACAAAATATTGCCGCCATTAACGAAAAGTATATTTTTCGCCATAGCTCAGCCAATATTAAAGATAACTGCACATAACAAGATTCAAGACCTATGTTTTTAGGGTCAAGCAACATAATACAACTTTTTTCAGAGTGATCTGATGTGTCCTTTGTATGTTTCTAAGCAATATAACAGCTCATATGTTGCTTCTATGTTTTTATTTCAGCTTCGCGTTTCATTCCACTTTCCACATTTCCACTAGTATCGGTGGTGGTATATGGTAAAATACACATAGTAGTATAGGTTGCATCTACCATCTATACCACCACAACTGGTTATGGTAGATATTCCACATTTGCATGTAGTGATGATGGCAGCATAGATATTAATAAATGGCTAAAGAAAACGCGACACGAGCGTAGATCCTAGAGCCCTCTAGCATACTTAGTGTACATGCATCCTTCACATGCCCTCATATGATTCACATCATTCAGTATTGCAAAAAACTAACGAAAAACTCCCAACATATTCATACAATCTAGGATAGCCGTCTCTACCAAACACACGAATCCCTATAACCATGCTAACGTATGTAAGAAGTGTGCGACCACATCCCTGCAAAGTCTATAATTGACAGTACCATCAACGCTTTGCTTCAAACCTCCATCTTCTGGGAGATGAAGCAGAACTAAAAGCAGCAATCTCGCAACAACATCATTCCCCTCGTAGAATGTCTTCCGATGGCCGTCTCTACCAGAGTGCTTCCTCTGTGAAAAACTAGAGGTGACCGAAAAGCTGAACGACCCGAACTCTTCTCGTCTTGGAAAAACAAAGACATTACATGGCAGCAAATTGAATCACAACATAAGAGAATGTGTCTGGATCGACTTCATCGACTGGTGAAAAACAAAGATCTCTTTGCTCCAAATACCATCCAGTGCGCTTGAGATCTTTCCGCGCAGCATTCGCAAACCATAATTCTAAGAGCAAATACAGAGAATTAACAGGACGTCGCTCTCCTTGTTTGCCGTAACATTCTGTGGCCACTAAGATTCGACAATATGGGGCTCAATTTTGAAAAGCTGACAACAACAAGATGAACATCGTTTCCTCACATAACAGGGAAAGGTAATCAGGTAAAATCCCATTCACAAGTATATTCATGTTTTTCAAATAGTAAAGTGTGTCAACCTGTGTTACGATGTAAATTATCATCCCAAATCATCCAGTACCAAGAGCAAATCAACCTGGCATTCCCGCTCCTCATAAAGTCTAACTGAACAAATGGACTTGGACAATGGATTTGTAGCTGTACCTCCGTGCCTTGGGTCACCAAGTAGTGTTTTCTCAAAGATTAGCAAAGTCACTTTCCTTTACTAGACCCCGCCTTCTGGGAGACGCCAGCCCTAAAAATCTGCCGTACTTCAAGGAATGGACGTTCTTTTCATACATGATGGCATACGGCACCGCTACATACCATTACCAACCATTCCCCGACCTGTGTTGTGATATGCCTGAAGATAATCGATCAGACGGTGATCTCGACAGACAGTTATCAACTTGGATCTATCAAAGCGCAGGAGATGTTGCGGCGTAGCAGGTCAAAAAAGGATAATTCTAGCTGGACCAGCTACCAGGCAGCCATAAGATTCCAAGGGCTCCATTGCAAACGACGACACCAAGAAACAGTTATACCAGCTCCTGCTGTATCGAGTAAAGACGCTATGGTCAGAATCCCCCAGACGCAGATATATTTGTGATTCTACTGCATCATGCCCATTCAATCAAGTTGACTGTGTACCTGGACACAGGATCGGACAAGATTGACAGAATGTCAACGTAAAATTAAAGTCTGTCGGAGAAAACTACTGTGTCACTCTCCTCTGCTACTGTGTTTTCAGTGGATATGATTGCACCAGCTCCTTCAAAGGCAAGGGAAAGGTGAGGCCACATAAAAAGCAGCTCAAAAGAATCCTATGTTCTACAAAGCATTCAGGCAAATGGATGACGACTTGAACGGCCATTTCAAACTGCCCCATAAAATGGTGAGAGAGGACAACAAGCACATTTCCAAGTCCAGAGTCGACCTGCCTCGCCTTCCCCGTACTTGTCTATTTTTGAGCCACACACCCAGCATATGAACCATCGGGTTGCATTGTACAAGTGAGCTGACCAACCTGTACGAGGAGCAACAGGGGTGGATGAAGACTGACCTGAAAGTCCCGAAACCACTGTGATCATGTGGTCCTGTTCTGTCAACCTCACTGGTTGATCTCTTGGATGCTGGCGATCGGGGAGCAGATGACCAGTTTGATCATGAAGAAAACGATAAAAATTATGAGTTCGACAATTTCAATGAAAGTGATGAGCGATGAGTAAATGGTTGGACAGGATCCTTCAGAATCGTGTTGTCCAGTCCTAACTGTTCTTTAGCAAATGCAGCATGCTCTAGCATACGTTGTACGTATCATATACTAGTGTTATTCTGTGCTAGGATATGCTAATATAGATTCTAGCATACATACTGCATATCACGTACTGGGACACATCATAGTGTTATTATGTGGTAGAACATGATAATATATACTCTAGCCTCCATTCTATAACATCTCATGTACTGGTACAAACCATGGTGTTATTTTGTGCTCGGACATGCTGATATACAGTCTACAACATGGCATGTGGTGAGACACATCATAGTGCTATGCCCTGACGACATTCTCACATACATTCTGGCATACATTCTACAACGTGTCATCAAAGACCATGTACAATAAGATGACTTACGGATTTCCCCATACAAATGCGTGTAATACATTGTGCAGTGCTATCCCCTTTTAACGGGAGTTGGTACAACGCTTTAGCAAGTATATCATCGTATAAAACAAGTGATAATTTCACCACTTGAGCCTCCAAAGAAAAAATAATGTTTTTCTAGGTTGGACAGTTATGACAATATCTCTGCAATATCAATTTTTGGAATGAAAATAACTGCTAATATAGCAGAAAAGTCATATTATATTATCATACAATTTTAGAGATTAAAATGTCTTCATTTAAATAACAGAAGATCTGTGTACAGAAAGTACACAAATATGTGGGCACAGAACGGGATAAGAGTGACGATATGTTGTCAAGCATAGCGACCACAAAGGAGATCGTGGCAAAACATTGGTAACAACCATAACTTGGCAGACGTGTATTTTGATTCAAACTTTTATATTTAAAAAAAATATATTTAGAACACAAAAGCAATATTATAAAATTATAATATGTGAGCCTTCTCTCTCGGACCACTGCCATCAATGTCACTGAGGACTGGAGCGTTAGCACTATACTGATATCTTGAAAACAAGACACATTCATTTTTATGACACAATTTATTTATAGTTGAATTTTAATAATTTTCTATTTCTCTTGCCGTTACTGGTAATAATAGTCCAGGAACATTCGGTTTTGAGGTGGAATAATTTCTTAACAAGCTGATTTTTTCAGGAATTACTCAGAATATAGTCCCGAAAAACATACTAAAAGTCCCCATGAATCCCACCTCGGGAAAGTACCCAAATTCAAGATGGCCGCTAAAATCCAGTTTCAGATAAGCGAAATGGACTAAATACAAATATTTTTTTCATTTGTACCTTGCGGCACAGAGTACACCAAATAACTCATATATCTTAGTGTGAACGTAGTTAAAAGAAAAAAAACAATTTATTTTGTTTTAATGGCATAATATGTCAATAAATAAATATTGTAATTTATATAATTTCTTGCAAACCCTTAATTTGGCAATTATTGCCCTTGCCAGCAAAATTTACATAATAATAAAATTAGCCGTGAAAACTACATGTGGCATTTGCAAAATACATACAATCCAAAATGGCCGCCGAATACAAACAAACATTTATAACGTTGAGACGTTAGATGGCTGTCAGCCTGTCAAAACTAGTATTTTTCTCCCACCAATTTTTAAATATGTGATCGAAGTATTTTCTTTGGCTTAAACAATAATTTAAAAACATATATAACATCGGAATATATGGATCTATGATATATCGATCATAATGATACATGTATAAAACTGATCGCATTTACACAAAAATGCTTGATTTTACAGAACAACAAATTTGTTTGTTTTTTTTCAGTTTACTACCGTAAGTAATTATCCGACATAGTTAATGTGATGACTGATCCAATATATCTAAAAAGACTTTAGAACCTATATAATATAAGTAAAATGATATGATTTATCGTAAAACTAAACTACTGTAAAGGCTAATATTTCAAATAGTATAACATTTTCATCATTGTAGTTACGTTTTCTTTCACAATTGTAAATTATTGACAAAATAATGGATGTAGTAACAAAAATAATTGTACTATATGTGGAAATTGAACAGCTTATAAGCCTAACGTTTACCAAAATATATTTGTACTGCCTAAAATCAACTGAAAAAGGATCGATGTTCAGCGGTCATGGGGGTTCCTCTACAGGGGGTTCCTCTTCATTTACATCCACGCATACTACCCAGAGGGTTATTCATATCACCAATCGTGAATAAACATGCACAATTATCAGTATGACTATGCACAAGACGGGTAGGCTACTGACACTAAGGCTATCCCCATACTGCTTAAACTGCTTTATTTTTGAAAATCCCCAGAAACTAAACTTGTTCTGATCTGTGTATCAAGGATAATGGTTTAAAAATTGAGATAAACCTACTGAATAAACAAGATTTACATAGGTACGTGTCTCCAACTATAATACTATTTAATCAAAGGGCTAGATATTGGCACATCTACTTATACACATACATTAAAATAAAATAATTAAAATTATAATATAATAATGAATCCGATTCTTCCTTTACTTTCCACAAATAATCCTATCAGATGTGTATTAAACATGTTCTTGTAAGTTTATAGTATAATGGTGTATTTACAATGATAATGAAAAATATACTGGTGAGAGGCTAACAACTCCTATTTAAATACATAGAAAAACACATGCATGTCGTATCATTCCCGGCATAAGTCTATGTAGTAGAAAGAGTAGCCACTCTTATGGGGTGCTAACCCACTTGACCACTCCCCAAAATAACATTCTGTATACGAATTACAGTGGCGAGTCCAGAAATTGACAAAATGCTCCAGATACATCTAATGGTGCATTCTAGGGCATATTGTGGCCCAAATGTGTGCGTTTTTGTTTTTGGAACCGTGAACGGGGGGGGGGGGTGCCTCTGGATCCGCCACAATGAACTTCCTATTAACAGCCAACTGTCTTGAGTGGTCACTTTTCTGTGGTCCAAGGGTGGCTGCTCATAGCAGGTTCCACTCTATTGTTTTTCAGAGCAATCCTTTTTAAAAAGTAGTCAAAATGGGCTTATATTTTATTGAAATATGGAAAAATACACAATGTAACATTATACATTGTCTATATTTTTTGAAATATTTGCATATTTGCTTAAAAAAAATCAAACATTTAGATTAGTACATCAATCGCTATGGTGTGAGATACAATATATAGGTAGACTTAATCAGGGATAGCAGGTGAAGCGCAGAGCTTCAGATTTGATCCCACACGTAAAGACCACCTGCAACTAAAGGTTGCTATCCTGGTGTGTGAATAGCTTGATATTATAGATAAGATGTTGCTTAAGCAATAAGACAAATGAAAATAATTGCTGCTTTAAATATAATCTACTGTTAATAATGAATAAATTTAATTTTAAATGGTGTAATGTGTTTGTTGGAGTGATATATACAGTTTACCTCCCTTTTAGATATTTTGTTATCAATGGAATGTGTATCACGCATTAAGTATCAGTAGCGTTCCATTTCACTTCATATCTGGTAAACATTCGCAAGATTTTATTCGAACCTACTTTAACCTGTCTCTGCACAACAGTGACCCTGCAAACCCAGTTGATTTATAAAACGAATATCGTCAACATAAATTTAGAAATTTTAAATACTCTGATTTTTTATCGAAAATTGACAATTTCATGCTATTTTAACCTCCCTAAAACAAACAAAAGATAATTTTAATCTCTACTTCATTCATACTGACACATACACGCTATTAGCATACTTTGTGCCACGAATGAGACCATGCACATAAAATATGTATGTATTAAACAAGTTCTGCTGCTTCGAAACTGCATTTTGGCGACCATCTTGAATGTTAACCTATTTAAAACAAAAACAAATATATATCGACTCTCTACTTTATTCACACTGACAAATATACGTTAATTAGCATACTTTGTGCTACGAATGAGACCATGCACATAAAAATATGCATGTATTTAACAAGTTCTGACTGAATTTTGGCGGCCATCTTGAATTTTAGTACTTTCCCGAACTGGAATTCTTGGGGACTTTTAATATATTTTTCAAGATTATTTTCTGAGTGGATCCTGAAAAAATCAGCTTGTTACGAATTTATTCCACCCTGTAGTGTATTATCAGACTAATGTTCCTGGACTATAAGGTGTTCATTGTTTTCTCGCAGTACATGGTGTGGCCGAATTGGGACATAAATATGTAATATTAATGTGAAACATTCACAACTTGCACGTGATTTAGTTTCTTTGATGATGGTAATAATTTGATCTCTGTTGTCACTCCTATGTAGAATGTGTTCAGGTATATTTCCGAAAATTCGTTCATTTTAACCAATTTATGGTATTAAGTTTTGACGTGAAACAAAAGCCCCACACCTTGAATATTCAAATATTGCTTCTTAGACAGAAATGTATGTAATTTATTAGTGGCATCAAAATTACTCTACATTGATCACATGCAGATCGCGACACTTTGCGACAAAGATATCCACTGATATATAACATTATTCAAGAATATTCTCCTCTTCAATGGTAATACCCGTTTGTGGCGTGAATGATTTCAGCATTGAATAAGCTAATTATGTGACAGAATCGCTCATACCAGGTGAATCAGCAGTAACATTAACATGCTTTATATCAACAAAATATTTCTGTTCAGGTATATTCCGAATGATAAACATGACAAATGATCCGTGTCTTTAGACTATAATATATAGTAATATTATTTATATAGTATATATATTATTTCCATTGCCCTTATCTTGGTTTTTGCCCGTATCTACCCTTGCACACAATTCACCTGCCAGCAGATACGAGAAGATGAACCAATGATGGGGTAATGCTGGACCAGCATTGCAAACCTTGAACCAGCATTACACTATAATTGCGTCGACGTCTCGTGTTAGCTGGGCGTCACCTGTTGTTTGTAAACAATGAATATGCATACTTGCTTATACGGGCGCATCAACCTCTGAGGTACCAAAGGGAAGAAGACAATTAAAAAGTATTGATAACTAACCAACAAATTATTGGATAAAAAATAGAAGTAAACCTCGGCCAATACTTATTTTTCTGATTTTTATGATGTGAAGTATGTATTGTTTTTAATAGGATCAATGTCATAATTACTCGTCGTAATATGGCAAAATCATACTTCATAGATGGCAAAAGCATTAGTTCCAACTCCCAATACCGGGGGACAGCACTAAGAGCGATTTCACGTTTTGGGGAGAGTTGACTATCTTATCGTACATGGTCTTTGGTGTCATGTACTGGGACACATCATAGTGGTATTATACGCTAGGACATGATAATATACAGCTAGCATACATTATGCAACATGTCGTGTGGTAAGACATATCATAGTGTTATTCTGCTGTGGTGTTATTGTGTTATTGATCCTTTAAAAATACACTGGGTCTAGATGGATAACGTATCGTCGCCTTGGAGCTAAAGGATCCTATCTGCCACTCTGACGAGTGTCAGATAGGATCCTTTAGCTCCGAGGCGACGGTATGTCGTTATCAGTTTTTATTCGCTAATGATGGCACTAATTTGCATATTATTACATACCTCGTACAAATCAGATCTATTGAATATTAATATTTGTATATTCGCTAAGTAGCAGAACATAGGTCTAGACGTAATATGTCATCATAATAAATAAATGAATGATAAGAATGAATGTATGCAGTTAACATTGATATCCGCGGAGATAAGGCGAAACATAAGACTTCCCGCTAATGGTGGCAATATTTGCACGCTAGCATCTTTTAGACACATCTGATCACTTCAAAAATAGTTTTATAAAGATCTTAGACTCTCAAAACATGGGGTTAGACACCTTAATTGCTGCGCTATGTGCATTATTAGCTGAGATATGACGAAATATACATTTCCCAGTAATGGCGTCACTAATTTGCATTAAAATGGTATGTGGGACATTATACCAACTTTTTAACATAGCAAATCGTTTTTTATGGCATTTTTCAAATCTAGAAACATCAATAAGAAATTGATTTCCAGGGGGTGCACGATACCCCCTTCTTCCTACTAGACTAGTAATATAAGCTGTAAAAACGTGATCTGATAAGCACACCGAATACTTCATATGCTACAAAAGGCGCAACAACATTATAATATATTTCATACACTATCGACGGACAACGCTACGGATCCCAAAATGTTCATCATGTGCCATGCTTAGAAAGTAAATGTTGTTACAACCTTATTCACTCACCTATTTGGCATCCAGGTCCTCCCCACTTATAAGCAGCCTTCAGACGGGGATCCCGGGCGCCAGAATCAGCGCAGCCATCACTGTCACATGACCCGGTCTGTGTGTCACATGATTCCACTGTCTTGCAGTGACACTCAAATATACATCCATCTGACTGGTCACCAAACAGACACACGGCTGTAAACAAAGGGGTGAATGGGAAAAAAATCAATGATGAAATAATGGTAAATATTTAAAAGTAGAAAGCATGCTCTGATACCATGGTTGACATTCATGGACCAAACATGCATTTATGTATATTTAATCACTGTTTGATGCATTAGTTACGGCAGTTTTGCTCCACAGCTGTGAAGTTTGAGAAGATAATGAGGTGGTAGAAAAATCTCAGGTTCTGTGAATATACGATGTCATTTAATAAATCTACATGTTCATATAGAGCATACGGCGAGTTAAGAATAATACTTCTCCATATTAAAGTAGAATGATGGTGTTCTGGACCAAGATTATGCAGCCATCAGAGCAAATTAAATTATCTAATGTTATGTATCAACTATTTATATAATGTTGGTATATTCGAGTCACAATGATTAGCATCAGTTAAAAGCACACTTGAAAGTTGCGGTTTTCGTGGTGTCTGGATAAATCAGACAATTCCGTGCAGTTCAGAAAATTTCAAAAAACAAAATTAAGCACCCTCTGCATGCGCTCTTACTGAACAGCCCACGCTACACTGTGGCGAAGAGGATGCCAATATAACTCTGTATTATATTTTTAACCTTGTAAATACTTCCCTGTATAAAGATCGTTAATATATAATTTAATATAAAAATATATTTGAATGTGAAAATTACCGTTTTTATTCTAATAGGCTAGACAACATGACGAGGAAACCTAATTTTCCGCTACCTGTCTTGTTTTTCTTACAGTGGGGATGCTTGTGTTCATAAATAAACTCCAGTGGGATTTTGATGGTTAAAATATGCCACCTATATGAAAATGTTCAGAATAGACTACAGAACAAGACAAAGTTTGATGAAGTTCTCAAATTGGTGTCAAAACACTCTTTTCAGGCAAAATTCATAATGGCCGCCATGAAATCACTGAAGTTATCATATCGTCATCATAAATTGAGATAGAAACAAGATTATTTCACCAAACCATATGTTTTCGGTATCAAGGAATGCAATAAAACAAACGATAAATCTATATCATTATCATGCAAAATTCGAAATGGCCGCTATGAAATCGCTAAAGTGATCATATCTTAGTTAATATTTGAGATAGAGGCGAGATTATTTCACGAAACCTTATGTTTTTGCTGTCAAGGAATGCAATAAAGCAAACGATGTTTTTACTCGATATCATAATCGTGCAAATTCAAAATGGCCGCCATGAAATCACCAACTTGATCATATTTATGTTGATAACTGGGATGGAAACGATATTATTTTACCAGACCATATGTTTTCGGTATCAAGGAATACAATCAAAAGCCGATACTTTATTTTACATCATTATCATGCAAAAATCAAAATGACCGCCATGAAATTACTAAATCATATATTCATCAATAATCCAGATAGAGCTGATTTATTTCACCAAATCTTTTGGTATCGATTTAATGTAAGCCTACATGCAATACAGTAAATTATTCAAGATGGCCGTCATGACCTTAATAAATTTATCACATCTTTGTCATTAATTAAGATACTGGATTATTTCATCTAACCACATGTTTTCTGTATCAAGGAAAACAATAAAATACATCATACCTTTATTTGTATATCATTATATAGCTTTAAAATGTTATGTCATCACCTACTTACCCAATGTCTCAATACCAGTAATGCTGATTACATAGTAAAACTTCTGTTTATGTTAGTACACACCACCAATGACTTTTTATATGAACACATCCACACAAGATCGACTGGACAATGTTTTAACTCATTCAAGAACATATACACTGTAGATCAATGTTGAATTGCGCCGTTTTGAATGTAATGTCTTTTAAAATAGTAGCTGTCACTTCTATATGAGCACATTGATGTACCAGAGTGTGTAATTGTTCATATACAATGAGGGTGCACGTCATGACAGTGACCTTTCAAGTTCTAGATATCAATAATATTCTACACCAGACCTCTAAGATGTTTACCTATTTTAAACGAGTTAGCAAAATTGGTGTGTATAGTTATTAACCACCTGTATCATAATTAGCCCACATGAGGTCAATAACAATGTCATAGCATACTATCCTGATGATTGTACTTAAAAATCTGTTCTTCAGCACGTGAACAGACACTGTTATAAATTCAGTTATAAATTACTAAAAAAAGTAATGCAATGTAACACAATGGGGCATAGCAAAAGAGTATTTGTACAGATCACGTTTACAGGGTTAGCGTCTACACTGCAGTGTATCAACTATCATAGCAAAGGCAAGTTAAGGTCATTGCAATGTCAAAGTTTTTCTTCAATTAATTGTCATTACACTTTTAGGTGACACAAAATATTTGACAAAATCCAGCGAATGTGCATATTATTGAGTAGTCAAAATGATTTGTTTGTGAATTCACATTGCCATGACTTAGGGGTTGTAGAATAGATACCATAAAAACCTGGAAAATACACATAACTTAAGATTTGGGCTTGTTTGACGTTGAGATGTAATTGTTTGCACCCAAGTTTTACCGTACACTTTTTGTGCAATACATACATTGAACACTAAATTAGAGCTGGATAAGATGTTATAGGGTAAATAACAGGTTATTGCTCCATTCTGCTTTGTATTATTGTTTTCCTCTAATTAGATTGAAACACCTTAATAACCTGACAAGTCAGGATTGTTTATGATAACCCTGAGTAAAAATTGTCAATGAAAACACCTTACGATAAAACATTAAGCAAAGTCAGGGGAAAGTGAAGCATTTTGCTCTAAAGATCCCACGAATTGTTTTTAATTTAACTGAAAAATCAAAGGGACAAGCCCCCAACACATCTTGGTCACGAAAAGCCAGTAAATTTCACGATTTTCTAAATTTTGTAGCAACACTTAATAATGTCTAGGATTTAAAGAACTTTTATCGCTACGATGATCTAATTGCGATAATTCATTAGCCTTGAGGTCACGAACAGATGCCTTGTTTAATAGGTGATATTGACATACAAGAGGCATAATTACTATGTAATATCAGATATTTAATTATACAATATTTTTGTTAAATATAAATATAATTGTAATAAATATAATGTTATCTTTGTGTGGTTTGCACTGTTTACAAATTAAAAAACAGCAAGTATTCTATAAGATAATAACAGCGCGACATTATCCCCTAAATATAGGACGACTGGCTTCCTTCTCTGATGATATGAGCAAAAAGCGGGGTCAAAATATTTTCACTCACTCATGTGACCTATTTATGGTGTCCGGATAGGGCCATCTCGCCCTTTCGCAGTTTCGTTGTTTCGCATCGCTCTTTCGTTGTTTCGCATCGCCCTTTCGCTGTTTCGCATCGCTCTTTTGCTCTCTCGCTGTTTCGTTGTTTTGCAGTTTCGTTGTTTTGCATCGCCCTTCCGTTGTTTCGCATCGCTCTTTCGCAGTTTCGTTGTTTCGCAGTTTCGTTGTTTCGCATCGCCCTTTCGTTGTTCCGCACTTTCGTTGTTTCGCAGTCTCGCACTTTCGTTGTTTCGCACTTTCGCGGTCTCGCACTTTCGTTGTTTCGTACTTTCGCAGTTTCGTACTTTCGTTGTTTCGCTGTTTCGCACTTTCGCAGTTTCGTTGTTTCTCACTTTCGCACTTTTGCAGTCTCGGCAGTCTCGCACTTTCGTTGTTTCGTACTATCGCACTTTCGTTGTTTCGCTCTTTCGTTGTTTCGTAGTCTCGCAGTTTCGTACTTTCGTTGTTTCGCACTTTCGTTGTTTCGCTCTTTCGTTGTTTCGCACTTTCGCAGTTTCGTTGTCTCGTACTTTTGCACTTTCGCTGTTTCGCACTTTCGCTGTTTCGCACTTTCGCAGTTTCGCACTTTCGTTGTTTCGCTCTTTCGTTGTTTCGTAGTCTCGCAGTTTCGTTGTTTCGTACTTTCGCACTTTCGCTGTGTCGCTCTTTCGTTGTTTCGCACTTTTGCAGTTTCGTACTTTCGTTGTTTCGTACTTTCGCAGTTTCGCACTTTCGTTGTTTCGTACTGTCGTTGTTTCGCAATTGATGGGCGAATTAATGCCGAGCGAAATTCAAAGATTCATAAGCTATAGCTTGAGTGTGAGAGCATCTTAAGGTATATTAAAAGCTCACGTCAGCATGGAAATAATGCAAAGCTAAGGCGAAACGCGTAACAACATTTACAATATAGGTGAAAATTCAGTTTTCACTGACAAGCTAATCTTTCAGCCTATATTTTATGACCATGCACATTTTAGTGATTAGATGTTGAGTAAATAAATACCTAGTTATTTTTTTTATTTTTTTTTATATTTTTTTTTCAAAAGTGGCGAATACAAGCCTAAGGGGCCGTTCACCAGTTGCGTAATGCTCAGAGGGGGGTTAAGTGATGAGTTACGGGATTTAGTCAAAATAGGGTTAAAAAGTGTTACGAAGAAGGTGTCTTTCACGCCGATACCGGGTTCGTTCCCCGGTTCGTTCCCCTGCCTCGGCGGTTTGAAAGAGACAAAAATGTTTCTTCCCCATCCACTCGTAAAAAAAGTATTGTGGTGAGCCTACGTGACCCATAGGTACCGTGCACGGCATCAGACCGCCAAGGCTCGAATTGCGAATCCTGAGGGCAGTGTCATCTCATTCATCTCACCGTCCTCATGAGGTAATCCTGGCCCAGTTTAGCATATATGTGCACACAGGTGGCCTAAAATCCCATTCATTTCATGTTCATTTCCTGACGATATTCCGCAGAGAAATTGAAATTGTGGACAATACCAGGCATTTTGTGACCGATATAAGCCGTCTGCGCCCCACTAAAGACTGTCTCGGGGCAGGCGTGAGATTGAGGGCGTAGCGACGCCACAGCGTATTCTAATAATAATAACATCTCGCTGGGGCAAGCGACGTCCCTCTCTATTAAACGACAGACGTCATAATATAAGAGTAACAGACAATATATGTTTTCCGCGACAAAACCAGACACCTGTGCACTGATTATCAGACATAGTCGTTACCAGGGGCTGTATTCTCGTTCAAGTGACTGTTACCCGCATATGCTATTAAGCATTATTAGCCAAAAACACACAACATAGGCCCATTCAATATTGACCAACGTTTACGACGTTCAAATAACATTGAAGCAGCGTTGGACGAATGCACAACACATGAGATACAATGAGGCGAGTGGAGCGAAAGGGAGGGGAGGGGGAAAAGAACGAAAGTGCGAAACAACGAGACTGCGAAACAACGAAAGAGCGAAACAACGAAAGTGCGAAAGTACGAAACAACGAAAATGCGAGATCGCGAAACAACGAAAGTGCGAAACAACAAAAGAGCGAAAGTGCGAAACAACGAAAGTGCGAAACAACGAAAAAGCGAAACAACGAAAGCGCGAAACAACGAAAGTACGAAACTGCGAAAGAGCGATGCGAAACAACGAAAGATCGATGCGAAACAACGAAACAGCGAAACAGCGAAAGAGCGATGCGAAGCTGCGAGAGAGCGAAGCGAAACAACGAAACTGCGAAGCAACGACACTGCGAAACAACAAAAAAGCGATGCGAAACTGCGAAACTACGAAACAACGAAAGGGCGAAACTGCGAAAGGGCGATGCGAAAGAGCGAGATTTTAAAGAGATTTTAATTTTTGAAACAGCGAAACAACGAAAGGGCGAGATGGCCCTATCCGGACACCATACCTATTGCAGCGGGCGCCTTCTTAACTTTTACCGAATGCCTTAACATGCAAAATAAAACAGCTCCTTTTTTAGATCCTAGAGCTACCCCTGAAACATGCGGGACTAATGAAGCCAAACTGTTTCAAGTACGTACTTGCTTTGGTCTAAGAGATGATTAAATTTTATTCTCAGAAATGCGTTGGTAATATAGCAATGCTTAACTCTGCGAAGGAATGAATGAACCTCGGAACAATGAGTATGCGGACAAACAGACTACACTGAATCAGGGTTTCCCACCAAGGATAGTGAGATGAATCTGGTGGCACTGTCGTCTAGACCTACGATTAAAAATTCGAGTCTTGACAGTCTGAAAGCAAGCACGCTGCTTCGCGTTCACAGAGGCTCCCCACAATACTGAATTCTTAAGTTTGTGAAGGGGGGGGGGGGACATTTTTAAGCAACCATACCAGAGTGGGGGACGGGCCTATTACATTCACCACTACACCAGACCCACTGTTTAATGCATTTATGTGCATTTTTGGGGGAATACAAGATAACATTCAGCATAATCGTTTTTTATTTGATATAGTACTTCAGTCAAGCTCCCTATTTCTAAAGCGAGAAAAATTAAAAATTGTGCCATTGTATTCCCTGGTAACAGATAATCAAGCCTTAGTTTGAAATATCGAGGAAGATTAAGCTTGTATGATGATGTTATGGCGGACATTTTAATTTGTTTATGATACATGTAGTGATGTCTACCGCATCCCTTGATACCGAAAACCTGTCGTTTAGTGAAATAAAACTCATCTCGTTCTCAATTAATGACAGGTACGTGCTAACTTCAGTGATTTCATGGCGGCCATTTTAAATTTTGCATGATATTAATGTCAAATGAATGTATCGTTTGCTTTATTGCATTCCTTAATAACGAAAACAAATGGTTTGGTGAAATAATCTTGTCTCTATCTTAATTATTGGTGAAGATATGATAACTTTAGTAATTTCATGGCGGCTATTTTGAATTTTGCCTGATAAGAGGGTTTTAACACCCGTTTGCGAGCTCCATCAAACTTTTTTCTTATTCTGTGGTCTATTCTGAACATTTTCATATAGGTGGCATATTTTAACCACTGAATTCCCACAGGATTACACATGCTTCTGCACTAATATTAATATATTGTTGTGCTGATAATCTTTTTGATTTGTTTATAATATTTGAATACATAAACCAATGTAATGAAAATAAGTCATTTTAAAAGAGAATAATATGTAAGTGTGGTGGATTAATCAAGACACCTTTGTGTGTCTTGCGCTGCGTAGACACTCTCTGCGCATGCTCACACAATCACTTGACTTTTTGACTTGGAGGGATGCCTAATATATGGGGATTATCGTTGACACCGGTTGGGTATAAACCGCAATTTGAGAGTATGCAGTTTTTGTAACAATGATATCGGGGACGAATTTTATTATATGTTTAAATGTTCATATTTTAACTGAGAACGTTCAATCTATGTACTTTGTATGATCACTCTAATGTCTCAAATTTGAAGAACATGAGGAACACCAAATACAAAACTACACAGACAACCTTTGTAAATTTATTTAAAAAAATATTAGATCGCTTTTTTATGAATACTTGTGAAGCAACTGTTACCTTTAAATGTCACGTTAAATAGTATAGTTATAATAAAATGTACAGTAGTAGTATTTTAATGTAGTAATAGTTTTGTACATATTATATATATTTCGAAATGAAAAATGGCTAAACTAAGTGTCATAGATGCAAAGTACGCACTGCAAGCTGATTTTGATTTTTTTTTAATATAGCTATTGACAGCATCCGAAAACAACCATAACCGAAATATGTTTGGGAGAACATGTTCAAATGACGTCATCAAGATGGATGCAATTTTACACATTTGGGTCTCTTTGGTCACCTTTCAATTTCAGTGTATATTTCAAATATACAATACCTTTACTTTTTTATTATCAACGTTTGAAAAAAACATTCTCTACCAGATTTAATATTGAATATTTGATTTCTAAAATGACTAAATCAAATTGGCTAAAAAATGCAAAATTTCACAATAAATTACTAATTTGCTAAGTAATATACAGATAATATAAGATAATATGAGAATAATAATACATGTATATATTATAAATGAAATGATTCGGGCTTCAGGCCACCTTTGTGCACATATAGGCTAAATTGGGCCAGGAAACCTCCTGAGGATGGTGAGATGATTGAGATGACACTGTCCTCCAGACACAGGATTCGAAATTCGAGCCCTGGCGGTCTGAGGCCGAGCACGCTACCTCTCGGTCACGGAGGCTCCCCACAATACTAACTTTCACACGTGGATGGGGAAGAAACAATTTTGTTTCTTTCAAACCGCCGAGACCGGGAACCGAACCCCGGACTCTGGCGTGAAAGGCAGCGGTGCTAACCACTACCCTAGGGCCCCCGCCCTGTATATATTATAATGATATAAGAATAAGAATAAAAAAGAATAATATCCATGCAGTCCACAGATTATCTGCATATTGAAAAAAAAACAAAATATACTACAGCATTGGATGATATATGCATATGTAATTTTTATTTTTTCTCACCCTTTGATCTCTGAAGTAGTGACATTAAATATATATATATATATATATATATATATATATATATATATATATATATATATATATTCTTATTTATAATTGTTAAGTAAAAACAAAACCAACCACTTTACTAGCAGTTGAATTTTTCTTAAATATTATTAAACTAGTCAGCGACAACACCAACATATTTTAGCGTTGACCCTTTGTCTATGCAATACAAAACAAAATTATCGCGAATTCACTTCGTGTATTGAAAAAAATGTGTTGAGCGGCATACAAAAAAATCCTATTAATCAAACAAATGGATTTAATAGTAGCCGTTTGTGATGCAGCTTATTAAAAATTCAAGGATAATATTTTAAAAATTGTAATTAACACTCTAACATAGAGAATTCTAAATTTGTAATATTAAATACGTGCTGTCAGGATTTTACGGCTGAATGTTCACAGTCTAAAAACTACAATTATTGTCAAAATACAGTCAAGTGTAATAAAAGGATCGCTTCGTGATCTGATTAACCTTTGATCACCATTTTTAATCATTTATTGAACTGCGATATCACCATGCACTTACATCTGTAATGACAATCATATGCTTTTTCATTAATTGATGTATTATATTACAAGCCGGTTAGGAAGTCATCACTTCCATAGGTATATCACTGTTTGATCTCAACCTAGTTCTGAAAGACAGGAGAAAAACACTGCTATTGATGAAAGTGTGAATAGCGATTGATATAATCTGCTTGACTTGGCCTGCACTACCAATCTTCCGTTTCTGTGTTTGTTTCTTTCACATCTAAGCTTATCTAAACATATACTTGGCGTCGGAATATAACAGAGCTCCGGCCTAGCAAGACACAACTATATGTCTATCATTTTGACTGTTAGAGATAACTGTCAGTGTACATTCATCTCTTTGCCTTTGATCCGCATTAGATGGAAATCTTCTGTGCTTGGCGAAAACCAAGAAGATAAACGGTGATGCAACATTCTCTGTGGTAGCCGCTCCACTTTGGAACGAGATTTCATCGTAATTTGCCACCATAATGTGAGCATTGTCTACAATGTCCAAATGTGGCAGCATAACGTCAGAATGTAGGAATATAATGTCATTATATGATGTCATGACAATTTAGAATTCAACATTTCGATGCCTGTATTTCAGTTATTAATGCCATTAATTGTAAAATATCACGATATGACATTATAGTGTCGTATTATGCAATACAAATAGAAAATCATGATATGTTGGTCGCTTTCCATTTTATCCCACCAAGTTATCATAAAACATGCCTTATTATGCACACTATGCTAAGATAATGTCAGGATAATCCTGTGGTGGACAGTGGTTAATATAACTGGACTAGTACCATCCACAGGTGCTCGTAATTCAATAGATGTGGTAGTATAAAATAACATTTGCACACAATACGTGAATTATACTATATAAAGTTGTATTATATAACTGTATCATGTCTCTACCGCATATTAAAATGCCCGAAACACATTACATCACCTCAATAACAGTTGTAACCTTAAGAATATTGGGCTATGCATATAGGACATCGGCTACAACCACCCTACATCACTGGGGGTGAACTAGGTCAGAGCCAAAAACGTTTGGTGACGATCTCAATCGATTTTCACATGTGTTTTGTCACGGTTTAGCTGCTATATATCTTCACCAGACAGATCAAGTTATCATTTTTTTATTACCTTGGCTTCTGAAATATGCTGGCCGTGTTGCTATGGTAAGGACGTATATTAGTCTTTGCCACTGCATGTAGATATTTGTTATTTCTAATATTTCATTGAATTTATTAACCAAAAATAGAATAGATAGAAACTGAATGTCACGGTTACATTGTGATAGTTTCACGGTTGCTAAATGATTGCTTTCTATAGTGTCACAGTTTAGTGATGACAGTTTTTATTGGCTTCATGATGGAACAGGTCGCTGTTTTTATTGCCACCGGAATGAATATAGGGACAGCCACAATGCGGAAATTAGACATTGCATTGTTCAATCACAAGCCATTCTTTTGTAGCACCTGTTCAAGATTATTCTTGTAAAATTTGGTGGAATTCAAATATAAATGTATGTGATGAAATAACAGAGCGAGCCATGAGATGTTATTTAGGTGTACATAATCTTACCCTACTACCCGCATTATAATGATGAAATGGGTTAGATAAGAACTAAATATCGTCGTTATATACATGTTATTAGATTTTGGAATCGTTCAGTAAATATGGAAAATCACAGATTAACAAAACATATTTTTCAGTCTGACGTATTATTTTCATTGACAGGTAAGCGCAATTGGTCGTACAATGTAAATAAAAAAAATTAACAGCCAAGTTTACCCGAAAATGTCTTTGAAAACTTTATCGCGTGTGATATTTTAAATGTAAAACATAAAACTATTTATCGTACAAAAAACAGACACATAAAATGGGGAAAATTTGTTTATTAAAAATAAACATCAAATTAAACGACTACAAATAAAAAGGGCTTCACTTCAAATGTTGTTAATGTAAACGTGGTTGTAACAGAGTGAAGCCCTAAGACCAAAATAGGTATAAATTTACTTGACAGTCAGTTAACAGGATTAACCAGTGAATATTTATACATGTCTCTAATTGATCTAATCTACTATGAATATTGATACATGTCTCAAATTGATCAAATCTACTAGGACTATTTATACATGTCTCTGATTGATCTAATCTACTATGAATATTTATACATGTCTCTGATTGATCTAATCTACTATTTAAATGTGAACTTTGCCTCTTGTATCATTACAAACAAATTAGATAATATCAACCAAACTATCAATAACAATCTAGTAATTGTTCACACAAAACCAAACCTATCAATAACAATCTACTAGTTGTTCACATTAATATATTAATGAACATTGACTCTTGTATCATTACATACAAATTACATAATATTGACAAAATCTATCAATAATATTATTAAACAAGATTATCTGTTGTTGAGGAGGGTATGAAAACGGTCAGAAGAAAAATGAACCAAAAAACTTGCAGCGGATGGAAGCGGGAGGAGGTGGGATTTTCTTGATAGACATAGAATCTGCTATATAAATTTATATTTCTTTCGGATTAATTTTCGGCTTGGACCACCCTCAAGATTTCATTGCTAAAAGAGACTGTTACAAACAAATCGAGATCCGAACAAACCATGAATTACATAGCTTGGGATTCGCCTAAGATTAATAATGTATTTTGTGTCCGATAAAAAGAGCTTTCATTTTACGAAAACTCTGTATTTATCGTACAAAAAACAGACACATAAAATGGGGAAAATTTGTTTATTAAAAATAAACATCAAATTAAACGACTACAAATAAAAAGGGCTTCACTTCAAATGTTGTTAATGTAAACGTGGTTGTAACAGAGTGAAGCCCTAAGACCAAAATAGGTGTAAATTTACTTGACAGTCAGTTAACAGGGTTAACCATGGAATATTTATACATGTCTCTAATTGATCTAATCTACTATGAATATTTATACATGTCTCAAATTGATCAAATCTACTAGGACTATTTATACATGTTTCTGATTGATCTAATCTACTATGAATATTTATACATGTCTCTGATTGATCTAATCTACTATTTAAATGTGAACTTTGCCTCTTGTATCATTACAAACAAATTAGATAATATCAACCAAACTATCAATAACAATCTAGTAATTGTTCACACAAAACCAAACCTATCAATAACAATCTACTAATTGTTCACATTAATATATTAATGAACATTGACTCTTGTATCATTGCATACAAATTACATAATATTGACAAAATCTATCAATAACATTATAAACAAGATTATCTGTTGTTGAGGAGGGTATGAAAACGGCACACAGACACAAAGTGTCTGACCCCCACAACACAAACTTACGAATGCATCGTAAGAGCACATATGAATTCCAACCTCTCATCTGTCTAATCCACTATTACTTGCGGCATCAGAAACAACACTAATTCTAAATAGTGAAGTGCTATATAGTCTGAAATTTAGTTTTTAAATTGAAATTAGGATGTCTACAGAAGTGAAACTTGAAATTTACATGTAATGAATAGATAACCAAATAATTAAAATTTCCAAATGTAGATAATAAGGGACACATTATCATAACATCTGTTGTATTTATAATTCCTGAAGCAAGTCTGAGTAGTGTTTTGACTGGCTGGATTTATATGTCAGTGGAATTTTATTTTCTGTAAGTGTAAAATCTGACCACAGAAGTATACAGACCTCATTTTGAGCTGACCTAGGTATTGCAGACACACTTTGAAAACATAAGAAGACCACAAAACATAGATTTAGAAGGATTTGAAGCAAATTAGGAACATGAGGAAATGGTCCACATCTTGAGTATTGCTGTATTCACTAAAAATGTTGTTTACATATACATTCAAAAGCAAGATCTAAAGAATTCTAAAAAAAAAAAAAATAATAATAATAATAATTTCTTACTCACGCAGTTATTGACGAAAAAGCAAAATTTTAGCTTTTTCTTCTCTTCTACGGGAGACGAAAAAGGACATAAATCATTCACATTCAAAGTAATTCCACCTGTAAGAATAAGCTTGTGGATATTGTATCAAAAACCGACTGGCCGAAATCGGGTTGGCAAATCACTCCCCATCATGTTTTCCATTGTTAGAACAGCTGGCGCAAGTCCTGCCGAACTAACAAATGGAAAATCATACGTTTGGTTCTTCACAAAGTTTATTGCATCTGGCGCAAGTCCGGATGCATCCTGCCCATCCTTGCTAGCACTGATTTCAGCAGCTGGCGCAAATCCTGATGCTAGATTAAACTAATTCCACCTGTAAGAATGAGCTTGTGGATATTGTATCAAAAACCGACTGGCCGAAATCGGGTTGGCAAATCACTCCCCATCATGTTTGCTATAGTTAGAACGGCTGGCGCAAGTCCTGCCGAACTAACAAATGAATAATCATATGTTTGGTTCTTCATGAAGTTTATTGCATCTGGCGCAAGTCCGGATGCATCCTGTCTATCATTACTAGCACTGATTTCAGCAGCTGGCGCAAGTCCTGATGCTAGATTAATCAAGCTAGACATAGAGCATCATGTAGTTGGCGTATAAGGCATGCAATAATTACTGCGGCCTGTAACAACTGGCCAAGTCTTGTTGTAACTGACTTTGTATTTATTGACTTTTTTTTTTTTTTTTTTTTTTTTTTTTTTTTTTTTTTTTAAGATTAATAATATGTTCTTGCAGTAGTTTAATTGAATAATTATATTGCTTTTACCTTACACTCCTACACTTGCATACTCATCCGAATTATTTTAATTTACCAATTATTCATATATATATATATATATATATATATATATATATATATATATATATATATATATATATATATATATAAGTAAGAATGATGAAAGATTTAATTCTTGTGGCCATTTTTTTTATTTTATTTTTTTTTATTATTATTTTTTTATTTCAAAGCAGCTGGATCACTAAGCTTTACAAAACAAACAACAAAGAAGAAAAACTTAGAAAGAAAAAGGTGACCCAAAACATAATTTCATAGGATCCACTTGAAACCTAAGGTCACTTTGGCAAAGCCAGAGAATGGCCTACAGGAAAACAAGCCCCTGGGATTATTCCGGAGTCATCACAAATTGGCATAATTGCATTAATTATATAAAATGAAATCAAGAGATTATCAACTATATCTCTTCTCATTAATTTAAATTATTACTAATGAGAACGTTAAATCTTAACTTCCTAACATGAATTATTTTTAAATATCTTTATGACACTAATATTGTATATTTTAATTTGAGATTAAGAGTAGCTGGTATGTATGCTTCATTGACCAAAAGTAACAAAAAAAGAAAACTCCAATCAAAGAGGAAAGGTGCCAAAAACATAGTTTTGACAAAGACCTATCTGAAACCGAAAGCTGTAATGGCGAGGCCAGAAAATAGCCCACAGGAAACAAATCCTGACAGAAATCAGTGGGTCAACCACAAATTGGCATCAGCCAATGTGATTATCGCCTCCAGAGTTTATCAATTCTTGCTAAATCAAATCCTAGAAACAACAATTGCTCCTCTTCTTTATTTATATTATTTGTAAATTTTTGCCCTACAAATCACACGATAAAATGTACCCAACAAATTTAAGTAACAAAGATGAAACTCCCAGAAATGAGGAAAAAGGCCAAAAACATATGTTCCTGACAACAAGACCTATCTGAAACCCCATAAGGCCGCAGTGGCAATGCCAAAGAATGGCCCACAGGAAAAACAGTTCCTGAAAGGAATCAGTGAGTCAACCACAAATTGGCATAAATGCATAAAAGCAGCCAAAGTGGTTATCGCCTCCAGAGTTAATCGATCTTTGTTAACAAATTCTCTGAGACAATTATCATTGATTTATAAAATTAATATTGTCTATTGCATTAAAGTGAGCGCCATCACAAATGTTTACTCAGCGAATCACAACAAGAATCAATCTTCTTAACAAGATAATTTATAAAGTTGACCGAGCAAATCACACGATAAAAATTACCCAAAAAAATTTAAGTGACATAGATGAAACTCCCAACCACGAGGAAAAAGGCCAAAAACATATGTTCCTGACAACAAGACCTATCTGAAACCCCATAAGGCCACAGTGGCAATGCCAGAGAATGGCCCACAGGAAAAACAGTTCCTGAAAGGAATCAGTGAGTCAACCACAAACTAGCATAAATGCATAAAAGCAGCCAAAGTGGTTATCGCCTCAAGAGTTAATCAATCTTTGTTAAACAAATTCTCTGCCACAATTATCGTTGATTTATAAAATTAATATTGTCTATTGCATTAAAGTGAACGCCATCTCAAATGTTTACTCAGCGAATCACAACAAGTTAACATAGTACTTTTTCACCTGAATGAAACCAAAATTTTTATGTGACAAAGATGAAACATTTTCCATCCCCCTTGACATATTAAAAGTTATCCAAATTTGGATGCAAAAATGCAAATGATTTTTTCGTTATGTCATTCCGCAAATGTTTGATAAATGAGGAACCGACCAGTGTTACTCTGCAGTTATAAGAGTTCTTGTTTTATGCTTAATTTGTTAAATTTGATAATTTAATAACAACGGAAATTTACGATTGAAACGAAGAATGAGTGAACGATAATGTAAGGTTTTGAGACTGACTAGACCACATGAAAAGCCAACAATGTCAATGTGACAAAGATAAGGGTCATAATCCAAATAATTGGTCAGACAGATTCAATAATAACCACGCAAAGCTATTATCAGATATATACACAAACTATTAAAAATATTTGTAACATAAATTTCCTTATAGAATCATATAGTCATATAAAAATAAAGTATAGACAGCTAAAAATTTTAAATGTGCAATTGGTTATCGCCTCAATAAGTTCATCGATTCTTGTTATTTTAAATCAAATTTTAGAAACAACTATCACCATTCTCATTGATTTAAATTAAATCAAAATCATATGGTCATTGTGCTTTTAACTTAATTTAAAGTTACCACTAGCGCTTAAATTCCTAAGATTGTATATTTTTTAGTCTACATTTTATTAAAATCATGAAAGAACAGTCCAAGCCAAATTCAATCCAGATGAATTTTGTATTATGAATTTGTCACTCCAAAAATATGTCACTGTCAGTGACTGGAAGTGCTGCCGACTATTACACTAATATAACGATGCAACCAGTCTAATGGTAGACTAGTCTACATCGTATATTTTTTTTTTTTTTTTTTTTTTTTTTATCCATGAAAATGAGATAAGGCTGCGCAAAATTTTTGATTTTATAAAATGAAACAAAAAGCGATTAGACTAGGCCTATATACGTTTTTGTAGACAGCTACAATTTTTTAATGTGCAATGTCTAGAATTAGACTATTAGACTTAAAATTAATTAGACTAAAGTCTAGTCCTAGCCCTGGCCTACTGCGGCTAGGCCAGGAGCCTATGGCAATAATAGAGTATAGTCTATAGAGTATACTAACAGTTAAGAGTAACAGTTAGAGCCGAGTCTAGACTATATCTAGACTCAAGTAACTTTGACATTTAATTTACAGCGCGTACGGATAATACTATTATTAATAGTTCACAAAAACACGAATTCAACGTGAGCGATAATATAAAGAATTTTTGAAGTAGACCGTGTGACTGGACCGATGTCGGCGATGATCAATCGAAGTCAATCTAAAAAACCACTGACACATGGTTGAACATATTCAAAACAATGCGAAACTATATCTAACATATAAAAGAATTATTTAAACGTATTTGAAATACAAGATTTTCTTGATAGACATAGAATCTGCTATATAAATTTATATTTCTTTCGGATTAATTTTCGGCTTGGACCACCCTCAAGATTTCATTGCTAAAAGAGACTGTTACAAACAAATCGAGATCCGAACAAACCACGAATTACATAGCTTGGGATTCGCCTAAGATTAATAATCTATTTTGTGTCCGATAAAAAGAGCTTCCATTCTACGAAAACTCTGTATTTTATTAATGGAGCAAGAGTGGAAGCGAGACACTTCAAATAAACCTAAATTGAGAAAATAATATTACCTTTAAAGCGAATTTTGCTATACCAGACTATGTTTCCAGCTTAATACCTAAACCTCATAGAAGTATTTTTGCACAATTTTGTTGTGGAATTTTGCCTTTGAGGGTGGAAACAGACCGTAGACAAAGAGATAGAGATGATACAACTGCACAGACACGCTCTTTCAAACGGGAAGAGCGTGTCTGTTCAATGTGCTCATCTGGCGAAGTCGAAGATGAATACCATTTATTGTTAAAATGAATGTCTTCGCTGAAATTAGAGTAGATTATAAACAATATTATGCGAAATAACGCCGATTTCATCAATCTAATTTTAGAACAAAATTGTTGTTTTTTTGAACACCAAATATTGGAGAGAAACATTAAATTTTATATGCAAAGCTTGGGCAAAGGGAAAGACCTGTTTATATGTGTAATACTTTCCTCCTCGGCACACTGTATACGTTTTGTTTGTTGTAACCTTTTATAAAGTGACATTTTAAGCCAAATTGGCCCGGCATATCCTATTGTTCATGACCATGATATCTATGTCTATGTTGTTTATGTATATATGCATATCACTATAGAAAATAAATGCTTACTATATGTATCACTTCACTGTCTGCGAATTTAACATGTGAAAACATGAAATTCATAACTGTGAACACATGTTACCGCTGACTTTCACAATTTCTTTATAGCGGCTTAGAGTTGACCTCATTTGTTTTTTTTCCCACATTCGCATATCAGTCTGATTTAGCAGTACTTGCTGTGTTTATGGTCTGCCAAGGAAGACGATGAGCTCAAAAATCAAGATTTGTAACCAAAGATTGTTTTCACACTTAGGAAATTTTGTGGAGTTAACCGTTTACTTCCCATATGCGAGTTTATGTGTCCATAAAAATGAGCCTTATCTATGAATCTTTCATGGCAATATCGACAAGATAATTTCGGTTCGGCTTGATGTTTTCTAATCATAAATATGTCGTCGCAGGGATTGTTCAGTGCTGCATTCAAAAGAACACTGATCACATCTTATTTTTTCATCTTCGTGCTTATTCAGAATATGTCGTTTCAAATGGGTTTTTTCTGCATAATTATGATTTATCGCAGTGGTCATACTTGAATGTGGTGTCGCAATGTACAATTGAGATGTGGCAACTCATATTGTCACTGTATTCAGGTGAATACGAGTATGGAGCACTGATTTCGTCACCAATACCTTGGTAGTTTTTGTAGCCAAGCTGCTATTACCAGAATCATCTCGTTTGATTCACACTTTAGTAACGTGTGCCGCGCCACTCACTAATTAGTCACTGTCCACTTCTGAAGTCTTTCTCGCTGGAGTACTGGTGAGATTGTTTCTTAATGGACTGACTTGACTTTCGGGTGGAAATGATATGTTGATGGTGATATCAGTCTCATCCAAATACATGAATGACCCCTCTATGCACGAAAGATCCATACTGAAGGTCCAGAATTGAAAGTGAAGAAATCGTGACACTGCAACCGTGACATATAAATGGTGAAATGGTGAAACTGTTACAATCTCAGTTCATTTTATGAAGTTTAAGGGAAATGTGGAGCTTACATGTACTAATTATTGCATGTCATTATCTAAAGAATTTATTAGTAGCATTACAGCACATGTTATACCAAAAAAATTAAAAACTTCTTTGTGTGCTTATTTTTTAGTATTTTAGCTGTAATTTGTTTTATGTGATATATTTGAGACAATTCAGGATACCAAGTGTGGAGTGTACGATACGTTTCTCCATGGCGATCCGAAATGCGGGTATTATCAGCATTCCTTGTGGGATAAAATATTAGTATGCAAAAAACCCCATCTAAACCGTGACAATACCAATGTAAACATCAATCGAGATCGTCACTAAACATTTTCAGCTGTGACCGAGTTCACTCCCGGTGTGCATGCACATTATTTATGACGTCATTTAAAATTTAATTTTAATGATCACAGAACTAAATTTAAATTGTTCAAAAGTATATAAAACAAAACATGCAAAACGCAATACAGATTTGTCAAAAACTCTTTCAGTCGATTAAACAGAAAGGACACGGATATAAAATCAACTAAGGAAATTAATTTAGAAAATTTTGACACCACCACCCTTTTCGCGTGGCGGGTGGCGTGGCATCACTATAGAAACAACGTCACACGCTATCCAGTAAACACAATACACATTGGCCCTATGGTGGTTCAATGCCGACCAACGTCTCTGACGTCGTACCAACACCAAGCCTCCACTGTAGGTTTAAAGAATCATCCAACTGCCTGGGACGGTCAAGTGTAGGCCAACAGTAGCCTATTGAATACAGATTGACGGCATTATTCATGTTAATATAGCCACTGAACTGATTACAAGATACTACTTAAACAAGACATTGATCTAATGCTGTTTTAATGTTAGGCCAACGTCTGCGACGCTGGCCCAACATTGAACCAACATTGGATAAATGTACAATGTTTGAGAGAAAGTCCTGCTGCCCAGCAAACACAAGACATTTGTATAACATTTATACCCCGTCGGCCCAACGTCTTCGCCATTGGTCCAACAGTAACAGTAACTCACCAGCAACTTTGGTGTTCAAGCGTGTAACAGCTACCAACAAGACAAGAAAGTAAGATAATCCAGTAGATCTCTGATCAGCCATATTTCTGACACAAACTTCAATCACTCATATAAAAAGTGACAGTCGCGTCGGACACCTCATCATGCCTGAAGAGTCACGGTGTAAACGATTATAACGTTTGTATTCCCTACGATTTCCAACTCTTCAATACGCAACGAAGTGTACTGGGAAAACCCGAGTGCGATGAAATGCTTTATATTTACCAGTTTACAGTTAGTGATAGGCCCACACAGAAACCGTGATTGGACCAGAACTCGATCACGACCAATCACAATCTACGCCGCTTTACGTGTTGATATTGATTATTTCAACAGACTACAAAACAAATGTTTACCTATATCTGCTCGTCTAGCTTAGGATATTAGATCTGTGGATTTTGATAAACACTTTGCCTCCATACACTCTGCCGTGCCGAGGCAAAAGGTAGTGACTGCTTACTTGTCGAATAAGAAGTTACTGCTTTTTTGCCAGAGCAGCGGAGGATAGTCTATAGTATATTTTGATCTCTTAATATTTTTCGCAACAGTAGGCCAAGTCCGATAGCAAAATGGTATATAACGACGAAGTAAAAAGATTATTCTGGTAATATTCATGAGATAATAAGATCAGTATATGGTAAAATTCATATTATGTCATCATGCAATATTCATCAGATAATAAGATCAGTATATATGGTAAAATTCATATCATGTCATCATGTATTATATGCCTGCGATTAGTCTCACTAGTTTATGATTACTTCCCGGTTCTCCATGGACAATCCCCCCCCCCCCCCCCCACCAGGGTAAACCAGTAAACACGAGGCATTGAGTAAATATATTGTGTTTGCTGGGCCAGTTCCACATACAATTTACCATTTTCTTGTTCTATATAGCGCCAGTTTCAAGGCTATGCTATCTTTTGAAGCAGGGCAATACATATGAAAATCCACAATCTTTAGAATTGCCTGGACTACGCTGGCGGTCACGCGGGCAGACACGGAGGCGACACGAAGGCCACATATATAGTGGCTGCTGTAGGTGTCACACTTGATATACTCAGTGTTGAATACTATCTATTCATTGTCGCCAATAAGTATGCGTCGTCTTTGTTGTACAGGCTTCAACCACAATGTAACATCAAAGACCATTTACAATAACATGATTGACTCTCCCCAAAACGTGAAATTATGGTACATAATGGCCGAAAGTGATCGTAATTCTACTTTAAACATCACACAACATTAGAAAAGCTCCCCATGGTAATATGAGAGTAAGGACATAAAATTAGCATATATATATTAATCTAATACTGACTGAGTATGGTGTAATTGTCCTAATGCTATTTAAAAAAAACATATTCAGTGAAAAGCGACACTGATTTGGTTCTTCTTTTGTAATTTCTTTTCATCTAAATGAAGGTGTCACACTTGATATACTCAGTGTTGAATACTATCTATTCATTGTCGCCAATAAGTATGCGTCGTCTTTGTTGTACAGGCTTCAACCACAATGTAACATCAAAGACCATTTACAATAACATGATCGACTCTCCCCAAAACGTGAGATTATGGTACATAATGGCCGAAAGTGATCGTAATTCTACTTTAAACATCACACAACATTAGAAAAGCTCCCCATGGTAATATGAGAGTAAGGACATAAAATTTGCATATATATATCAATCTAATACTGACCGAGTATGGTGTAATAGTCCTAATGCTATTTTAAAAAAAACATATTCAGTGAAAAGCGACAGTGATTTGCTTATTCTTTTGTAATTTCTTTCCATCTAAATGTGTTTTAATGTTGCCAAGTACAACGAAAAGTGATATAAGATTAATTACAATGATGTTTAATATTTAAATTATCCGTGAAACGTTTTTAATTATCCGCGGAACGTTATAATTCTCCGCGAAGGTTTTAATTCTCTGTGGAAGGTTTTTAATTGTCCGCGGAAGGTTTTTAATTATCTACGTAAGGTTTATTTACTCATGTGGATAATGGCCAACCATAAATATAGGCCTACACGTGTATTCTGTGTCATGATATCCCAGTAAACACGACACTTTGACCCAATGTTTGTTTGATGATGGTCCAGCGTCGTAGACATCAAATCAGCATTGATTCAACTTGTTGTGTTTGCTAGGATGATGCTCTAGTAATCGCAACAAACAAATTTGACATTCAGTCGGTATTGGCGTCATGTTTGTTTCACTGTCTGTTACGCTGGCCCAGCCTTGTACTGGATCAACGTCTGGGACAAAGACTGTAGCAAAAATTATTCAGGAATTATCTTTGTTGTGCTTGTATCAGCTGGCACCTATGCTTCCCACCGATTCAACTTAGAGCTTTAACAAACACTTTATGATATTCATCACAGATGAAACATTTGGTTATTATTTTGAATAGAAGATCTATTGACGAACCGTTACATTTTATCGATATATTAAAAAATACCACTTTATATTTTGAAAATAATATGTTTTTTTGGGGTGATATGGACTGTAAATTTTTTGACGAGTGATTTGTTCACTATGTTTACATATTGTTTACATTCTTCTGATGCTACTGTTTTTTAATTTCTGACTTTGCAAGCTGGAAAATCTGGGGAAAAAAAATTGTGCAAGGGTGAAATTTATGAAACATCATCTGTAGGAAATAAAATGAAATGAAATGAATCGGGCTTTAGGCCACCTTTGTGCACATATAGGCTAAACTGGGCCAGGAGAACCTCCTGAGGATGGTGAGATGATTGAGATGACACTGTATGATGGCCACTATTAAGCATTCTAAGCATGCTATACAATGGTTTATTTATTTACCTTGATGATCATGCTAAATTGGTTCCATCTGGATATTTTAAAACTAATGGGTGGAATGCTTATAACGGATATTTGCATGGCAGTTTTAACATGTATTTATACAATCGACAGGTAGTATCTAATTGCCATAGATTGTAATTTCACAGACTCGATCACCATGATCACTGAAGTGCGTCACACATAACTTTTATTTTTATTCGATTTAAATGTCCTATACAATGTTGATACAGACAGTTTTCACAGGAGTTATTGAAGGGTGACATGTGCTAACCCACACATGAGACAAAATACAAAGAATGAAAAAAATAAAACAAAAATATTTGCACTGATGTGTGTTGTGCTGCATCCAAGTAGGCTAGGTCCCCATACATCGTGTGAACAAAAAATAACACTTGGTAAACTTTTGTATTCCTTATATTTAATTTGCAATACAATTAAGGCACATAAGACAAAATAAAGAGCCACACAATAGATAAGCTAGATATAACTTTTTGTAATTATCTTCAAGATTCATATTTTCAAAGTCTTATTTTCCTTTACGGACTCCCCCCTGATAAAACTACTACTCCCAGAAACAGACTTCTTTTTGAGGAGGACCCCTGAGGTAGCCCCTGGGCACATTACAGGTCATAGCTAATGGCATGCGCACATCGCTCAAATTAGAAATGCAAGAGAGCATTGCGTTCATGTCACTGACCATACTGGTAGGAGATTTTCAACCACACATGTAATGAAATATCTCCATTGCAATTAATGCATTTACACATGTGAATTTCGCATAAATGCGAGTTTGGTAAAGGCAGCTAGTTATCACATAGATGCGAGATTGGTAAAGGAAGAGTTAATGTGTATTGTGGATGTTTTGTATTATAGATATTAGTTTTCATTTACAATGCTTTCACTTACAAGAATCTGGCATCAACTAGCAGCTAAATAACAGTGAAACGTCATGTATCAATTTACAGCAAAATGACACACATCCACGTGCATATCACGTGAAATATACACCACTTTATAATATTTATTTAAATGATTAAAATTTGCTGAAAAGAGCACTCTCAAACACGCACTACAAAAGCGAATTGTTTAGCATAAAACCAGCCCATTTGCGGGAATAGATCTGCTGATTGACAAATTACTGATGGAGCTCTTTAGGGATCATGGAGAGAGAATATTATATATCGGTATCTTACATACCTAAGTGTTGAAACAAGCGGTGTAAATATTGGAAGTCAAGGCGATTGAGTTTCACAGAATGGTTGTTAGATGGATCTCACAGTAGTAATACACAAATGACACTGGTTTCAGGTTATTTCGCGTTCGGCTTAATGTTTAACATTAGTAGTTATACCCCAGTCACACATACACGACGCACAGTCCACGTCTTGAGTGACAAAAAATAGAGCAGTGCGTCGTTGTGCGTCCATGAATTTAGTCAGGATATGAGAAGAGCCAGCGAGTTTGAAGGGACATGAGTTTGAAGGGAAATCATAAAAAAATCGGTGATTTTATTATGGCTTCTTAATATGACCATATGATGTAAACATGTCCATAGAGTTACTGCAAAAGTTTTTTTTTTAATTTTGTGCTGCTACCGTATTTTTTATTTTTGACATGGTTGTCAATAATTAGAAATCAGGAATTTCTTCTGTATATCTAGCCTAACTGGTAAATGCGCAGCACAAAAAAATTGCAGTTCCAGTATATGGACATCATATGGTTTACATCATATGGTCATATTATTAAGCTAAAATAAAATCACCGATTTGTTAATGATTTTAGACCTGGGCATGTCCCTTTAAGACGAATATACAGCGTGTTATAAATAAATCAGGTGTACAAATCAGCTAATACACAGCGTTTTGCCACCGTGTGGCGCGTTTGCAGGGCGACAAAGTTAACGAATACAACGCGCATCGCCAGCGCGAGGCACAAAAAAGTCAGAAAGCTTTTAGCACGCCCCATATATATTCGCTGGACATGCGTTAGGAACACGTTAGAATGGGCGCTATATGCGCGCTCAGTGTCGGCATTTTTTTCTAGCCGAAAGGCTCAGTCACACGTGCGTCGGTCGTGCGTCAGCACTCGTTACTGGAGCGCACTGCACTAACGCTACGCATATTTTTGTGCGCCAGATAATCGCCAAAGGAAGTTGGGTGTGTTTAAAATATTAAACGCATATGAACGCATAAATGTACACGCCAGAAACACGTGGGGCGCGCTAGAATAACGTCATATCAACGCTAGATATACGTAGAGCTGACTTTTTATGTTCGTATTTTCAGGTTTAACGTCTACCCAGCGTAATCCAGGCGCATCAATAACGAGCACCATGCTACGATTATTTGCAGGCATGACGAGTCTGTTGTACGTCCCGCGTCCTCATAGCGCTTTAATAGCGTGTACCTGGCATGTACGTAACGTGCTGCCATGGGGAATATAAAAGGGTACCGCCAATACATCATGATCACTTCTCCTCTGATTCTCATGGTGATGAAACAGGCTTAATTGTATTGATAGATTGTAGAAAAAACAATACAAAAAATGGATGATCCCGATAGGCTGTGACTGCACTACGAAATAGCTGTTCTCCAGCAAAGGCAAAACCTCATGGAGCTGGCAATTCATCAAGTCCACGTAATTAGGCGAAAAAGAAGACGAGGTCGAAGGAGAATGTGGATCAGACCATGGATTGTAGACGACGACAGTTTGGCCTGTATATATGATCAGCTGATGGTAGAACTCCGCAACGAAGACCAGATGGCCTTTAAAAATTTCATGCGGATGCCCTCCGAGATGTTAGACGAGCTGTTAACCAGAGTTGGTCCGAAGATCACCAAGCATAATACGTGTACCACCTACAGAGATGCTCTCGACCCCGGTTTGAAGCTTACCCTCACTCTGCGACATCTTGCGTCTGTGACCAAGTATCACTCAAGGTCATATGGTTGGAGGGTACCACATAACACCATGTCTCTCTTTATCCCAGAAGTGTGTGAAGCTATCATCAGTGAGTACAAGGATGAGGTGATGCAGTGTCCAACCACCCCTGACGAATGGCGTGCAATAGCGTACAAGTTCATGGAAAGGTGGAATTTCTCTCATACTAGTGGTGCACTTGATGGCAAGCACGTCGACATCAAGTGTCCACGTCCTTTTTTTTGTCGTCGATGATGCTTTTGCCCTAAGACCCCATGATGAAACTATACAGCCTGCGGGGTATGACACAGACAGAGCGCATCTTTACTACAGGCACGGAGTATTGTAGAAAATGCGTTCGGCAAATTGGCCAACCGGTGCCAAGTTCTCCTTACCACTTGGTAACAACAGCCCAATCGGTGAAGCTCATTGTTACAGTATGCATGATCCTTCACTAACTTGATGAGGTACAGAAGGAAAGAAACAGAGGAACCTAATCAAGCTTTGGGCCAGCTCCGAAGCCGGTTCAGTTCCATGACAAGAAAGAATGTTATAGTGCACCCCTTCAAATACAGTAAAACTCACACTGAATGAATGAATGATATTATTGTAAGGAATAGAAAATATTATATTGCGATATAAAGACAACCACTGAAATTAAAATATTCGTGATTATTTACAAAATAATATCGCCCACACTTCCATTACATTTTAAGGGCATAGTTAGTATATTTGGTATTGTTAATAAGCAAATTTGCTTATTAACAATACAAAATTGCAATGTGATATCATTCAAATAATAAAGTATAATCATGATAGAATAAAGCACACTAGAATGTCTGTTTCTGAAACAACACGAAATGCGTTTCGACAGTTGAAATATGTAGCCTACCTTAGCAATAATAGGGGAGTTTACATGATTCTACTGGTTTTTAAGTTTTAAACATCTCGACCATTTTCCATTTTGTTAACCATTTTGAATTTTGTCGGCCATTTTCGATTTGGATAGCGGCTAAAACGTAGAAATACCACTCCTTTCCTGCCTCAGATGCACCGTTTCCGAGATATTTCAGTTTCACATTGTATAAAGTAATCTCTTTCCATTGCATTTACCCAAGATGACAGAAGGGAATTTCTTTTAAACCATAATGAAACCACCCCAAGGTGATGTCCTATTATGAGTTTTTACCAATGCGGGGGGGGGGGGGGTGATTTCACTCCTTTGTATCCTCAGCTAATGCTAATGTTATTTCAATGGGATAATCTCGAACTTCAGTAAACAGGAGACACCAACCCAATGTTTGTTTATTGTTATGCCAGCGTTATAAAAACAATAGTTTGGAAAAAGAATTTTAATTATTTGTCAAAACTAAATAACAAAGTCGGCCGAGTCTGGCAAAGCGCTGTCTTTTGCCGAAGATAAAATGACCACAAAAACAACTCAGACACTCACCCATCACTAGTTCAAAGCTAGATCAACGTTGCTGAGTTTGGCCAAAATCTTAACCCACACAAAGCAAGTGACTGGGTACGCTTGGAAAATTATATGCGATTATATACAGTTTATTGTATACAGTTTATTAACATCACATTCCACTGGAGACGATCAACCCTGTTCCGAACCAATGCTTGGCCACCGTCAATGGTACGAGTAAAACATATACGCCCAACGCGATATACGCGATATACGCCCAAACGTCTCGGACCTACTGTTATATCATAAAAAAAAATCAATGAATACGTAGAAAACGTCATGACTAGTCAGAAAAATGTGAAGTGACTGCCCAGCAAAACATGATACTTTTATCCATGCAATGTTGGTTTAATACTGGACCAAAGTCGTGGACAGTGGGCCAACAATAAACCCACATTAGATTAATGTCCTGTGTCTACCGGGCATTGCTCTGAATTATTATCCCGTGTTTGTTTCACAATAAAAACCGTTAAGCACTCTACAATGTTGGTTTTAAACAACAGTAAACATAAGTCATGCACTATGTAGCCAAACATTATTGAATAGATTTTTAATATGATTTTAAAACATTCGTCAAAAATAAGTGGCCATTTTACGGTACTCACACTGACAATTGGTTCCGGTCTGTGGTAGGTGATCCTTTGGAGCAAGCGGAAGTTCTTTATTGTCCAGAACCCTCTCTCCGTGAAAACCCGTTGGCCGGATCCGGATCCGGCAGCTTGTCTAGGCGCGCGATATTGTCTCTTAGGCCCTTAAACCAACCTTGCAGACTTTCTACAGTTTTTGACATGGTTTCAGCCTACTTTTGCCATGCTGTGATTTTTAGATCCGGACGTCTGTAGTTTCGAAACTTATTGTCCCACAGCATCTCATTTAACTCCAAAAAATGGATCATCATTTCATCCTCGTTATCGGTTAACTTACAGCCCTCCGGCGTGGTCTTGGCTTTAGTGGATGGAGCTTGCAGCCCTTCGGCTTGGTTTTAGCTTCAGTGGATGGAGCCAATGAACTTGATGAATTGTAAGTTGTCCACTGACTCTGAGCTGGAGTGAGCTGGTGACCCTTGAGGAGATGACAACATAGAGCGACGTGTGACAGTAGCAGGATCAACTCGGGGCTGCTAAATAACCAACAGTCTCGTAGGACACGTGTTCAAGCTGGTGTAATATTGTACTTAGCTCTGTTATCATGTACATTCACATATTCATATCCTAGGATAATCACAACTAATACTTAACCAAAAAGACCTACTATATAAAATACCTACATTGGAATTAGTCGCTGGGTTTGAAACTGAAATTTCTTACGCTATCTCAAGCTTCAAATGAATGAAAAATACCCTTATATTTAAAAATGAGACATGTTAGAATTTTTAATCAATGATTTCTGACATATGATATTTTGTAAATTTGATAAATCTATATCTATATTCCCATATGAAAAAGCAGTTGAACATCGCCTAATCGTGACACCTGCACTGAAAGAGCTAACCAATATGGCAGCCATGTTGGATTTTGTGCTGATAAACACATTCTATAAAAAAAATTGGTGATAGAAATATATTCTAGATTTCATGGCTCTGAACTGAAAGTTTTAACAACATGATGATTATGGCATGTAGGTGATTTTCTGTGGGGGTGGGGGGGGGACGCTTGACATAATGGTCGCCATCTTAGATTTGTGGAGATAAGAAAAGGAATGATATCATTTCTGATCCTATTGATGAGCTTTTTGTGCCTTAAGACATGTGTAGAGGCACCAAAATATTTTTTTTTAACTGCAAAAGTGAGGAATTGGGGTATACTCCTCGTTTTTTTTGGAAAAATGACGTTATATGGTGTTACATAACATTAAACTATGTGGGATTTATGTTGATAAATTCAATATAATAAGACATTGGTGATCTAAATAAGTGCTAGACTCCATGGGTTTAGACAAAAAATAAATTTTAGGCTCAACAACGAGATAGTTACCTCATATTTTCGTTTTTTTAAGAGATCGCTCAACATACTCGGTATATCAATATGACGGCCATCTCGGATTTTTGGTATTGAGAAAAGTACTGATATCATTTCTGATCATCTGGATGAACTCTTCGTGTCCTCAAACATAAGTAGATACACCTAAATATTTTTTTTCTAACTGCAAAAGTGAGGAATTATGGTATACCCCTGTTTTTTCGAAAATGGCGTTACATGGTGGCGGCCATCTTGAATTAAAAAAAATGCACAAGGGGGATTTTTGGGGCCTCTTCGGAATTCGTCTGGGGAGATGTCCATGTATCATTCCTAAAAAAATCAGCTCTCTGCAATTTTATTCCAGGTTCAACCTTAATGCTCTTGCACTATGCTTATATCTGCCGCTCTTACTGCAACAGCTTACTCCAGAATCTGCAATAGCAGGAGTCTTCTTTGTCTTCTTGGGTTTGATACCCGATTTTTATTTTACTCTCTTGCACGGCATGCTGATAATTATGATGGAGATATGGCAAGTGTTGGTATATAAAGGCCTACAGACGGAACAATGTGTCACATGGCCCATATCGTTTGACAGCTATACTCCTACAAACGGGGCATTCTGTCACATGTCCCCTATAGGTCGCCAGCCACGCGTTGGCTGCACGTTGCACGCGCGGGGCAGTCGCGGTCAACGCGTTTGCCCTGCGTTGAGCGTGCGGGGCAGGCGCTCTCCACACGCTGGTTGTTCGCCCAGCGCTCGAGCAACAGGCTGTGATTTTTTAAATAAAAGTTGACCCTATTATATTGTCATAAATTTAGAACACTTTCTTCTTTTAGAAATGGTAACTGGTGCACTGAACAAACTGCGAAAAGCTACTATGATAGTCGACATCAGTGTTATAAGGTTTAATACGCACTGCATTCGTCCAATGCGTTGGCAACGCGCTATACATTCGCTCTTTGCGTTTGAAACACGCTGTGAATTCGCATTAAACTCGCTACGTTTTTCACAATCCAGACACAATTTATATTATTTTTTCATGCGTGGACTGTGCGCCGTGTATGTGTAACTGCGACCAACATCAGTCAACGAAAACACAACGAATTTGGAGCGTGTGCTTTACTTGTGCCTGACGTTAGACTAGCGTTGGTCTGACGTTCTTGTGGCGTTTCCATGCACACGCGGAAAAGCACACAAATTTTTGAACATGCAGAAAATGTGCGCAGAGGTTGAGCCTAAAAATGATTATGCATACTTATTGTAAATCACCACACAACTCTATAAGTAAGGGAAGATAAGAAGTGTATATTAATCCACGGCAAATTTACTTTTCTTAAGTTTATTAATTTGTTAAATTCCTCAATTTTAAAAGAAACATGCTCAGGCAAAAATAGGAACATTAATGAATTTGAAATCTCAACCAGAGTCAGCAGATAAATAATCTGAAACTCGGATAGAAGTGAACATCTTTTTGGTAAATTGTTGTACTCTTGCTTGTTCTAACAGCACCTTAATTAAAAGTCGAGTAAAGTTTAGCGAATTAATTAAAATTTATGTCACAATATGACCAGCGTGAATTTTCAAAAATTTTACTCCACCAATTTTCAGTCATTGCCAAAATTTAAGAATGAAAATGTACACTTTATGACATCACATAACTTCCGTCCATTACTGTAGATCTGTTAATTTTCGCGTGTTTAAATTTTCAGGAATTTCTGATTTTGGGACTTTAACGAAGTTCAGAATTCGCAAATTTTCATTTTTCTTTAGTAGCGCTATTATAATAATAATTTTCGCGAGGTTATTTAATTCATAAATTTGACCTCATCGCGAAATTCACAAAAAATAAATATTAGGCTACCAGATCTACAGTATTGACCGTTCTGCTTCATTGCAGTAGTAGGCCCATTGCTCTGCAGCCCTGGTAACACTGGTGACTTCACTAAACAACTTAGCGCTAGGCTGGTAGACGGTGGAGTCAAACAGTGATTGACAATGTTTGCTTTATATAAAAATACACAAGTGTAGCCAACGTATTCATTGTGATTTACATTTTTATTTAAAATATCTAATCTGGTGCATAATTGCGACAAAATAACTTTAATGGTTAAATGTTAGCTACTTGTCAGACACTTCCTAAAATAATACGCAGACATGTATTGTTAGAATGTATATATTCATACCTCCTAGAAACCAATTCTTTAACCGTACGCTTAGGCTACTTCCGGAACAGTGGTTTTCTCAATGCGATGTCCGCGACACATGTACTATAATGCGACACCTGGTGAATAACGTATTCACCTGTATATAGCAGTACTTGACCACTTTCCGGACAAGCTGTTTTGACGATTGATTTGACGTGTATAAGCTTTAGGTTTAACCCTAAGAACGACATTTTTTAAAAACTCTCATTAGCTCCCTTTCACATCCATCTCCAACACACCAAGTTTTCAATAGCTCTCCATCACACCCAGCTCTCAGTAGCTCCCCATAACAGTAGCTCTCGATCACAACCAGCTCTCAGTAGCTCTCCATCACACCCAGCTCTCCGTCACACCCATCCCACAGTAGCTGTTTATCACACCCAGCCCTCGGTAGCTCTTCATCACACCCAGCTCTCAGTAGCTTTCCATCACACCCAGTTCTCCATCACATCCAGCTTTCAGTAGCTTTCCATCACACCCAGCTCTCCAACACACCCAGCTCTCAGTATATCTCCATCACACCCAGCTCGCCATCACACCCAGCCCTCAGTATCTTTCCACCACACCCAGATCTCAGTAGCTTTCCATCTTACCCAGTTATCTGTAGTTCTCTATCACACCCAGCCTCAGTATTATATGTCTATTACACCCAGATCTCAGTAGCTCTCCATCACACCCAGCTATTTGTAGCTCTCTATCACACCCAGCCTCAGTATATGTCCATTACACGCAGCTCTCAGTAGCTCTCCATAACAGTTATCTCTCTGTAGCTCTCCACTACACCCAGTCCCCAGTAACTCTCCATCACACCCAGCTCTTAGTAACTCTCTATCGCACCCAATATCTCCATCACACCCAGCTCTCCATCTCACTCAGCTCGCAGTAGCTCGCCATCACACCCCGCTCTCAATCACACACAGTCCTCAGTCGCTCTCCACCACTTCCAGCTCTCCACCGCACACATCTCTCAGTAGCTCTACATCACACCCAGATCTCAGTAGCTCTCCATCACACCTAACCCTCAATAGCAATAAGTGTTATATATTGTGACAGAGTGTCAGCTCAGTAGAAGAGCGCGCAGCGCGAGGGCTGACGCGAGATCATGCACTAGTTCTGGTATGAACCTTATAGTGCCTCTCTCTTTTCACCTGGTGAGGTGAGTGATTGTACAAGCATTGGCAAATAAGTCCGGGAGACAAGGAACCAGGGCAGGGCTGCTGAACCATAAAGAAACAGCCGTTTGAGCGACCAGCCACCAGAGTAAAGGGCAAGGACTGACCCTTTTGAGATGTGCTCTGCTTTCTGAGCAGTGTGTTTGAAGCCACCATCATGAACCATCCGTGTCCGCCGTGCCATCACCCGAGCTAGCAATGTAATGATAAAGAGCTCATTGCTTAAGACCCGCCTCCTGCAGTGCTATGATAGAGAGCTCACTGCCTCATGTGTCTCACAAAACGGCTCCTTTCAGAGCCCCTGTTCTCTGTGGGGACAGGAGTAGTGTCAGCTCAGGATAGTTTATTTTCTTATATGTAAACTGGGTCAATCCTCCATGACATCAGCTGGTCATAGGAACGTCCCATTATATATTGTAGGTGTGGTCCAGCCATCTTTGTCATGCAGATCAGGTGTTTAGGTCACAATTGAAGCAGCTAGTTCCCTCTACAAAGATTACAAGGTAATTTAATGCTAATAACAAATAGTATACCCCCCCCCCTTTTTAATGAAGTTTGTTATTAGCAAGTTAATTTAGGTATATTTCATACTCACATATCTTCACTGAAGGCTGAATCTACCCACTTGTAATAGTCAGCCAGCCAGGGTACATAATGTGAAGAAAAAATGGTCTGACGGCATAATTTTTTTTGTTATAAGCAAACTAATTTACTAATTTCGGAAATGTGTTCAGTAATTGTCAAATAATGATACCTGGGTGACTGACATTGTGTTACACGTCTCCTTCTTTGCGGAATAACAAAATGGCCGAAATATGCACTAGATATTATGACATATATTCGCGAATAACTATTCAAATCGTTAATGTAATATATGGATGTTTAGATGATATAACCAAAAAAAAAACATTTAAAAAGTTTCTTTCAACTTTAATTGTCAAAGATGATTTTAAACTAACAATTGTTATGTATATATTCTATTAGTTATGTGCACATGTGTAATGTCAATTCGAAATATGATATGGATATATGTACATTGCAACGGACCTAATCGTATATGATCTATATACTCAATACAAAAAATGTCTATTTCATCACCACAGCTATTCAATATATGATACATTCAGTTTGCTAAATACAAAAACGTGAACCTACGTTTAAACATAGGGTTACATATTCTTAATGGTAATTCGCTAGATATTTGCAAATGTAAATTTCATTTTGTAGTGTCCAACTAGAAAACATACAATAAAACAAGTAAAATCAACCTGGTTCTTCTTCGTGGTAGTTTCAAAGCAAATTGTTTACATGGATAATCTTTATATTTACATGTACATATGCTATCTTATTATTACATTCTAACTACAGTCAATATCAGCAACAACTATTTGATATGAGATAGCAACATGCAGAAATGCAGACTTGCTGAGATTGACTAAATTTTGTGGCTGATTTGCATCTTGCTCTATGCCCACAAACTACACGCAACGATCAACAATTTTGTTTGATAGTTAGCTCGATTTTAATTAAGTTAGAGCGTCTTGCGTTGATGTCAATTTCCCCCACCTCTATTGTTCCTTAAGAAAGAGGTCATGCCTTGCTGTATTCACACCACCAAGACAATCAGGAGCAAAGTACAATGAAAATGTGGGCTAAAAAAACGTAAACTGATTTATATTGCTTTCCACGTCTATTGCTACTTAATATATAAATAGCCCGTTGAAATTTGAATGTTTTGAAACCACAACAAAATAACGTTTATTGTTTATTGGCAATTATGTCTTTCAACTCAGTGCTTCGTATAATGTTTTTTTATATTAGTCCAGATAGGAAAACTTATTTAAAACAGTATTTATACTTCTATTTGAGTTATACCCGCTACCTCACATGGTTTAACGAGATGATATATGTTGTAATTAGATCAAGTCAAAGCTTCGTTTGTTTCATAGTTGAGGATAACCTTTCAGCACACAAAAAAGTGAACAATTGGTTAAAAAAACTAAAAAAACTAATATTATATGGATACGTATAATATTTCAGCTCTGGATCTCATATTGTGTAATCTTATACACTCAATTCCTAAAATGTCGTTAAACATTATTATACATTAATTTTAATGTTTCACAACTTACTTTTGTTCTAGAAGCTTTATTGAATACATCTATCAAGTCCATCTTTTGCTAGTTTTGCTATTTAGGAAATGATGTCAAAGTATAAATAGTATGATGACAAACAACACCTATTTAGATCCCTGCTGTAAGAGCCTTTGACCTTTGCTGATCCTTTTCATTGGGCAATTGATATACGTGTGTATCTGTTTAGATATCGCCCATTATAAACTGTACGTTTTCATACCAATATAATTAAATTCGAATAAGTCTCGAAAAATATACCGTCGCCTCGGAGCTAAAGGATCCTATCTGACACTCGTCAGAGTGGCAGATAGAATCCTTTAGCTCCGAGGCGACGATATTGTCAATGATGTCATGACACACTATGATTGAGACTGTGTAATTTTTAAATTAACCGAAAGGGAAAAGACGGATTTAAAACATATTTTAACCCTCGATTTAATCATACAGGCTAGGGCAGAATGCTCTGAAACATCGTTTGTTTTATTCCATTCACTTAAACTCGGTTAGTTTTGTTTTTTATGGAATTATGTCAATGTAAAAATAGTATGATGGAAAAAACACATGGTCATGTGTTTACCGGATGAGGTTTGGCCTTTGTTTACTTCTGTAATTGAGAAATTGATATACATTTTTTCTCTTCTGATATTTCGCATTTTAAACTGGACGTTTAAATAAATAAATACATATATATTTTATTTGCGTCTTGGCAGATATATTGCAAATTATATTATTACGTTCTACTATTCATACTAGTCAGTGACACTAAATTTCTTTGTGTAATTATTGACGATAATCTAAATTGACATAGTCATATAAATGAAGTTTGTAGGAAGCTTGTGAGTGTATTTCTTTGTAAAGAGAGTCATTTTTTGTCAAAAAACTATATATATACAATAAGCTGTATGATCTACAATATGTTGTATAATAGTATGTGTTTCCGTACAATGCGAATGTATATGCACTAAATAAAAGTTTGTTACTGCAGAAAAATTAATTAGGCCTATAATGGTACATAAAGCCAAATATATAGATCACAGAAAACCTTTCTTTATTTCGTCAAAGTATGTACCTTTTAATGAACTTGTTAAATATTTTACACTCCTGGTAATGCACAAAGCATTTCACAATCTATTTCGGTACACACTCCCTGGGGTTGTTCTAGAAGTCTCTTACTATCATCCTATGTAGTCGAACATGTTTTTTGGTGTTGAACGAAATCAACAAAAAATAAATTAATTTAAATTTGCCTAAGTTTTCATATTCTTAACTATTTTAAATCATTTTTTTGGAAATCTTCATATAATGTCTTTCCCGTCTTTGAATGATCTGAAACATAGAGAATCAGCAATATTATGCACAAAATACACAGGTTTTGAGACAAAACACGCATAAATAATAGTGAATATAGCGTTTTTGAAGGCCATCTAGAATTGTTTTTGTTTTTTGCTATTTTAACGAAAACTATGTTAGCCACCCTAGTGACATGAAGTAGTATACATACGATGATGCCTGCAAGCTCGTTTGTTTATTATAAAAACATGCTATCAGTTGAAACGATAGGCTGTAGCGGCTGGCTGACTATATTCTCAGCAGCTGTGATTATATAATACGATGAGACATCAGTAGGCCTACTGATTGTGAGATAAATATATTTTATTTTTAAATATCTCCAGATTCAAATTGCAATTTTTTCAGCTAAAACATTTATATAGGCCTATCACACACCCTAGCCCTCAAATTGCCAACATTTTGTCAATTAGAAAAACAACCACTAACATTGAGCAAATGTTGGTGCACCATCGACGATGCTGGCCTAACATCACAATAACATCGTTAATTGGCCTACTGCACTATCTCACCCTGCTGTACTGATTTCACAACTTACTGACTTAATAGGTCTAATAAAAGTTACATCGTTATGAGTGAGTGAGTGAGTGGGTGAATAGTACTTCACGTCGTTTTATGCACATTGAGCCAATATCGCGACAGAAGGAAGCCCGAAGCCGGGACTATGCCATATACTCTTGTTACTTCGTTATAACCAGCGATAAAAGATCTTTGGTGTCCAACAGCTCACGCAGTTCACGGCAAAACGGGAGACATTTAACACATGATGTTTCAATGCTGGGTCAACGTCGCAGATAGTTGTCCAGCATTGAAGCAATATAGCAGTAACTTCAGTGATTTTCACGGCAGGCAAATGAAATGAAATGAAATGAATCGGGCTTTAGGCCACCTTTGTGCACATATAGGCTAAACTGGGCCAGGAGAACCTCCTGAGGATGGTGAGATGATCGGGATGACACTGTCCTCCAGACACAGGATTCGAAATTCGAGCCCTGGCGGTCTGAGGCCAAGCACGCTACTTCTCAGTCACGGAGGCTCCCCACAATACTAACTTTCACACGTGGATGGGGAAGAAACATTTTTTGTTTCTTTCAAACCGCCGAGACCGGGAACCGAGCCCCGAACTCTGGCGTGAAAGGCAGCGGTGCTAACCACTACCCTAGGGCCCCCGCCCTTCACGGCAGGCGTGAGGTTTCTTTAAACAGTTTCACTTCTGATGACCCATTGGGTGCTAGGGGGCAGTAATATTCAACGAGTAATCATACTCTCTGTGCCTGGATTTATATTAAACTACACGAAGGGCTATATTAGTCCAATGTTGTCAAGCTTCACAGACGGTGGCCAAACAAAAAAACAACATTGGCTTAACGTTTGGTGTTAGTGCCAACCCAGCAATGCCGACTCAGTGCTGTTTCAAGCTGGGCTGGCGTCGCGAACGACCCCACAGCATTAAACCAAAATTCTGGAAATTAGCATCCAAAATGTTTAGAAGCTCTCTCTAGTTACAAGCATATCCTTCTCTAGAATACTTTTTATGATTATGTGTGACTTTTTTGTGTATTTTACTAAACTTTAATAATGTAGAAATTATGTTATTTTAATTATATACTATTTTAATTATATACTAAATCTAAAAAGAAACCGACCATTATGATTACTTAAGCTTTTCTGAACACTATCTGTTGTATTTTTTTATAACTTGTATTTTTTTAATAAAATATGATATTATATAATAATATTAGATGTAGAATAATTGGCGTTACGTTGCTGTAAAAAATGAAGATCTTTTAATATGTCACTTATTGAACTTAAAGTGTCACTAGATCTAAATTGAATATTCTCCACCCGATCTCCTAAACATTTTGTTATATTTTGCTTGAAAAATATATAGTATCAAGGGTTTTATAGTAGTGTTTTTTTAATTTTTTACTGATCGAGCTTAAAGTGTCACTGTGTCTAAAAATATTGTTTTTTATTCAACTATGCGCATCATTATTAATATTGTATGTAATATCAGGTTAAATGTTTTAAATTACATGACTAGCTGATGTTTTTTCTGTTTTCCATGTGAATGAAAGTGTCACAAAAACTGAACAGAAAAAATAATAGGCATAATCGCCATCCTATCTTGCAAACAACATGGTATCCTGCATTGATATCCTGTTTATGACTACTGTACACGGTGGAAATTAAATATAAATATTTAAAAGTTCGAGTTGTATAAAGATTTGCATCATTCACACAATCCTAAAATACATTTCCAATGTGAACTATTTGATAAAATTATTATACCAATTTGTGACCACGGATGTGAGGTATGGGGATTTCATAAAGCCCCTGCTATAGAAAGGGTTCATCTTCAATTTTGCAATCGTATTTTACATGTTAAGAAATCTACTGCAATTGTTTTGTTTACGGTGAATTAAGAAGATTTCCATTGGCAGTAAACAGACATTTAAAAACTATAAAATATTGGTTGAAAATCATAACCCGTAAGACAAACCCATTGTTGTATAATTTGTATATAGATATCAATATGAAAAATGAGAACTCGAACATGCCAATAATTGGGCTAGTAAAGTCAAGGAAATGTTAGCAAACTACAAAAACACAAGTTTGTCCATATTAAGTTTCTGACAAAAAATTATCCCAGTAGTCAGTGGAAAATGGTATTACAGAAAAGTTTATAATGAATGTATGTGTATGTGTATGTGTAATGTTCTTGGGGATGAGTACCATTTTGTTATAGAATGCCAGATTAATACAGATATAAATAGTACATATTTGTCACCTTACTATTGGCGAAAACCATAAATGTCTAAATTTATTGAGCTTATGACATGTGATCATTTAATATTATTTCTAAATCAACTGTCTTTATTTTTGAAAGTTTAAAACTGTTAACTGAACCATAGTATGAAATATTATTGTTATATGTTTTTATCTCCTCGTCAAGACGCACACACTGTTTTTTTTTTGCCCATTGTTTTTTTGTAAATGCACACAGGCTCCAAGGATCCTATTGCTGTTTTGAATAAACCATTGATCGATATGTTTATAACTATCACCAAAATCGTGGCGCTAGTGTGAAAATCATGTGTTTTTATTTTTCAATATAGGGCCTATGTGTGTCAATATATATATATAAATATATTTAAATTTCTGCGTGCTTTTCTGCCTATTGTGTTATTTTTAACTCTGATGTGCATACATTTTTATTATGTACGTTATGTTGGTATAAAAATGATTTTTTTCTCCTTTGTTTATAGGACTGAAAGTGTCACTAAAACTGAAAAGAAAAATTGACACCCTATATTTTCTGATTCTGTGTAATCTTCCTAAAAGTTTGATGTATGGTGTCATAAATTAACAAGAAAATCCCACGGCATTATGTACACGCCCCTACACTATGTGCTGGACGCATTTGTCTGTGGTGCGCTCATTTAGTTGTAGCAAAGCTGCGTCAGAGGTGTCTCAGAGCCGATTTTCTTGCAAACATCACGCCTTGAAATGATAACCTGTTCATAAAGATATGCAACAATCATTCTTAATTTATCTATTTTGGCATTCACGGTTTGATTGTTGACAAAACTACTAAAAAGTGAAAATGAAAACATGTGTTTTTTGCATGCAGGACAACACACAATTCAAGGAACGGATAATAAACTAAAAACTTTAAAATTACATTGTGCTGCAATACAATATTAAATAATATTAAATAATACACAACCACACTCATTATTGATGGATATACAATAGTTTGCATACTTTTTATGTACCCTTTGAGTGCACTACGGCTTTTTGCATGCATGCAAAACAGCACATGTGCTGCCGAGTGGGAAGTAATATAAGCCCATGTACACAAATCCCTTCAAAATATTTTTTTTAATACAAAAATAGATAACATAGTGTGGTCACATGCAAATACATGTGCCACAGATAGCAAGTGCCACAGATAGCCCTATACATAACTGTATGATTATATTCGCATTGCTGTGGATGCACTTATGTCTATTTGCACGCGTGTACCAAACAAAACCTATAATATTTCATTGGCAATTTTATTTTGAAATATTATAACCAAAATATATCACTACAGGTTATATATCCCGTTCTATAGTGTGTATCTGGATACAAAAAATACAATTGATATTAATCAAACGTATTCACCTATCTTCACACATAAAAGTTGTTACATAAGATATCACAATAAATGCACGTACGTCCTTCTGGGTTGTCCATACAGCTTACATGGAGAAAGTAGGCCTAGTACCTGTTGCGAGAAAATGCAATGTGATGATTGCACTGAGATCAGCCCATATCATATTTTTTCGCCCTGTCAACATCAACAGCTATCTCATGAAAATCTATTTTCACTAATCCAGCGTTACGCAATTGTGTCTTGCGCAAAGCAGTTAATTACGGTACCTGATTACATCTACATGTGATTATTCTCAATAAAAAGTGATAACATCATGTGCATGACCAGGATTAATGACGTTTAGTGACGTTAAGATGTTATCGAAAACACGTGCCTTGGCTTAGTGATAATACGGGATCCGAGACAGTGCTCAAGGACTTTAGCTGGATCTACAATCACGGCAGGGTTGAGAACAACTCAGTAGGCAAGTACACACATATAAGACAAGGGCCGCCAGTAACCATAACATTCAAGTATCACATACTAGCCACAGTAAAAAAAGTCTGAATCTTGAACAAATCTGCAACAAGATAGCCCACTTCGGGTGGGGCTTTACGCGTGTTTTTACATAGCCACACCGAATTATGTTGAAAAGATTAGTTGACATTTTTGTCCATTAAATATCTTGGCCTTTTTTAGATGTAATTCAACCTTGACCTTGTTGAATTATGTTGAAAAGATTAGTTGACATTTTTGTCCATTAAATATCTTGGCCTTTTTTAGATGTAATTCAACCTTGACCTTGTTGAATTATGTTGAAAAGATTAGTTGACATTTTTGTCCATTAAATATCTTGGCCTTTTTTAGATGTAATTCAACCTTGACCTTGAAACTCACTTCAGTTTGTCCTCTTACTATCAGGAATTTGACATATGAACAAACAAAATACATTTAAAAAAATTGTGAGGAAAGACATATTATGTCTCCGCGATGCTTAGTTCTCAAATGATAGTGATTTTTAAACTTACCATAAATTATAGGTTCAATGGCGGCCATTTTTGATTTTATCAGAAAACGAAGATTTCCTAAGGGGGATTTGGGTAGAGTTTTATTTGTTTTTTACATAACCCCACTGAGTCAAATTCCGTTGAAAAACATTTCTCAACATTTTCCATTAAATATACTTAAACAAATGCAAATTATTCACAATTTCAGGTCTAATTCAACCTTAAAAATAACCTTATTTTGACCTCTTATGAATTTGAAATGTAAAAAAGTGAAATTCGCTAAACAATTAGTACGAAAATACATATTATATGTGCCTCCACGATGTGTAGTACACAAATGATTGCGATTGATTAAAACTTTACATAAATAACTGGTTTTATGGCGACCATTTCGGATTTCATCATTGGATGAATAAATTTATTTTAATTACTATGTGTGAATGGTGCTCAAAGGCGGGCGTTCTGCTGTGTCCTTCAGTAATATCCCAACAGACACGGTTTGTTACACCAAATACTGTTTCAACAATGGGTCACCGTATGCGACACTGGCCCAAACATTATGCCAACAACTAAACGTCTAATTGATCAAAGTGGATATAGTCTAAAATAAAAAAAATGTTGCAAAATTTTCAAAGCTGTGACGATTTTTTTCGACGCAGTGCGAGATTTGTCTGATAAACCTTGCATCTCTGGGACTTGCTGTCTAGTAGGTCAAGCGAGGTTACTAAACTGCGGTGAGATAACCTCTACTTAGAAATGAAAATGATATAGGCCTATGTATGAATGTGTCCGGTAAAGAAGGAGATTTTAATTGTATTTATAAAATGAACCACATTTGTCCATATGTATGATATAATTTTTGACGACTTCTCATAATTTATATAGCCTTTTCATTTGTATCATTTTTATGCAGACTTCATTTTACTTTTTTCTTCAACTTTAATCTTAAATACCTGTATCACATATTTTCCATGCCAATAAATTGTTATCATTTGTTATCATTTTAATTACATAATTGAGCAACGCTTATGTGGATCGCATATTATATTAGCTTCTGCTAATGTGCAATCCTCGGTAAATACAATAACTATGTTTGTACCAAAGCCAAGAAATTGTGACTAATTTTATATTTTCTTAGGAAAAAACTAATTTTTCTTATTTTTGACAAACAGGACGCTTTAAGCCTTGAGGTTTTTTATTCATTTTTTGTAAGATCATTTTCATTGTTATTTAGTCATATGCCTAGCTCTCAGTCACATATGCCTGTAGGCACGCTTGCATGCAATTGAGATGGTTTTATAGTGAACTGGCATGCTGGGGATTCATCCAGATGTTTTTATATCATAGAAAATAATAATTCTTTTTTTAAACTATTAGTCTCAATTTGCATCCGTTTTATCCACGCGCGCCTCAAAAAAGCAAACATTATAAAATACGGTATGTCAAGTTTGGAGCTCCATCATTGCTGGTTTTCACTGTTTAAAAGCAACTTAATTTTGAACAAGAGACCTGAAGTCCTATATCATCCCCCGCCATAAATTAGGTTCGACTTTTTGCGGTCACAAATATTTAAAAAAGTAGATTTGTGGTGGCCATTGTAAATTTCAGTAAAAACACATGCACATTTACAGATGGTGGGTAATGTGATTGTACAATGTGAATTATTACTGATTTCAATTTTTCAGTTTTTGCGCCAACAAAAAAAATGAAGTTTATGCATGGCGGCCATTTTCAATTTCAGTAAAACCTTTAAAAAATTAATTGCACATCTCCACATCGTGGGGAATGTGATAATAAAATTTGAATAATTTCCGACTTTAAGTTTTGGAGTTTTTGCGCCCACTAAAACATTCCCCCCCCCCCCTCCCATCTCCATATCATGGGGAATGTGATAGTAAAATTTGAATAGTTTCTGACTTTAAATTTTAGAGTTTTTGCGCACACGAAAATTTTTTAGAGTTGACCTCTGGAGGCCATTTTGAATTTTATTGGCATCTCTAAAAAATCACTTGCACATCAACCATGCTGCTAGGAATGTCCTGTTGAAATTAAAAAAAAATGACGAGCAGTTTTTTGAGTTTTTGCGCCCACAAGAAAACGTGACGCCGGAGACCGGACAGAATCCTGGCGCGACTAAAATCCACCTTCCCCTACGGGCGGGGGATGAAAAGTGTTCCCATTATGACCTTAGGAAGTAGAAAGTTAAAGAGCGAAAATCTGTTTCTAAATAAAAAAAATTATATGACTACATCTTTATCGCTAACTCTAATTTGCGGTAAACTTCAAATATGCTGATATATAGACCTAATTATGTCTGCCTCCAACAGGCTATTATAATTGAGTTAACTCAGACGATGAATAGTTATCCTTATATTTAATGTAAATATAGTATGTTAGTCTGATAATGATGTTTAGAGTCTATTTGAAGAGCAAAAATAATATATAATTGTTTGCCACAATGGGATAAATGGTGTACACTGGAGTTCGTGAACCGTCGCCACGACGGCCCAATTATATGACATGTATGACATCATACTTTTGGGCCCAGTACTGGGGAAACATCAACTGCCAGTAGTGAAAGGGTTAATATGTTGTATCTTGAGCATTTCATAATGTCATAATCAAGATATCCCTGAAGAATATACCAAAATATGAGAAGACAAGATAACAATTTCACACGAAATAAAAAAATAGTGAAAAAAATTAAAGCAATAATAGCAAAATAAAAATCGCATCGACATTTTCTGTGCTTTTGTCATATTTTTGGGGACGTAGGTCAGACCAGGATTCTGGCCAATGAACCCTTAATAGCTGGGAATGCTGTCCCAACGCTGGCCCAATCTCGGCCCAATGTGAAGAATCAGTCTCTCTGTTGGCGTCCTTGATACCATGTACATGGTGTGTCGTGATGACGTAGGACAGGCAGATAGAGATCTGAAGAGGGTCCCTGACAGCTGTCGAGGAGGAATCAATCAGGTTACAGAGACGTTCCCAGTGATTGTTCTGATAAGACTGTGTCATAGCTGCTCAAAATAAGAGCAAACAAGTCAATTAGAGCCACTTGATGCATGACCTAACACATTCCGACACATGTTGAGTCCAGGTTGCGCGTGACTGTTTCGTATCAGCATGATCAGTGCGAGTACGTGTGCTTACGGTCCAATTTGGTCGTAATTCTCGTTTGAATTCCATCCATTCTTTGAGTTAATTTGGTCTAATATATAGACCTACATAGTTGCACATGCGCACCTACGTTTTTAGATATTCTGTTGCGTTGCACCTCAATTATTAAGAGCAGCTGTCATCGGTAAAAGAGCATTATCGATGAAGGCTGATTGCATTCAAGAAGAAAATTAGGCTAGTTCTCTGTTTGGTCTAAATAAATCGTTGAAGAAATGAGTGAATTGAGATGTGTTTATAATCGTTACAACAAGCATACATAATACAGATTTAAAATAGTAACACCATTTACCGCATCTGCAGCGTCTCTTAAGGTCTTGCTATCACCCGTTAATGTATCTTCATCACCTACCGGGGTATTGGTGAATTTATGCTAGCTACATTCAATGGATTTAACGTTGCTGACCGCTTGATAGTAACTAGATAGTGTCAACATTGCCATATTGCTGACTTAATTTTTGGGACAAAATCGCGATGCAACAAGTACAGGATAAAACGAATAAATACAAATGAACACAGACAGGTAACAAAACCAGTGACCAAATGGTCCAACCATGAATGTGAAACTGGTATATTGATCAAGTCGCTGCTATCAATGACATATGTTTCATTGTTTTTTAAATTTGGGTTAGCCCACTTGTGCATGATGCCATCCAAATATGCCTGATTTTTATTAGGTGGACACCATTTCATATACATTGTCAAATGGGCAATCAATCAGTCAGTCAGCCAACCCATCAAGCCAACTATCAACCATGCAACCGACTAATCATCCATCCAGCCAATTAATTAACAAATGTATTGATATGATAGAAATATGTTTTTCCAATGTCTTTTTTATTACAAATAGTGTCCACATTACTCGGAGTATTTTTCTACTAAACTATGAGATTTATCTTAATAGACTAAAAATGTTATGTAATAAAAAAAACATTTACATGGTATTGTTGTCCAATATCAACATGATCAATGGTGTGACTTTTGTTATCAGGGGTGCGAAATTTGTTTTAAAACCCTGTCGAGTGGATATTGCTTCAGTCGCTTTCTGCACGATCATCGCAATATCGCGATAGAAGGAAACCCGAAGCCGGGACTATGCCCTACTCTTATTTCGAATGACTTCAAGGGTTCTTTATAGTGCACTGTACCATAAGCAGCATGGTACACTCCATTCCTTTTAACAGTTTTGAGCACTGTATTTATGCACAATCACGATGTCAAATATCCGACCCGACCGTGATTCGAACCATGGTACATCCAGGTTACAACCCCCAGTCGATACGAACGAGCCATCGGGCCGGCCGAAACACTGTCCAGACCAATGTATTTAATTTAATTTGATGTACGATGGAAAACGAGGTCTAGGCAACCATCTGTTGCAGCGGTTAAAGCTGCCTACCAGAAAAGTCGGAGATCCCGAGTTCGTACCCCGCTCGTGCATTCAGAAATCGCCACTCACTCGTAAGATTCAATATCGTGAGAAGCCTCCGTGACTGAGAAGTAGCGTGCTTGGCCTCAGATCGCCAGGTTTTTTTTTATAAATATCACGCAGGATATTTATTTCATGTATTCCGTGATAATTGTTTTAAATGGTTAGACCTAGTGAGATATTAGACATCAAATGATTATGTAATATCCGATGGGGTGATTACTATGGTTACGTAACATTACGTCAGTGAAGAAGATTGATAAAAATAGCTCTTTTTGTTTTTCACGTAGATTACTTTCAATACAGGACATACAATGATTTTCCTTTTAGCCCCCATTAAATTATAAATGGTGACTTTTGAACCTAAAAAAAGTAATTAATTTAAAATTATTCTTGCGTTTCAATGTTATCACCAAGGATATTTTCTATGTATCAAACGTACAGGTGTATTACGTAACGGGAATTTCAGGGGTCTGCCCTCTTGGACTGTGGTTCTTATTAATGCTTGCTGAGGAATTGATAAGATATCTGACTAATATGAACACTAGATATACACGGCATTCTATAAAGCATGGCTGCTTTAACGTGAAACATGTGAGTTCAATTTGTGATTTTACCAGGATTCACAGTACATATGTAGGGCCTACATGATTTCTCAATCAATCATCAGCCAATCATCAGGAAGTTATGCAAACACTATTGATGCAATTACGCTGGAAATGACCAGAAAATAAATCATATAGATTACAATATTTCACACTTTTATCCCTGTTTTAGGTCAGTGCCCACATAACCCCTGTAAAATAATCAACCAGAACGGCCGTTCGAACGCCGTTCCATGTGCCGTTCGAACGGCTAGCGTTCAGAACGACAATCATGGTTTTTAGCCAGCCTGCCGTTCAGATTTTGGCCGTTCTTTTGGAATGAACACTGCTTTCTGAACGGCGTTCAAAAACGAGAATTGTTCTTCTTGGAACAAACCGTTTAAAACCTGAATTAAACGTTCAAAAGGGAACATGTGTTCAAATTAAAACGCCCCAGCAAGAATCAAAACGTTGAACCAATGTTGGCTTAATGTTGGTCCACCGTCCATGATGCTGGGCTAGCATTAAATCAACATTGGGTTCAACATATTGTTTTCTGGGACAGGCCGGCGTTCAAATTAGAACATGAAGCCTATCAGCCAACAACAACAGTTGGACCAGCAACGGAACACTGTTGGGCTTAGGCCCACCTCAATCAAGATGAGCCAACATTGAGCAGTATCTTGGCCCACTATTGGACGCTACGCTGGCCCAACATTTAAACACACCAACGTATTGGGTTTGCTGGAACTGCAAACAAGTTATTGCTTCTATACAAGCCTCAGTCAAGTGATTTAATGGTCAAGATAACCATTTTGGCCAATCACATAGGCCTACATGAGAAATCCCTGTACTCAATATGGCGACTTTGAGAATATGCCTACCCATCCATCCTAGCAAACATTGATCCAATGTTGACTAAATGTTGGGCCAACGTCGCAGACAATGGGTCAGCGTTGGATCAGCATTGGGTCAACGTATTGTGTTTGCCGGGATATGTAAGCCTATAGTCCCACTCCTTTTGTTTGGGTCTCAGATAGTAGGCCAAGGCCCTATGACGTCAATAAGCCACCCAGACTATTACACAGATCACAAACAAAAAATGATCAAGATAATGTGCATAGGCATATACTTATACTCACTTACAATCCTTCTTGTCTCTGTGATTCATTACTAGTATTTATAGTAGGCCTACTGTGGGCTAGCTATGTCCCACAGTCGCATATTATATCAGCGACAGACGACAGTAGATACACCTTACCTTGCTACCATACTCATTAGTTATTAGACTAAACTTGATTGAGTTTATAATGGGAATATGGCCAATGGCCATAGCTGTACATGTCTCCTCTGCAGGCGTCTGAACTAAACTGAAAGACTGTTCAGTTTTGAACGTATGGTGTGATATTGAAGATCCACATGATTGGTCTATGCTAAATTAATTTCTGCGTCACAATAAAAGTGTTTATTTATTATTCATTAATTTGTTCAAATTCCCGCGGAGCTGTTCTCATATTTAGTTGACTGCAGGAACGTTCAAGTGCCAAGAACGACGTTCAAACAGCCGTTCCGTCTTCTTGCTATGAACGAACGTTCAGAACGATGACAGTGTTCAGTATGGAATAAGAACGTCGTTCAGGCCGTTCGAATGATTTTGCAGCGTTCGAACGCCCAGAACGGCGTTCGGACGGCCGTTCTTTTCAATTGTTTTTACAGGGGATGGTAGGCAGTTCCAGGAAGCGAGGATCTTCCCAATTTGGATAAAAAGGATATTATTCACCATACACGTTACAAATCAGTGCGCACTTGAAGAAAAGCCGTATCTGTTTCCAAAAGTTTACGAGGGGACTGGAAGACGGCATATTCATTTCTAGGCACAAATTAAGAATGGAGCAGGATGAAGCCTATGTGTTGACTACTTAAAACAGAGGGTTCTGTAAGAATGTGCTGGCAACTCTCCTCGAAAGTGTTCGTCTCATGCCGGAGCAGATAATGAGTTTTTTCGCCACAAGAATCACCCATTCGCTGCATCTTGGAGTAAAGGTCGGAAGCTCTCATACATGTGAGAAATCCTACTTCTCGAACCTCTTGTCATCTTTGCAGATTGACCAGAGCCAGATGCCGACACGCGTTAATTATTGATGGTTCGGCAATGGTTAACATTCTGTCACCAAGGAGCTCAAGGACATTTAAAGAATATGCCACATGTTTTCTCCACAATACAGGCACACTCTGTCAAGCACAAGAGGACGGACATTGTGTTCGACGTCTACATGTCAAATAGTATGAAAACTGAAGCCAAGTCAACTGAAGCGAGGACTTATATAAGACAAAAATGAAATGAATCGGGCTTTAGGCCACCTTTGTGCACATATAGGCTAAACTGGGCCAGGAGAACCTCCTGAGGATGGTGAGATGATTGAGATGACACTGTCCTCCAGACACAGGATTCGAAATTCGAGCCCTGGCGGTCTGAGGCCGAGCACGCTACCTCTCGGTCACGGAGGCTCCCCGCAATACTGACTTTCACACGTGGATGGGGAAGAAACATTTTTGTTTCTTTCAAACCGCCGAGTCCGGGAACCGAACCCCGAACTCTGGCGTGAAAGGCAGCGGTGCTAACCACTACCCTAGGGCCCCGCCCACTTATATAAGACGAAGTGGGTCAAACAAGTGCAAAATTAAATCAAAATGGCGCATTGTTCTCAGAAACAGTAAGAGAATATAATCGTTGTTATCAAAAGAAGATTTTACCAGCAACCACACGATCGACCTAGATAAACAAGAACTTGCCCTTTGTAATCATGAGGAAGCGGACACAACGATCTTCTTACATATCAAGTGCGCGACAAAATGAAGAAGCCCCCAGGGAGTCCTGATGGTAAAAGCCAGTGACACTGAATTTTTTTTCATATCAGTCAGTATGATGTCAGCTCTCCAGGAGACTGGTCTACAGCAGCTGTGAATTGCCTTTGGCCAAGGTCACCTTTTGAGTCTTCATTGTGCCACAGAAGAGCAGGGGCATTCACGCTTTCACCAATCACAGGATCAGTTTCCGCTGCAAAGGAAAGAAGATGTGAAGTACGTATGTGATAAGATAACCGATGTCTTCCACAAAATAAATCAGTGCCCAGGAACAGTAATTAACGATAATATGGAGATCTTGGTGAGGTTTGTGTCCGAATGTATCACAGATCCAGCACAACTGAGGGCATTGATGATACAAGACTGGAGATGTTTGCAAGGAACAGCGACCACCTACCCCCGCAGCATTATCAGCATGTGAAAGGAGCTGCCATCAGGCGGTTATCATAAGCAGTCAGTTTACATTATTCCAGCTGGACATACCAGCTCTACAGACTCGGAATGAGCGAAAATCTTTGGCAGATCTTTTGGACATAGGGCCCACCTTCCAATATTGCGGAGATTCTAACATTTGGCTTAATATGGCTGCAAATCAGAAGTCATGGATGGTGCAAATGCCACGATTTTGGTATGGCTTGCACCACACTGTGTAGTTGCAGGTGTGAGGCTGAGTAGCACTGCAAGCACAGTTACTACCAGAGTTCACGTTGATACCTTGTTATCTGACTGCAAATGTTCATTACTTTATTTGAGTATATTACTCCTAAGTACTTTTTATTTCGAATTACTTCTTTGTCAGGCATGGGATACGCGTACTTAGGATGTATGATAGGTGAAATGTAACGGATATTAACGACGTATAACCTATTTTTCGATTATATTACTCCTCGTCGTGGTATTGGAATCGTATCTGCTACTATATAAAGTGACAGATCCGACCATTTTGATGATAATATGTCCAAACAGACACATATGATATAGACCAGTACCGGTGTTGGTTCAATGTTGGTCAAACGTTTTCGACGCTGGCTAGCTCTTAAGTCGTTGGTGGAGAGATGTGGCAGTTCGCAAATCACTCCGAGATATATGTTTACATCGAGTCACACTCCACATCAGTATGAATGTGATGTGAGAATGAAATAAACCCTTTGTGATCAGTTTTTATTGAATAACGTCAGTCCTGGAACATTGATATCATTCTGTCCATCTTTGGGATATTGGGAACGTTGGATATACTTCCCCAGACAGTCCGAACTCATCCTCTGTTGATTTTTCACTTTTTATAGGTCTGATTGTGCCCACCACATGTTCTTTTATTTGCCTGTATTAAGTGGTCGCTGATAGGAATTTCAACTGACTTAAAATAATATTATAAGAAACAAATTAAATATTTTTCTCGTCCTTTTTTTTAGGTCAGTCGAGCGTGCAGGTTCTGAATGAGAGATATCACATGCACTGTCCCTCTGTCTATAATATTGGTGACAAATATTGCTGCTGGTCTATGAATTTTTCTAATTTGTCTTTGTCAGACTTTGGTATCAAAACATCTATCGTAATGATACCGGTGTCCTGTGGTGCTTCTTACTAAGCACTTTCTTACCTTAACCTTCTTTCTTTTTCAGTTCCATTAGAAACGTTTACAACATAAACGGCTACGTCTATTATAATGGTAGGCCACGTACGTACATTGTAGAATAAACATGTTGTTACATAAACACCGTAATATCTGCTTTCCTGATGTAATGCTATCCCTTATATTGATCAATACATCTATAACCCCATTTAACATCTTATTGTGTTTGTCTTCATGATAATTTGTAAGAATTTTTTATAGATAGGAATATCGGCGTATCTTGATGCAAATTGTACATATCCAGGCATACCGGGTAGGCGCTAAGTATTTTTTACCACACTTGAAGTTGTGGGTTTCGGCAGCTAGACACACCTTCAAGTGGCTGAACATTGTGATTTTATGATGTAACGCTTCAAGGGTTAATGGTTTTATTTCTTGGATACATTTCATTCAGAACATGTCTCAGCAAACATGAGATGTTGGCCCAACGTTGGTTTATTGTTTGGCCAACGTCGTAGACGGTAGGCCAACAGTAAACCAACGTTGGGCCAACGTCTCATGTTTGCTGGGATACATGTGGCAAAGGCGTTTAGCAATTTCAAGCCGGAATTTACAACTGTCATCTTCATCCATTACAAGCCGCGAATTGCTGTCGCAAGTCTCGACTTGTAGTGGATGAAGATGACTTGAATTGCGTGGCAAATGGAAAAAAAGATACTGTTATTATTAAAAACAGTTGCTTAAAAAATTTCGTTCTAAAACCCGAAGATATTAGGAAATTAAGTTATTCATCGTAGACGCAAAATGATGCCTTAAGGGTTTAAAGGGTTAAACCAAGTGTATAATCTAGTGATAGTAGGTCTATGTATATAGGCAAAATTATGTTCTCAATTTAACAAATAGTGATCAACATTATGGTAACCATGCTAATGACATGATAAAAATGTTGCAAAATTTTCAAAGCTGTGACGATTTTTTTCGACGCAGTGCGAGATTTGTCTGATAAACCTTGCATCTCTGGGACTTGCTGTCTAGTAGGTCAAGCGAGGTTACTAAACTGCGGTGAGATAACCTCTACTTAGAAATGAAAATGATATAGGCCTATGTATGAATGTGTCCGGTAAAGAAGGAGATTTTAATTGTATTTATAAAATGAACCACATTTGTCCATATGTATGATATAATTTTTGACGACTTCTCATAATTTATATAGCCTTTTCATTTGTATCATTTTTATGCAGACTTCATTTTACTTTTTTCTTCAACTTTAATCTTAAATACCTGTATCACATATTTTCCATGCCAATAAATTGTTATCATTTGTTATCATTTTAATTACATAATTGAGCAACGCTTATGTGGATCGCATATTATATTAGCTTCTGCTAATGTGCAATCCTCGGTAAATACAATAACTATGTTTGTACCAAAGCCAAGAAATTGTGACTAATTTTATATTTTCTTAGGAAAAAACTAATTTTTCTTATTTTTGACAAACAGGACGCTTTAAGCCTTGAGGTTTTTTATTCATTTTTTGTAAGATCATTTTCATTGTTATTTAGTCATATGCCTAGCTCTCAGTCACATATGCCTGTAGGCACGCTTGCATGCAATTGAGATGGTTTTATAGTGAACTGGCATGCTGGGGATTCATCCAGATGTTTTTATATCATAGAAAATAATAATTCTTTTTTTAAACTATTAGTCTCAATTTGCATCCGTTTTATCCACGCGCGCCTCAAAAAAGCAAACATTATAAAATACGGTATGTCAAGTTTGGAGCTCCATCATTGCTGGTTTTCACTGTTTAAAAGCAACTTAATTTTGAACAAGAGACCTGAAGTCCTATATCATCCCCCGCCATAAATTAGGTTCGACTTTTTGCGGTCACAAATATTTAAAAAAGTAGATTTGTGGTGGCCATTGTAAATTTCAGTAAAAACACATGCACATTTACAGATGGTGGGTAATGTGATTGTACAATGTGAATTATTACTGATTTCAATTTTTCAGTTTTTGCGCCAACAAAAAAAATGAAGTTTATGCATGGCGGCCATTTTCAATTTCAGTAAAACCTTTAAAAAATTAATTGCACATCTCCACATCGTGGGGAATGTGATAATAAAATTTGAATAATTTCCGACTTTAAGTTTTGGAGTTTTTGCGCCCACTAAAACATTCCCCCCCCCCCCTTCCCATCTCCATATCATGGGGAATGTGATAGTAAAATTTGAATAGTTTCTGACTTTAAATTTTAGAGTTTTTGCGCACACGAAAATATTTTAGAGTTGACCTCTGGAGGCCATTTTGAATTTTATTGGCATCTCTAAAAAATCACTTGCACATCAACCATGCTGCTAGGAATGTCCTGTTGAAATTAAAAAAAAATGACGAGCAGTTTTTTGAGTTTTTGCGCCCACAAGAAAACGTGACGCCGGAGACCGGACAGAATCCTGGCGCGACTAAAATCCACCTTCCCCTACGGGCGGGGGATGAAAAGTGTTCCCATTATGACCTTAGGAAGTAGAAAGTTAAAGAGCGAAAATCTGTTTCTAAATAAAAAAAATTATATGACTACATCTTTATCGCTAACTCTAATTTGCGGTAAACTTCAAATATGCTGATATATAGACCTAATTATGTCTGCCTCCAACAGGCTATTATAATTGAGTTAACTCAGACGATGAATAGTTATCCTTATATTTAATGTAAATATAGTATGTTAGTCTGATAATGATGTTTAGAGTCTATTTGAAGAGCAAAAATAATATATAATTGTTTGCCACAATGGGATAAATGGTGTACACTGGAGTTCGTGAACCGTCGCCACGACGGCCCAATTATATGACATGTATGACATCATACTTTTGGGCCCAGTACTGGGGAAACATCAACTGCCAGTAGTGAAAGGGTTAATATGTTGTATCTTGAGCATTTCATAATGTCATAATCAAGATATCCCTGAAGAATATACCAAAATATGAGAAGACAAGATAACAATTTCACACGAAATAAAAAAATAGTGAAAAAAATTAAAGCAATAATAGCAAAATAAAAATCGCATCGACATTTTCTGTGCTTTTGTCATATTTTTGGGGACGTAGGTCAGACCAGGATTCTGGCCAATGAACCCTTAATAGCTGGGAATGCTGTCCCAACGCTGGCCCAATCTCGGCCCAATGTGAAGAATCAGTCTCTCTGTTGGCGTCCTTGATACCATGTACATGGTGTGTCGTGATGACGTAGGACAGGCAGATAGAGATCTGAAGAGGGTCCCTGACAGCTGTCGAGGAGGAATCAATCAGGTTACAGAGACGTTCCCAGTGATTGTTCTGATAAGACTGTGTCATAGCTGCTCAAAATAAGAGCAAACAAGTCAATTAGAGCCACTTGATGCATGACCTAACACATTCCGACACATGTTGAGTCCAGGTTGCGCGTGACTGTTTCGTATCAGCATGATCAGTGCGAGTACGTGTGCTTACGGTCCAATTTGGTCGTAATTCTCGTTTGAATTCCATCCATTCTTTGAGTTAATTTGGTCTAATATATAGACCTACATAGTTGCACATGCGCACCTACGTTTTTAGATATTCTGTTGCGTTGCACCTCAATTATTAAGAGCAGCTGTCATCGGTAAAAGAGCATTATCGATGAAGGCTGATTGCATTCAAGAAGAAAATTAGGCTAGTTCTCTGTTTGGTCTAAATAAATCGTTGAAGAAATGAGTGAATTGAGATGTGTTTATAATCGTTACAACAAGCATACATAATACAGATTTAAAATAGTAACACCATTTACCGCATCTGCAGCGTCTCTTAAGGTCTTGCTATCACCCGTTAATGTATCTTCATCACCTACCGGGGTATTGGTGAATTTATGCTAGCTACATTCAATGGATTTAACGTTGCTGACCGCTTGATAGTAACTAGATAGTGTCAACATTGCCATATTGCTGACTTAATTTTTGGGACAAAATCGCGATGCAACAAGTACAGGATAAAACGAATAAATACAAATGAACACAGACAGGTAACAAAACCAGTGACCAAATGGTCCAACCATGAATGTGAAACTGGTATATTGATCAAGTCGCTGCTATCAATGACATATGTTTCATTGTTTTTTAAATTTGGGTTAGCCCACTTGTGCATGATGCCATCCAAATATGCCTGATTTTTATTAGGTGGACACCATTTCATATACATTGTCAAATGGGCAATCAATCAGTCAGTCAGCCAACCCATCAAGCCAACTATCAACCATGCAACCGACTAATCATCCATCCAGCCAATTAATTAACAAATGTATTGATATGATAGAAATATGTTTTTCCAATGTCTTTTTTACTACAAATAGTGTCCACATTACTCGGAGTATTTTTCTACTAAACTATGAGATTTATCTTAATAGACTAAAAATGTTATGTAATAAAAAAAACATTTACATGGTATTGTTGTCCAATATCAACATGATCAATGGTGTGACTTTTGTTATCAGGGGTGCGAAATTTGTTTTAAAACCCTGTCGAGTGGATATTGCTTCAGTCGCTTTCTGCACGATCATCGCAATATCGCGATAGAAGGAAACCCGAAGCCGGGACTATGCCCTACTCTTATTTCGAATGACTTCAAGGGTTCTTTATAGTGCACTGTACCATAAGCAGCATGGTACACTCCATTCCTTTTAACAGTTTTGAGCACTGTATTTATGCACAATCACGATGTCAAATAAATGAAAATGAAATGAATCGGGCTTTAGGCCACCTTTGTGCACATATAGGCTAAACTGGGCCAGGAGAACCTCCTGAGGATGGTGAGATGATTGAGATGACACTGTCCTCCAGACACAGGATTCGAAATTCGAGCCCTGGCGGTCTGAGGCCGAGCACGCTACCTCTCGGTCACGGAGGCTCCCCACAATACTAACTTTCACACGTGGATGGGGAAGAAACAATTTTGTTTCTTTCAAACCGCCGAGACCGGGAACCGAACCCCGGACTCTGGCGTGAAAGGCAGCGGTGCTAACCACTACCCTAGGGCCCCCGCCCACGATGTCAAATATCCGACCCGACCGTGATTCGAACCATGGTACATCCAGGTTACAACCCCCAGTCGATACGAACGAGCCATCGGGCCGGCCGAAACACTGTCCAGACCAATGTATTTAATTTAATTTGATGTACGATGGAAAACGAGGTCTAGGCAACCATCTGTTGCAGCGGTTAAAGCTGCCTACCAGAAAAGTCGGAGATCCCGAGTTCGTACCCCGCTCGTGCATTCAGAAATCGCCACTCACTCGTAAGATTCAATATCGTGAGAAGCCTCCGTGACTGAGAAGTAGCGTGCTTGGCCTCAGATCGTCAGGTTTTTTTTTATAAATATCACGCAGGATATTTATTTCATGTATTCCGTGATAATTGTTTTAAATGGTTAGACCTAGTGAGATATTAGACATCAAATGATTATGTAATATCCGATGGGGTGATTACTATGGTTACGTAACATTACGTCAGTGAAGAAGATTGATAAAAATAGCTCTTTTTGTTTTTCACGTAGATTACTTTCAATACAGGACATACAATGATTTTCCTTTTAGCCCCCATTAAATTATAAATGGTGACTTTTGAACCTAAAAAAAGTAATTAATTTAAAATTATTCTTGCGTTTCAATGTTATCACCAAGGATATTTTCTATGTATCAAACGTACAGGTGTATTACGTAACGGGAATTTCAGGGGTCTGCCCTCTTGGACTGTGGTTCTTATTAATGCTTGCTGAGGAATTGATAAGATATCTGACTAATATGAACACTAGATATACACGGCATTCTATAAAGCATGGCTGCTTTAACGTGAAACATGTGAGTTCAATTTGTGATTTTACCAGGATTCACAGTACATATGTAGGGCCTACATGATTTCTCAATCAATCATCAGCCAATCATCAGGAAGTTATGCAAACACTATTGATGCAATTACGCTGGAAATGACCAGAAAATAAATCATATAGATTACAATATTTCACACTTTTATCCCTGTTTTAGGTCAGTGCCCACATAACCCCTGTAAAATAATCAACCAGAACGGCCGTTCGAACGCCGTTCCATGTGCCGTTCGAACGGCTAGCGTTCAGAACGACAATCATGGTTTTTAGCCAGCCTGCCGTTCAGATTTTGGCCGTTCTTTTGGAATGAACACTGCTTTCTGAACGGCGTTCAAAAACGAGAATTGTTCTTCTTGGAACAAACCGTTTAAAACCTGAATTAAACGTTCAAAAGGGAACATGTGTTCAAATTAAAACGCCCCAGCAAGAATCAAAACGTTGAACCAATGTTGGCTTAATGTTGGTCCACCGTCCATGATGCTGGGCTAGCATTAAATCAACATTGGGTTCAACATATTGTTTTCTGGGACAGGCCGGCGTTCAAATTAGAACATGAAGCCTATCAGCCAACAACAACAGTTGGACCAGCAACGGAACACTGTTGGGCTTAGGCCCACCTCAATCAAGATGAGCCAACATTGAGCAGTATCTTGGCCCACTATTGGACGCTACGCTGGCCCAACATTTAAACACACCAACGTATTGGGTTTGCTGGAACTGCAAACAAGTTATTGCTTCTATACAAGCCTCAGTCAAGTGATTTAATGGTCAAGATAACCATTTTGGCCAATCACATAGGCCTACATGAGAAATCCCTGTACTCAATATGGCGACTTTGAGAATATGCCTACCCATCCATCCTAGCAAACATTGATCCAATGTTGACTAAATGTTGGGCCAACGTCGCAGACAATGGGTCAGCGTTGGATCAGCATTGGGTCAACGTATTGTGTTTGCCGGGATATGTAAGCCTATAGTCCCACTCCTTTTGTTTGGGTCTCAGATAGTAGGCCAAGGCCCTATGACGTCAATAAGCCACCCAGACTATTACACAGATCACAAACAAAAAATGATCAAGATAATGTGCATAGGCATATACTTATACTCACTTACAATCCTTCTTGTCTCTGTGATTCATTACTAGTATTTATAGTAGGCCTACTGTGGGCTAGCTATGTCCCACAGTCGCATATTATATCAGCGACAGACGACAGTAGATACACCTTACCTTGCTACCATACTCATTAGTTATTAGACTAAACTTGATTGAGTTTATAATGGGAATATGGCCAATGGCCATAGCTGTACATGTCTCCTCTGCAGGCGTCTGAACTAAACTGAAAGACTGTTCAGTTTTGAACGTATGGTGTGATATTGAAGATCCACATGATTGGTCTATGCTAAATTAATTTCTGCGTCACAATAAAAGTGTTTATTTATTATTCATTAATTTGTTCAAATTCCCGCGGAGCTGTTCTCATATTTAGTTGACTGCAGGAACGTTCAAGTGCCAAGAACGACGTTCAAACAGCCGTTCCGTCTTCTTGCTATGAACGAACGTTCAGAACGATGACAGTGTTCAGTATGGAATAAGAACGTCGTTCAGGCCGTTCGAATGATTTTGCAGCGTTCGAACGCCCAGAACGGCGTTCGGACGGCCGTTCTTTTCAATTGTTTTTACAGGGGATGGTAGGCAGTTCCAGGAAGCGAGGATCTTCCCAATTTGGATAAAAAGGATATTATTCACCATACACGTTACAAATCAGTGCGCACTTGAAGAAAAGCCGTATCTGTTTCCAAAAGTTTACGAGGGGACTGGAAGACGGCATATTCATTTCTAGGCACAAATTAAGAATGGAGCAGGATGAAGCCTATGTGTTGACTACTTAAAACAGAGGGTTCTGTAAGAATGTGCTGGCAACTCTCCTCGAAAGTGTTCGTCTCATGCCGGAGCAGATAATGAGTTTTTTCGCCACAAGAATCACCCATTCGCTGCATCTTGGAGTAAAGGTCGGAAGCTCTCATACATGTGAGAAATCCTACTTCTCGAACCTCTTGTCATCTTTGCAGATTGACCAGAGCCAGATGCCGACACGCGTTAATTATTGATGGTTCGGCAATGGTTAACATTCTGTCACCAAGGAGCTCAAGGACATTTAAAGAATATGCCACATGTTTTCTCCACAATACAGGCACACTCTGTCAAGCACAAGAGGACGGACATTGTGTTCGACGTCTACATGTCAAATAGTATGAAAACTGAAGCCAAGTCAACTGAAGCGAGGACTTATATAAGACAAAAATGAAATGAATCGGGCTTTAGGCCTGCTTTGTGCACATATAGGCTAAACTGGGCCAGGAGAACCTCCTGAGGATGGTGAGATGATTGAGATGACACTGTCCTCCAGACACAGGATTCGAAATTCGAGCCCTGGCGGTCTGAGGCCGAGCACGCTACCTCTCGGTCACGGAGGCTCCCCGCAATACTGACTTTCACACGTGGATGGGGAAGAAACATTTGTGTTTCTTTCAAACCGCCGAGTCCGGGAACCGAACCCCGAACTCTGGCGTGAAAGGCAGCGGTGCTAACCACTACCCTAGGGCCCCCGCCCACTTATATAAGACGAAGTGGGTCAAACAAGTGCAAAATTAAATCAAAATGGCGCATTGTTCTCAGAAACAGTGAGAGAATATAATCGTTGTTATCAAAAGAAGATTTTACCAGCAACCACACGATCGACCTAGATAAACAAGAACTTGCCCTTTGTAATCATGAGGAAGCGGACACAACGATCTTCTTACATATCAAGTGCGCGACAAAATGAAGAAGCCCCCAGGGAGTCCTGATGGTAAAAGCCAGTGACACTGAATTTTTTTTCATATCAGTCAGTATGATGTCAGCTCTCCAGGAGACTGGTCTACAGCAGCTGTGAATTGCCTTTGTCCAAGGTCACCTTTTGAGTCTTCATTGTGCCACAGAAGAGCAGGGGCATTCACGCTTTCACCAATCACAGGATCAGTTTCCGCTGCAAAGGAAAGAAGATGTGAAGTACGTATGTGATAAGATAACCGATGTCTTCCACAAAATAAATCAGTGCCCAGGAACAGTAATTAACGATAATATGGAGATCTTGGTGAGGTTTGTGTCCGAATGTATCACAGATCCAGCACAACTGAGGGCATTGATGATACAAGACTGGAGATGTTTGCAAGGAACAGCGACCACCTACCCCCGCAGCATTATCAGCATGTGAAAGGAGCTGCCATCAGGCGGTTATCATAAGCAGTCAGTTTACATTATTCCAGCTGGACATACCAGCTCTACAGACTCGGAATGAGCGAAAATCTTTGGCAGATCTGTTGGACATAGGGCCCACCTTCCAATATTGCGGAGATTCTAACATTTGGCTTAATATGGCTGCAAATCAGAAGTCATGGATGGTGCAAATGCCACGATTTTGGTATGGCTTGCACCACACTGTGTAGTTGCAGGTGTGAGGCTGAGTAGCACTGCAAGCACAGTTACTACCAGAGTTCACGTTGATACCTTGTTATCTGACTGCAAATGTTCATTACTTTATTTGAGTATATTACTCCTAAGTACTTTTTATTTCGAATTACTTCTTTGTCAGGCATGGGATACGCGTACTTAGGATGTATGATAGGTGAAATGTAACGGATATTAACGACGTATAACCTATTTTTCGATTATATTACTCCTCGTCGTGGTATTGGAATCGTATCTGCTACTATATAAAGTGACAGATCCGACCATTTTGATGATAATATGTCCAAACAGACACATATGATATAGACCAGTACCGGTGTTGGTTCAATGTTGGTCAAACGTTTTCGACGCTGGCTAGCTCTTAAGTCGTTGGTGGAGAGATGTGGCAGTTCGCAAATCACTCCGAGATATATGTTTACATCGAGTCACACTCCACATCAGTATGAATGTGATGTGAGAATGAAATAAACCCTTTGTGATCAGTTTTTATTGAATAACGTCAGTCCTGGAACATTGATATCATTCTGTCCATCTTTGGGATATTGGGAACGTTGGATATACTTCCCCAGACAGTCCGAACTCATCCTCTGTTGATTTTTCACTTTTTATAGGTCTGATTGTGCCCACCACATGTTCTTTTATTTGCCTGTATTAAGTGGTCGCTGATAGGAATTTCAACTGACTTAAAATAATATTATAAGAAACAAATTAAATATTTTTCTCGTCCTTTTTTTTAGGTCAGTCGAGCGTGCAGGTTCTGAATGAGAGATATCACATGCACTGTCCCTCTGTCTATAATATTGGTGACAAATATTGCTGCTGGTCTATGAATTTTTCTAATTTGTCTTTGTCAGACTTTGGTATCAAAACATCTATCGTAATGATACCGGTGTCCTGTGGTGCTTCTTACTAAGCACTTTCTTACCTTAACCTTCTTTCTTTTTCAGTTCCATTAGAAACGTTTACAACATAAACGGCTACGTCTATTATAATGGTAGGCCACGTACGTACATTGTAGAATAAACATGTTGTTACATAAACACCGTAATATCTGCTTTCCTGATGTAATGCTATCCCTTATATTGATCAATACATCTATAACCCCATTTAACATCTTATTGTGTTTGTCTTCATGATAATTTGTAAGAATTTTTTATAGATAGGAATATCGGCGTATCTTGATGCAAATTGTACATATCCAGGCATACCGGGTAGGCGCTAAGTATTTTTTACCACACTTGAAGTTGTGGGTTTCGGCAGCTAGACACACCTTCAAGTGGCTGAACATTGTGATTTTATGATGTAACGCTTCAAGGGTTAATGGTTTTATTTCTTGGATACATTTCATTCAGAACATGTCTCAGCAAACATGAGATGTTGGCCCAACGTTGGTTTATTGTTTGGCCAACGTCGTAGACGGTAGGCCAACAGTAAACCAACGTTGGGCCAACGTCTCATGTTTGCTGGGATACATGTGGCAAAGGCGTTTAGCAATTTCAAGCCGGAATTTACAACTGTCATCTTCATCCATTACAAGCCGCGAATTGCTGTCGCAAGTCTCGACTTGTAGTGGATGAAGATGACTTGAATTGCGTGGCAAATGGAAAAAAAGATACTGTTATTATTAAAAACAGTTGCTTAAAAAATTTCGTTCTAAAACCCGAAGATATTAGGAAATTAAGTTATTCATCGTAGACGCAAAATGATGCCTTAAGGGTTTAAAGGGTTAAACCAAGTGTATAATCTAGTGATAGTAGGTCTATGTATATAGGAAAAATTATGTTCTCAATTTAACAAATAGTGATCAACATTATGGTAACCATGCTAATGACATGATAAAAATGTTGCAAAATTTTCAAAGCTGTGACGATTTTTTTCGACGCAGTGCGAGATTTGTCTGATAAACCTTGCATCTCTGGGACTTGCTGTCTAGTAGGTCAAGCGAGGTTACTAAACTGCGGTGAGATAACCTCTACTTAGAAATGAAAATGATATAGGCCTATGTATGAATGTGTCCGGTAAAGAAGGAGATTTTAATTGTATTTATAAAATGAACCACATTTGTCCATATGTATGATATAATTTTTGACGACTTCTCATAATTTATATAGCCTTTTCATTTGTATCATTTTTATGCAGACTTCATTTTACTTTTTTCTTCAACTTTAATCTTAAATACCTGTATCACATATTTTCCATGCCAATAAATTGTTATCATTTGTTATCATTTTAATTACATAATTGAGCAACGCTTATGTGGATCGCATATTATATTAGCTTCTGCTAATGTGCAATCCTCGGTAAATACAATAACTATGTTTGTACCAAAGCCAAGAAATTGTGACTAATTTTATATTTTCTTAGGAAAAAACTAATTTTTCTTATTTTTGACAAACAGGACGCTTTAAGCCTTGAGGTTTTTTATTCATTTTTTGTAAGATCATTTTCATTGTTATTTAGTCATATGCCTAGCTCTCAGTCACATATGCCTGTAGGCACGCTTGCATGCAATTGAGATGGTTTTATAGTGAACTGGCATGCTGGGGATTCATCCAGATGTTTTTATATCATAGAAAATAATAATTCTTTTTTTAAACTATTAGTCTCAATTTGCATCCGTTTTATCCACGCGCGCCTCAAAAAAGCAAACATTATAAAATACGGTATGTCAAGTTTGGAGCTCCATCATTGCTGGTTTTCACTGTTTAAAAGCAACTTAATTTTGAACAAGAGACCTGAAGTCCTATATCATCCCCCGCCATAAATTAGGTTCGACTTTTTGCGGTCACAAATATTTAAAAAAGTAGATTTGTGGTGGCCATTGTAAATTTCAGTAAAAACACATGCACATTTACAGATGGTGGGTAATGTGATTGTACAATGTGAATTATTACTGATTTCAATTTTTCAGTTTTTGCGCCAACAAAAAAAATGAAGTTTATGCATGGCGGCCATTTTCAATTTCAGTAAAACCTTTAAAAAATTAATTGCACATCTCCACATCGTGGGGAATGTGATAATAAAATTTGAATAATTTCCGACTTTAAGTTTTGGAGTTTTTGCGCCCACTAAAACATTCCCCCCCCCCCCTTCCCATCTCCATATCATGGGGAATGTGATAGTAAAATTTGAATAGTTTCTGACTTTAAATTTTAGAGTTTTTGCGCACACGAAAATATTTTAGAGTTGACCTCTGGAGGCCATTTTGAATTTTATTGGCATCTCTAAAAAATCACTTGCACATCAACCATGCTGCTAGGAATGTCCTGTTGAAATTAAAAAAAAATGACGAGCAGTTTTTTGAGTTTTTGCGCCCACAAGAAAACGTGACGCCGGAGACCGGACAGAATCCTGGCGCGACTAAAATCCACCTTCCCCTACGGGCGGGGGATGAAAAGTGTTCCCATTATGACCTTAGGAAGTAGAAAGTTAAAGAGCGAAAATCTGTTTCTAAATAAAAAAAATTATATGACTACATCTTTATCGCTAACTCTAATTTGCGGTAAACTTCAAATATGCTGATATATAGACCTAATTATGTCTGCCTCCAACAGGCTATTATAATTGAGTTAACTCAGACGATGAATAGTTATCCTTATATTTAATGTAAATATAGTATGTTAGTCTGATAATGATGTTTAGAGTCTATTTGAAGAGCAAAAATAATATATAATTGTTTGCCACAATGGGATAAATGGTGTACACTGGAGTTCGTGAACCGTCGCCACGACGGCCCAATTATATGACATGTATGACATCATACTTTTGGGCCCAGTACTGGGGAAACATCAACTGCCAGTAGTGAAAGGGTTAATATGTTGTATCTTGAGCATTTCATAATGTCATAATCAAGATATCCCTGAAGAATATACCAAAATATGAGAAGACAAGATAACAATTTCACACGAAATAAAAAAATAGTGAAAAAAATTAAAGCAATAATAGCAAAATAAAAATCGCATCGACATTTTCTGTGCTTTTGTCATATTTTTGGGGACGTAGGTCAGACCAGGATTCTGGCCAATGAACCCTTAATAGCTGGGAATGCTGTCCCAACGCTGGCCCAATCTCGGCCCAATGTGAAGAATCAGTCTCTCTGTTGGCGTCCTTGATACCATGTACATGGTGTGTCGTGATGACGTAGGACAGGCAGATAGAGATCTGAAGAGGGTCCCTGACAGCTGTCGAGGAGGAATCAATCAGGTTACAGAGACGTTCCCAGTGATTGTTCTGATAAGACTGTGTCATAGCTGCTCAAAATAAGAGCAAACAAGTCAATTAGAGCCACTTGATGCATGACCTAACACATTCCGACACATGTTGAGTCCAGGTTGCGCGTGACTGTTTCGTATCAGCATGATCAGTGCGAGTACGTGTGCTTACGGTCCAATTTGGTCGTAATTCTCGTTTGAATTCCATCCATTCTTTGAGTTAATTTGGTCTAATATATAGACCTACATAGTTGCACATGCGCACCTACGTTTTTAGATATTCTGTTGCGTTGCACCTCAATTATTAAGAGCAGCTGTCATCGGTAAAAGAGCATTATCGATGAAGGCTGATTGCATTCAAGAAGAAAATTAGGCTAGTTCTCTGTTTGGTCTAAATAAATCGTTGAAGAAATGAGTGAATTGAGATGTGTTTATAATCGTTACAACAAGCATACATAATACAGATTTAAAATAGTAACACCATTTACCGCATCTGCAGCGTCTCTTAAGGTCTTGCTATCACCCGTTAATGTATCTTCATCACCTACCGGGGTATTGGTGAATTTATGCTAGCTACATTCAATGGATTTAACGTTGCTGACCGCTTGATAGTAACTAGATAGTGTCAACATTGCCATATTGCTGACTTAATTTTTGGGACAAAATCGCGATGCAACAAGTACAGGATAAAACGAATAAATACAAATGAACACAGACAGGTAACAAAACCAGTGACCAAATGGTCCAACCATGAATGTGAAACTGGTATATTGATCAAGTCGCTGCTATCAATGACATATGTTTCATTGTTTTTTAAATTTGGGTTAGCCCACTTGTGCATGATGCCATCCAAATATGCCTGATTTTTATTAGGTGGACACCATTTCATATACATTGTCAAATGGGCAATCAATCAGTCAGTCAGCCAACCCATCAAGCCAACTATCAACCATGCAACCGACTAATCATCCATCCAGCCAATTAATTAACAAATGTATTGATATGATAGAAATATGTTTTTCCAATGTCTTTTTTATTACAAATAGTGTCCACATTACTCGGAGTATTTTTCTACTAAACTATGAGATTTATCTTAATAGACTAAAAATGTTATGTAATAAAAAAAACATTTACATGGTATTGTTGTCCAATATCAACATGATCAATGGTGTGACTTTTGTTATCAGGGGTGCGAAATTTGTTTTAAAACCCTGTCGAGTGGATATTGCTTCAGTCGCTTTCTGCACGATCATCGCAATATCGCGATAGAAGGAAACCCGAAGCCGGGACTATGCCCTACTCTTATTTCGAATGACTTCAAGGGTTCTTTATAGTGCACTGTACCATAAGCAGCATGGTACACTCCATTCCTTTTAACAGTTTTGAGCACTGTATTTATGCACAATCACGATGTCAAATAAATGAAAATGAAATGAATCGGGCTTTAGGCCACCTTTGTGCACATATAGGCTAAACTGGGCCAGGAGAACCTCCTGAGGATGGTGAGATGATTGAGATGACACTGTCCTCCAGACACAGGATTCGAAATTCGAGCCCTGGCGGTCTGAGGCCGAGCACGCTACCTCTCGGTCACGGAGGCTCCCCACAATACTAACTTTCACACGTGGATGGGGAAGAAACAATTTTGTTTCTTTCAAACCGCCGAGACCGGGAACCGAACCCCGGACTCTGGCGTGAAAGGCAGCGGTGCTAACCACTACCCTAGGGCCCCCGCCCACGATGTCAAATATCCGACCCGACCGTGATTCGAACCATGGTACATCCAGGTTACAACCCCCAGTCGATACGAACGAGCCATCGGGCCGGCCGAAACACTGTCCAGACCAATGTATTTAATTTAATTTGATGTACGATGGAAAACGAGGTCTAGGCAACCATCTGTTGCAGCGGTTAAAGCTGCCTACCAGAAAAGTCGGAGATCCCGAGTTCGTACCCCGCTCGTGCATTCAGAAATCGCCACTCACTCGTAAGATTCAATATCGTGAGAAGCCTCCGTGACTGAGAAGTAGCGTGCTTGGCCTCAGATCGTCAGGTTTTTTTTTATAAATATCACGCAGGATATTTATTTCATGTATTCCGTGATAATTGTTTTAAATGGTTAGACCTAGTGAGATATTAGACATCAAATGATTATGTAATATCCGATGGGGTGATTACTATGGTTACGTAACATTACGTCAGTGAAGAAGATTGATAAAAATAGCTCTTTTTGTTTTTCACGTAGATTACTTTCAATACAGGACATACAATGATTTTCCTTTTAGCCCCCATTAAATTATAAATGGTGACTTTTGAACCTAAAAAAAGTAATTAATTTAAAATTATTCTTGCGTTTCAATGTTATCACCAAGGATATTTTCTATGTATCAAACGTACAGGTGTATTACGTAACGGGAATTTCAGGGGTCTGCCCTCTTGGACTGTGGTTCTTATTAATGCTTGCTGAGGAATTGATAAGATATCTGACTAATATGAACACTAGATATACACGGCATTCTATAAAGCATGGCTGCTTTAACGTGAAACATGTGAGTTCAATTTGTGATTTTACCAGGATTCACAGTACATATGTAGGGCCTACATGATTTCTCAATCAATCATCAGCCAATCATCAGGAAGTTATGCAAACACTATTGATGCAATTACGCTGGAAATGACCAGAAAATAAATCATATAGATTACAATATTTCACACTTTTATCCCTGTTTTAGGTCAGTGCCCACATAACCCCTGTAAAATAATCAACCAGAACGGCCGTTCGAACGCCGTTCCATGTGCCGTTCGAACGGCTAGCGTTCAGAACGACAATCATGGTTTTTAGCCAGCCTGCCGTTCAGATTTTGGCCGTTCTTTTGGAATGAACACTGCTTTCTGAACGGCGTTCAAAAACGAGAATTGTTCTTCTTGGAACAAACCGTTTAAAACCTGAATTAAACGTTCAAAAGGGAACATGTGTTCAAATTAAAACGCCCCAGCAAGAATCAAAACGTTGAACCAATGTTGGCTTAATGTTGGTCCACCGTCCATGATGCTGGGCTAGCATTAAATCAACATTGGGTTCAACATATTGTTTTCTGGGACAGGCCGGCGTTCAAATTAGAACATGAAGCCTATCAGCCAACAACAACAGTTGGACCAGCAACGGAACACTGTTGGGCTTAGGCCCACCTCAATCAAGATGAGCCAACATTGAGCAGTATCTTGGCCCACTATTGGACGCTACGCTGGCCCAACATTTAAACACACCAACGTATTGGGTTTGCTGGAACTGCAAACAAGTTATTGCTTCTATACAAGCCTCAGTCAAGTGATTTAATGGTCAAGATAACCATTTTGGCCAATCACATAGGCCTACATGAGAAATCCCTGTACTCAATATGGCGACTTTGAGAATATGCCTACCCATCCATCCTAGCAAACATTGATCCAATGTTGACTAAATGTTGGGCCAACGTCGCAGACAATGGGTCAGCGTTGGATCAGCATTGGGTCAACGTATTGTGTTTGCCGGGATATGTAAGCCTATAGTCCCACTCCTTTTGTTTGGGTCTCAGATAGTAGGCCAAGGCCCTATGACGTCAATAAGCCACCCAGACTATTACACAGATCACAAACAAAAAATGATCAAGATAATGTGCATAGGCATATACTTATACTCACTTACAATCCTTCTTGTCTCTGTGATTCATTACTAGTATTTATAGTAGGCCTACTGTGGGCTAGCTATGTCCCACAGTCGCATATTATATCAGCGACAGACGACAGTAGATACACCTTACCTTGCTACCATACTCATTAGTTATTAGACTAAACTTGATTGAGTTTATAATGGGAATATGGCCAATGGCCATAGCTGTACATGTCTCCTCTGCAGGCGTCTGAACTAAACTGAAAGACTGTTCAGTTTTGAACGTATGGTGTGATATTGAAGATCCACATGATTGGTCTATGCTAAATTAATTTCTGCGTCACAATAAAAGTGTTTATTTATTATTCATTAATTTGTTCAAATTCCCGCGGAGCTGTTCTCATATTTAGTTGACTGCAGGAACGTTCAAGTGCCAAGAACGACGTTCAAACAGCCGTTCCGTCTTCTTGCTATGAACGAACGTTCAGAACGATGACAGTGTTCAGTATGGAATAAGAACGTCGTTCAGGCCGTTCGAATGATTTTGCAGCGTTCGAACGCCCAGAACGGCGTTCGGACGGCCGTTCTTTTCAATTGTTTTTACAGGGGATGGTAGGCAGTTCCAGGAAGCGAGGATCTTCCCAATTTGGATAAAAAGGATATTATTCACCATACACGTTACAAATCAGTGCGCACTTGAAGAAAAGCCGTATCTGTTTCCAAAAGTTTACGAGGGGACTGGAAGACGGCATATTCATTTCTAGGCACAAATTAAGAATGGAGCAGGATGAAGCCTATGTGTTGACTACTTAAAACAGAGGGTTCTGTAAGAATGTGCTGGCAACTCTCCTCGAAAGTGTTCGTCTCATGCCGGAGCAGATAATGAGTTTTTTCGCCACAAGAATCACCCATTCGCTGCATCTTGGAGTAAAGGTCGGAAGCTCTCATACATGTGAGAAATCCTACTTCTCGAACCTCTTGTCATCTTTGCAGATTGACCAGAGCCAGATGCCGACACGCGTTAATTATTGATGGTTCGGCAATGGTTAACATTCTGTCACCAAGGAGCTCAAGGACATTTAAAGAATATGCCACATGTTTTCTCCACAATACAGGCACACTCTGTCAAGCACAAGAGGACGGACATTGTGTTCGACGTCTACATGTCAAATAGTATGAAAACTGAAGCCAAGTCAACTGAAGCGAGGACTTATATAAGACAAAAATGAAATGAATCGGGCTTTAGGCCTGCTTTGTGCACATATAGGCTAAACTGGGCCAGGAGAACCTCCTGAGGATGGTGAGATGATTGAGATGACACTGTCCTCCAGACACAGGATTCGAAATTCGAGCCCTGGCGGTCTGAGGCCGAGCACGCTACCTCTCGGTCACGGAGGCTCCCCGCAATACTGACTTTCACACGTGGATGGGGAAGAAACATTTGTGTTTCTTTCAAACCGCCGAGTCCGGGAACCGAACCCCGAACTCTGGCGTGAAAGGCAGCGGTGCTAACCACTACCCTAGGGCCCCCGCCCACTTATATAAGACGAAGTGGGTCAAACAAGTGCAAAATTAAATCAAAATGGCGCATTGTTCTCAGAAACAGTGAGAGAATATAATCGTTGTTATCAAAAGAAGATTTTACCAGCAACCACACGATCGACCTAGATAAACAAGAACTTGCCCTTTGTAATCATGAGGAAGCGGACACAACGATCTTCTTACATATCAAGTGCGCGACAAAATGAAGAAGCCCCCAGGGAGTCCTGATGGTAAAAGCCAGTGACACTGAATTTTTTTTCATATCAGTCAGTATGATGTCAGCTCTCCAGGAGACTGGTCTACAGCAGCTGTGAATTGCCTTTGTCCAAGGTCACCTTTTGAGTCTTCATTGTGCCACAGAAGAGCAGGGGCATTCACGCTTTCACCAATCACAGGATCAGTTTCCGCTGCAAAGGAAAGAAGATGTGAAGTACGTATGTGATAAGATAACCGATGTCTTCCACAAAATAAATCAGTGCCCAGGAACAGTAATTAACGATAATATGGAGATCTTGGTGAGGTTTGTGTCCGAATGTATCACAGATCCAGCACAACTGAGGGCATTGATGATACAAGACTGGAGATGTTTGCAAGGAACAGCGACCACCTACCCCCGCAGCATTATCAGCATGTGAAAGGAGCTGCCATCAGGCGGTTATCATAAGCAGTCAGTTTACATTATTCCAGCTGGACATACCAGCTCTACAGACTCGGAATGAGCGAAAATCTTTGGCAGATCTGTTGGACATAGGGCCCACCTTCCAATATTGCGGAGATTCTAACATTTGGCTTAATATGGCTGCAAATCAGAAGTCATGGATGGTGCAAATGCCACGATTTTGGTATGGCTTGCACCACACTGTGTAGTTGCAGGTGTGAGGCTGAGTAGCACTGCAAGCACAGTTACTACCAGAGTTCACGTTGATACCTTGTTATCTGACTGCAAATGTTCATTACTTTATTTGAGTATATTACTCCTAAGTACTTTTTATTTCGAATTACTTCTTTGTCAGGCATGGGATACGCGTACTTAGGATGTATGATAGGTGAAATGTAACGGATATTAACGACGTATAACCTATTTTTCGATTATATTACTCCTCGTCGTGGTATTGGAATCGTATCTGCTACTATATAAAGTGACAGATCCGACCATTTTGATGATAATATGTCCAAACAGACACATATGATATAGACCAGTACCGGTGTTGGTTCAATGTTGGTCAAACGTTTTCGACGCTGGCTAGCTCTTAAGTCGTTGGTGGAGAGATGTGGCAGTTCGCAAATCACTCCGAGATATATGTTTACATCGAGTCACACTCCACATCAGTATGAATGTGATGTGAGAATGAAATAAACCCTTTGTGATCAGTTTTTATTGAATAACGTCAGTCCTGGAACATTGATATCATTCTGTCCATCTTTGGGATATTGGGAACGTTGGATATACTTCCCCAGACAGTCCGAACTCATCCTCTGTTGATTTTTCACTTTTTATAGGTCTGATTGTGCCCACCACATGTTCTTTTATTTGCCTGTATTAAGTGGTCGCTGATAGGAATTTCAACTGACTTAAAATAATATTATAAGAAACAAATTAAATATTTTTCTCGTCCTTTTTTTTAGGTCAGTCGAGCGTGCAGGTTCTGAATGAGAGATATCACATGCACTGTCCCTCTGTCTATAATATTGGTGACAAATATTGCTGCTGGTCTATGAATTTTTCTAATTTGTCTTTGTCAGACTTTGGTATCAAAACATCTATCGTAATGATACCGGTGTCCTGTGGTGCTTCTTACTAAGCACTTTCTTACCTTAACCTTCTTTCTTTTTCAGTTCCATTAGAAACGTTTACAACATAAACGGCTACGTCTATTATAATGGTAGGCCACGTACGTACATTGTAGAATAAACATGTTGTTACATAAACACCGTAATATCTGCTTTCCTGATGTAATGCTATCCCTTATATTGATCAATACATCTATAACCCCATTTAACATCTTATTGTGTTTGTCTTCATGATAATTTGTAAGAATTTTTTATAGATAGGAATATCGGCGTATCTTGATGCAAATTGTACATATCCAGGCATACCGGGTAGGCGCTAAGTATTTTTTACCACACTTGAAGTTGTGGGTTTCGGCAGCTAGACACACCTTCAAGTGGCTGAACATTGTGATTTTATGATGTAACGCTTCAAGGGTTAATGGTTTTATTTCTTGGATACATTTCATTCAGAACATGTCTCAGCAAACATGAGATGTTGGCCCAACGTTGGTTTATTGTTTGGCCAACGTCGTAGACGGTAGGCCAACAGTAAACCAACGTTGGGCCAACGTCTCATGTTTGCTGGGATACATGTGGCAAAGGCGTTTAGCAATTTCAAGCCGGAATTTACAACTGTCATCTTCATCCATTACAAGCCGCGAATTGCTGTCGCAAGTCTCGACTTGTAGTGGATGAAGATGACTTGAATTGCGTGGCAAATGGAAAAAAAGATACTGTTATTATTAAAAACAGTTGCTTAAAAAATTTCGTTCTAAAACCCGAAGATATTAGGAAATTAAGTTATTCATCGTAGACGCAAAATGATGCCTTAAGGGTTTAAAGGGTTAAACCAAGTGTATAATCTAGTGATAGTAGGTCTATGTATATAGGAAAAATTATGTTCTCAATTTAACAAATAGTGATCAACATTATGGTAACCATGCTAATGACATGATAAAAATGTTGCAAAATTTTCAAAGCTGTGACGATTTTTTTCGACGCAGTGCGAGATTTGTCTGATAAACCTTGCATCTCTGGGACTTGCTGTCTAGTAGGTCAAGCGAGGTTACTAAACTGCGGTGAGATAACCTCTACTTAGAAATGAAAATGATATAGGCCTATGTATGAATGTGTCCGGTAAAGAAGGAGATTTTAATTGTATTTATAAAATGAACCACATTTGTCCATATGTATGATATAATTTTTGACGACTTCTCATAATTTATATAGCCTTTTCATTTGTATCATTTTTATGCAGACTTCATTTTACTTTTTTCTTCAACTTTAATCTTAAATACCTGTATCACATATTTTCCATGCCAATAAATTGTTATCATTTGTTATCATTTTAATTACATAATTGAGCAACGCTTATGTGGATCGCATATTATATTAGCTTCTGCTAATGTGCAATCCTCGGTAAATACAATAACTATGTTTGTACCAAAGCCAAGAAATTGTGACTAATTTTATATTTTCTTAGGAAAAAACTAATTTTTCTTATTTTTGACAAACAGGACGCTTTAAGCCTTGAGGTTTTTTATTCATTTTTTGTAAGATCATTTTCATTGTTATTTAGTCATATGCCTAGCTCTCAGTCACATATGCCTGTAGGCACGCTTGCATGCAATTGAGATGGTTTTATAGTGAACTGGCATGCTGGGGATTCATCCAGATGTTTTTATATCATAGAAAATAATAATTCTTTTTTTAAACTATTAGTCTCAATTTGCATCCGTTTTATCCACGCGCGCCTCAAAAAAGCAAACATTATAAAATACGGTATGTCAAGTTTGGAGCTCCATCATTGCTGGTTTTCACTGTTTAAAAGCAACTTAATTTTGAACAAGAGACCTGAAGTCCTATATCATCCCCCGCCATAAATTAGGTTCGACTTTTTGCGGTCACAAATATTTAAAAAAGTAGATTTGTGGTGGCCATTGTAAATTTCAGTAAAAACACATGCACATTTACAGATGGTGGGTAATGTGATTGTACAATGTGAATTATTACTGATTTCAATTTTTCAGTTTTTGCGCCAACAAAAAAAATGAAGTTTATGCATGGCGGCCATTTTCAATTTCAGTAAAACCTTTAAAAAATTAATTGCACATCTCCACATCGTGGGGAATGTGATAATAAAATTTGAATAATTTCCGACTTTAAGTTTTGGAGTTTTTGCGCCCACTAAAACATTCCCCCCCCCCCACCCCTCCCATCTCCATATCATGGGGAATGTGATAGTAAAATTTGAATAGTTTCTGACTTTAAATTTTAGAGTTTTTGCGCACACGAAAATTTTTTAGAGTTGACCTCTGGAGGCCATTTTGAATTTTATTGGCATCTCTAAAAAATCACTTGCACATCAACCATGCTGCTAGGAATGTCCTGTTGAAATTAAAAAAAAATGACGAGCAGTTTTTTGAGTTTTTGCGCCCACAAGAAAACGTGACGCCGGAGACCGGACAGAATCCTGGCGCGACTAAAATCCACCTTCCCCTACGGGCGGGGGATGAAAAGTGTTCCCATTATGACCTTAGGAAGTAGAAAGTTAAAGAGCGAAAATCTGTTTCTAAATAAAAAAAATTATATGACTACATCTTTATCGCTAACTCTAATTTGCGGTAAACTTCAAATATGCTGATATATAGACCTAATTATGTCTGCCTCCAACAGGCTATTATAATTGAGTTAACTCAGACGATGAATAGTTATCCTTATATTTAATGTAAATATAGTATGTTAGTCTGATAATGATGTTTAGAGTCTATTTGAAGAGCAAAAATAATATATAATTGTTTGCCACAATGGGATAAATGGTGTACACTGGAGTTCGTGAACCGTCGCCACGACGGCCCAATTATATGACATGTATGACATCATACTTTTGGGCCCAGTACTGAGGAAACATCAACTGCCAGTAGTGAAAGGGTTAATAGGTTGTATCTTGAGCATTTCATAATGTCATAATCAAGATATCCCTGAAGAATATACCAAAATATGAGAAGACAAGATAACAATTTCACACGAAATAAAAAAATAGTGAAAAAAATTAAAGCAATAATAGCAAAATAAAAATCGCATCGACATTTTCTGTGCTTTTGTCATATTTTTGGGGACGTAGGTCAGACCAGGATTCTGGCCAATGAACCCTTAATAGCTGGGAATGCTGTCCCAACGCTGGCCCAATCTCGGCCCAATGTGAAGAATCAGTCTCTCTGTTGGCGTCCTTGATACCATGTACATGGTGTGTCGTGATGACGTAGGACAGGCAGATAGAGATCTGAAGAGGGTCCCTGACAGCTGTCGAGGAGGAATCAATCAGGTTACAGAGACGTTCCCAGTGATTGTTCTGATAAGACTGTGTCATAGCTGCTCAAAATAAGAGCAAACAAGTCAATTAGAGCCACTTGATGCATGACCTAACACATTCCGACACATGTTGAGTCCAGGTTGCGCGTGACTGTTTCGTATCAGCATGATCAGTGCGAGTACGTGTGCTTACGGTCCAATTTGGTCGTAATTCTCGTTTGAATTCCATCCATTCTTTGAGTTAATTTGGTCTAATATATAGACCTACATAGTTGCACATGCGCACCTACGTTTTTAGATATTCTGTTGCGTTGCACCTCAATTATTAAGAGCAGCTGTCATCGGTAAAAGAGCATTATCGATGAAGGCTGATTGCATTCAAGAAGAAAATTAGGCTAGTTCTCTGTTTGGTCTAAATAAATCGTTGAAGAAATGAGTGAATTGAGATGTGTTTATAATCGTTACAACAAGCATACATAATACAGATTTAAAATAGTAACACCATTTACCGCATCTGCAGCGTCTCTTAAGGTCTTGCTATCACCCGTTAATGTATCTTCATCACCTACCGGGGTATTGGTGAATTTATGCTAGCTACATTCAATGGATTTAACGTTGCTGACCGCTTGATAGTAACTAGATAGTGTCAACATTGCCATATTGCCGACTTAATTTTTGGGACAAAATCGCGATGCAACAAGTACAGGATAAAACGAATAAATACAAATGAACACAGACAGGTAACAAAACCAGTGACCAAATGGTCCAACCATGAATGTGAAACTGGTATATTGATCAAGTCGCTGCTATCAATGACATATGTTTCATTGTTTTTTAAATTTGGGTTAGCCCACTTGTGCATGATGCCATCCAAATATGCCTGATTTTTATTAGGTGGACACCATTTCATATACATTGTCAAATGGGCAATCAATCAGTCAGTCAGCCAACCCATCAAGCCAACTATCAACCATGCAACCGACTAATCATCCATCCAGCCAATTAATTAACAAATGTATTGATATGATAGAAATATGTTTTTCCAATGTCTTTTTTATTACAAATAGTGTCCACATTACTCGGAGTATTTTTCTACTAAACTATGAGATTTATCTTAATAGACTAAAAATGTTATGTAATAAAAAAAACATTTACATGGTATTGTTGTCCAATATCAACATGATCAATGGTGTGACTTTTGTTATCAGGGGTGCGAAATTTGTTTTAAAACCCTGTCGAGTGGATATTGCTTCAGTCGCTTTCTGCACGATCATCGCAATATCGCGATAGAAGGAAACCCGAAGCCGGGACTATGCCCTACTCTTATTTCGAATGACTTCAAGGGTTCTTTATAGTGCACTGTACCATAAGCAGCATGGTACACTCCATTCCTTTTAACAGTTTTGAGCACTGTATTTATGCACAATCACGATGTCAAATATCCGACCCGACCGTGATTCGAACCATGGTACATCCAGGTTACAACCCCCAGTCGATACGAACGAGCCATCGGGCCGGCCGAAACACTGTCCAGACCAATGTATTTAATTTAATTTGATGTACGATGGAAAACGAGGTCTAGGCAACCATCTGTTGCAGCGGTTAAAGCTGCCTACCAGAAAAGTCGGAGATCCCGAGTTCGTACCCCGCTCGTGCATTCAGAAATCGCCACTCACTCGTAAGATTCAATATCGTGAGAAGCCTCCGTGACTGAGAAGTAGCGTGCTTGGCCTCAGATCGCCAGGTTTTTTTTTATAAATATCACGCAGGATATTTATTTCATGTATTCCGTGATAATTGTTTTAAATGGTTAGACCTAGTGAGATATTAGACATCAAATGATTATGTAATATCCGATGGGGTGATTACTATGGTTACGTAACATTACGTCAGTGAAGAAGATTGATAAAAATAGCTCTTTTTGTTTTTCACGTAGATTACTTTCAATACAGGACATACAATGATTTTCCTTTTAGCCCCCATTAAATTATAAATGGTGACTTTTGAACCTAAAAAAAGTAATTAATTTAAAATTATTCTTGCGTTTCAATGTTATCACCAAGGATATTTTCTATGTATCAAACGTACAGGTGTATTACGTAACGGGAATTTCAGGGGTCTGCCCTCTTGGACTGTGGTTCTTATTAATGCTTGCTGAGGAATTGATAAGATATCTGACTAATATGAACACTAGATATACACGGCATTCTATAAAGCATGGCTGCTTTAACGTGAAACATGTGAGTTCAATTTGTGATTTTACCAGGATTCACAGTACATATGTAGGGCCTACATGATTTCTCAATCAATCATCAGCCAATCATCAGGAAGTTATGCAAACACTATTGATGCAATTACGCTGGAAATGACCAGAAAATAAATCATATAGATTACAATATTTCACACTTTTATCCCTGTTTTAGGTCAGTGCCCACATAACCCCTGTAAAATAATCAACCAGAACGGCCGTTCGAACGCCGTTCCATGTGCCGTTCGAACGGCTAGCGTTCAGAACGACAATCATGGTTTTTAGCCAGCCTGCCGTTCAGACTTTGGCCGTTCTTTTGGAATGAACACTGCTTTCTGAACGGCGTTCAAAAACGAGAATTGTTCTTCTTGGAACAAACCGTTTAAAACCTGAATTAAACGTTCAAAAGGGAACATGTGTTCAAATTAAAACGCCCCAGCAAGAATCAAAACGTTGAACCAATGTTGGCTTAATGTTGGTCCACCGTCCATGATGCTGGGCTAGCATTAAATCAACATTGGGTTCAACATATTGTTTTCTGGGACAGGCCGGCGTTCAAATTAGAACATGAAGCCTATCAGCCAACAACAACAGTTGGACCAGCAACGGAACACTGTTGGGCTTAGGCCCACCTCAATCAAGATGAGCCAACATTGAGCAGTATCTTGGCCCACTATTGGACGCTACGCTGGCCCAACATTTAAACACACCAACGTATTGGGTTTGCTGGAACTGCAAACAAGTTATTGCTTCTATACAAGCCTCAGTCAAGTGATTTAATGGTCAAGATAACCATTTTGGCCAATCACATAGGCCTACATGAGAAATCCCTGTACTCAATATGGCGACTTTGAGAATATGCCTACCCATCCATCCTAGCAAACATTGATCCAATGTTGACTAAATGTTGGACCAACGTCGCAGACAATGGGTCAGCGTTGGATCAGCATTGGGTCAACGTATTGTGTTTGCCGGGATATGTAAGCCTATAGTCCCACTCCTTTTGTTTGGGTCTCAGATAGTAGGCCAAGGCCCTATGACGTCAATAAGCCACCCAGACTATTACACAGATCACAAACAAAAAATGATCAAGATAATGTGCATAGGCATATACTTATACTCACTTACAATCCTTCTTGTCTCTGTGATTCATTACTAGTATTTATAGTAGGCCTACTGTGGGCTAGCTATGTCCCACAGTCGCATATTATATCAGCGACAGACGACAGTAGATACACCTTACCTTGCTACCATACTCATTAGTTATTAGACTAAACTTGATTGAGTTTATAATGGGAATATGGCCAATGGCCATAGCTGTACATGTCTCCTCTGCAGGCGTCTGAACTAAACTGAAAGACTGTTCAGTTTTGAACGTATGGTGTGATATTGAAGATCCACATGATTGGTCTATGCTAAATTAATTTCTGCGTCACAATAAAAGTGTTTATTTATTATTCATTAATTTGTTCAAATTCCCGCGGAGCTGTTCTCATATTTAGTTGACTGCAGGAACGTTCAAGTGCCAAGAACGACGTTCAAACAGCCGTTCCGTCTTCTTGCTATGAACGAACGTTCAGAACGATGACAGTGTTCAGTATGGAATAAGAACGTCGTTCAGGCCGTTCGAATGATTTTGCAGCGTTCGAACGCCCAGAACGGCGTTCGGACGGCCGTTCTTTTCAATTGTTTTTACAGGGGATGGTAGGCAGTTCCAGGAAGCGAGGATCTTCCCAATTTGGATAAAAAGGATATTATTCACCATACACGTTACAAATCAGTGCGCACTTGAAGAAAAGCCGTATCTGTTTCCAAAAGTTTACGAGGGGACTGGAAGACGGCATATTCATTTCTAGGCACAAATTAAGAATGGAGCAGGATGAAGCCTATGTGTTGACTACTTAAAACAGAGGGTTCTGTAAGAATGTGCTGGCAACTCTCCTCGAAAGTGTTCGTCTCATGCCGGAGCAGATAATGAGTTTTTTCGCCACAAGAATCACCCATTCGCTGCATCTTGGAGTAAAGGTCGGAAGCTCTCATACATGTGAGAAATCCTACTTCTCGAACCTCTTGTCATCTTTGCAGATTGACCAGAGCCAGATGCCGACACGCGTTAATTATTGATGGTTCGGCAATGGTTAACATTCTGTCACCAAGGAGCTCAAGGACATTTAAAGAATATGCCACATGTTTTCTCCACAATACAGGCACACTCTGTCAAGCACAAGAGGACGGACATTGTGTTCGACGTCTACATGTCAAATAGTATGAAAACTGAAGCCAAGTCAACTGAAGCGAGGACTTATATAAGACAAAAATGAAATGAATCGGGCTTTAGGCCACCTTTGTGCACATATAGGCTAAACTGGGCCAGGAGAACCTCCTGAGGATGGTGAGATGATTGAGATGACACTGTCCTCCAGACACAGGATTCGAAATTCGAGCCCTGGCGGTCTGAGGCCGAGCACGCTACCTCTCGGTCACGGAGGCTCCCCGCAATACTGACTTTCACACGTGGATGGGGAAGAAACATTTTTGTTTCTTTCAAACCGCCGAGTCCGGGAACCGAACCCCGAACTCTGGCGTGAAAGGCAGCGGTGCTAACCACTACCCTAGGGCCCCCGCCCACTTATATAAGACGAAGTGGGTCAAACAAGTGCAAAATTAAATCAAAATGGCGCATTGTTCTCAGAAACAGTGAGAGAATATAATCGTTGTTATCAAAAGAAGATTTTACCAGCAACCACACGATCGACCTAGATAAACAAGAACTTGCCCTTTGTAATCATGAGGAAGCGGACACAACGATCTTCTTACATATCAAGTGCGCGACAAAATGAAGAAGCCCCCAGGGAGTCCTGATGGTAAAAGCCAGTGACACTGAATTTTTTTTCATATCAGTCAGTATGATGTCAGCTCTCCAGGAGACTGGTCTACAGCAGCTGTGAATTGCCTTTGGCCAAGGTCACCTTTTGAGTCTTCATTGTGCCACAGAAGAGCAGGGGCATTCACGCTTTCACCAATCACAGGATCAGTTTCCGCTGCAAAGGAAAGAAGATGTGAAGTACGTATGTGATAAGATAACCGATGTCTTCCACAAAATAAATCAGTGCCCAGGAACAGTAATTAACGATAATATGGAGATCTTGGTGAGGTTTGTGTCCGAATGTATCACAGATCCAGCACAACTGAGGGCATTGATGATACAAGACTGGAGATGTTTGCAAGGAACAGCGACCACCTACCCCCGCAGCATTATCAGCATGTGAAAGGAGCTGCCATCAGGCGGTTATCATAAGCAGTCAGTTTACATTATTCCAGCTGGACATACCAGCTCTACAGACTCGGAATGAGCGAAAATCTTTGGCAGATCTTTTGGACATAGGGCCCACCTTCCAATATTGCGGAGATTCTAACATTTGGCTTAATATGGCTGCAAATCAGAAGTCATGGATGGTGCAAATGCCACGATTTTGGTATGGCTTGCACCACACTGTGTAGTTGCAGGTGTGAGGCTGAGTAGCACTGCAAGCACAGTTACTACCAGAGTTCACGTTGATACCTTGTTATCTGACTGCAAATGTTCATTACTTTATTTGAGTATATTACTCCTAAGTACTTTTTATTTCGAATTACTTCTTTGTCAGGCATGGGATACGCGTACTTAGGATGTATGATAGGTGAAATGTAACGGATATTAACGACGTATAACCTATTTTTCGATTATATTACTCCTCGTCGTGGTATTGGAATCGTATCTGCTACTATATAAAGTGACAGATCCGACCATTTTGATGATAATATGTCCAAACAGACACATATGATATAGACCAGTACCGGTGTTGGTTCAATGTTGGTCAAACGTTTTCGACGCTGGCTAGCTCTTAAGTCGTTGGTGGAGAGATGTGGCAGTTCGCAAATCACTCCGAGATATATGTTTACATCGAGTCACACTCCACATCAGTATGAATGTGATGTGAGAATGAAATAAACCCTTTGTGATCAGTTTTTATTGAATAACGTCAGTCCTGGAACATTGATATCATTCTGTCCATCTTTGGGATATTGGGAACGTTGGATATACTTCCCCAGACAGTCCGAACTCATCCTCTGTTGATTTTTCACTTTTTATAGGTCTGATTGTGCCCACCACATGTTCTTTTATTTGCCTGTATTAAGTGGTCGCTGATAGGAATTTCAACTGACTTAAAATAATATTATAAGAAACAAATTAAATATTTTTCTCGTCCTTTTTTTTAGGTCAGTCGAGCGTGCAGGTTCTGAATGAGAGATATCACATGCACTGTCCCTCTGTCTATAATATTGGTGACAAATATTGCTGCTGGTCTATGAATTTTTCTAATTTGTCTTTGTCAGACTTTGGTATCAAAACATCTATCGTAATGATACCGGTGTCCTGTGGTGCTTCTTACTAAGCACTTTCTTACCTTAACCTTCTTTCTTTTTCAGTTCCATTAGAAACGTTTACAACATAAACGGCTACGTCTATTATAATGGTAGGCCACGTACGTACATTGTAGAATAAACATGTTGTTACATAAACACCGTAATATCTGCTTTCCTGATGTAATGCTATCCCTTATATTGATCAATACATCTATAACCCCATTTAACATCTTATTGTGTTTGTCTTCATGATAATTTGTAAGAATTTTTTATAGATAGGAATATCGGCGTATCTTGATGCAAATTGTACATATCCAGGCATACCGGGTAGGCGCTAAGTATTTTTTACCACACTTGAAGTTGTGGGTTTCGGCAGCTAGACACACCTTCAAGTGGCTGAACATTGTGATTTTATGATGTAACGCTTCAAGGGTTAATGGTTTTATTTCTTGGATACATTTCATTCAGAACATGTCTCAGCAAACATGAGATGTTGGCCCAACGTTGGTTTATTGTTTGGCCAACGTCGTAGACGGTAGGCCAACAGTAAACCAACGTTGGGCCAACGTCTCATGTTTGCTGGGATACATGTGGCAAAGGCGTTTAGCAATTTCAAGCCGGAATTTACAACTGTCATCTTCATCCATTACAAGCCGCGAATTGCTGTCGCAAGTCTCGACTTGTAGTGGATGAAGATGACTTGAATTGCGTGGCAAATGGAAAAAAAGATACTGTTATTATTAAAAACAGTTGCTTAAAAAATTTCGTTCTAAAACCCGAAGATATTAGGAAATTAAGTTATTCATCGTAGACGCAAAATGATGCCTTAAGGGTTTAAAGGGTTAAACCAAGTGTATAATCTAGTGATAGTAGGTCTATGTATATAGGCAAAATTATGTTCTCAATTTAACAAATAGTGATCAACATTATGGTAACCATGCTAATGACATGATAAACTTAAAGGTATGGTCAACTGTCAAAATTCGCAGGACAAAGGTCCCCCAGAATGCAATAGTGCCCGTAGGTAGGCCAAGGCCAAGGCCCTATTCCACAATAATACTACATATGCGTTTCATACCCAAAACCTCATTAAGAGCAAGTTCTCAAATCACAGCAAGTTCATATATACTTGAGCGACATCTATGAGTTAATAATCCAAAGCCCTTAGCCCTGGCCCCTACTTGGTCATTGGCTTGCAAACAAACTGACTGTATTACTGCGGGGGATGTTTAATTAGCCTGACCCCAAGCTTGTATTGACACCCAGTAAACACAAAACATTTGTATGACTTTATACAATGTTGGACCAACGTGGGCCGACGTTGTATAAATGTTATACAAATGTTTTGTGTTTTCCAGGCAGGAGGACTTTCTCTCAAACATCGTACATTTATCCAATGTTGGTTCAATGTTATGCCAGCGTCGCAGACATTAAAACAACATTGGATCAATGTCTCGTTTAAGTAGTACCTTGTAATCAGTTCAGTGGCTAATATTATTGCCGTTAATCTGTACTCAATAGGCTACTGTTGGCCTACACCTGATCGTCCCACGCATGCCCATTTTGCAGTTGGATGACTCTTTAAGTCACAAAATACTGAGGTAGAAGCGCGTGCATATTTTGTGAATGATCATTTTGTAGTGCTGGTATCATTTATAAGTGTTATGCGTGTTTACAAACTTATTTCTTTCACTGATTAGGGTCGAAAAATATAGGCTACCATATGTACGGATTGTATTATATTTTCAAAACATGTTTAGTATGTAGCATTATTTCATATTAACAATGCATCGAGGACAGAACTATAACACAGATATGACAACTGAAGTGTATAATTTGATGACAATAATTATTAACATAGGGGAGAGGCGGGTTCGTTGAGCAACTTTTTACAATATTTTGTCTTGTGTTTTCCCAGTTGATCGCAGAATGATTGGGATAGTTTTAAAACATGGCTATATATATATCCAACATCAATGACAGATGAAAAGAACAATTTAAAAAAAAGTTATTGATGCACAACTGAGAGTGGTGAAAGCGTGGCTCAATTAACCTGCTGTATGGGGTAAGTTGTGCCAAGCAAGGGGGTAGGTTGATCACCTATGGTAAAAATTCACAATTGACAAATGTACATGCCAAAATGTTATTTTTGTCCAGAAAATGCAAAAAATAAAAAAAATAACACTTCTGTACATCACATAAGGGTCAAATTTGTTGACAAATCTCTTCCAAGTCCCAAGTAATACAATCGGCATTATAGCCTGTATTGATGCATGGATCATTGTTACCTTGTATTTATTAAGAAGATAATATTATATACTATTATTATGTGTCTTTATTATATTAACCTATTACATAATGTAATTTGTTACACTATATCACATTCTATAATAATATATTATATTCCCACTGGGGTATGATGAGCCATGTCGAGTGGGGTTAGTTGATCCACATTTTGTAATAATGTATTTACCTACTGGGGTAAGATGAGCCATGAATGGGATTAATTGAGCCGGTTGATCAACTTACCCCATCTTATTTGGCTCAACTTACCCCACAACAGCCATATTGTATAAAATGTAAAATTTTGTGACATTTCAATGATCCAAGTTGAGTGTTACATTGACATAGGCTATCTTTATGTATTTGATTGCCTAACCCTACAGCAAGAATTCACAAAATCCCTATTGCTTCCGTAATATTATTGCAAACATTATAATATCTGAATTCTACTGACTACAGCAAAAAATGCATTTTTGAACCACAAAACTCCCTACCTGCAAAATGATCTGTGCTCACAACGTGGCCATGTAAGTAATATCACAGTTAATCACCAGGTGGTGTTGAAACTTCCTTAAAATCTCATGTGTAGAAATGCGAGGAGGTGGAACAACTAACCCTGTGGCTAAACCCGACTCTCCCCTAAGACATATTTGACCATTTTGACATGTTTAACACAAAGCCATTTTCTTAAATATTTGATTTGATTTGATCTAGAGATTTAGGTCCACGCGTGGTAAAAGTGTACATACCTGTAGTTTTATAATATACAATAGATTATATAGCGAGGTATAGGCCTACTGGTATAAAATTATATTTTTATCATATTTCATGGAATAAATTTAAAATTGTACCAGTACGAAAACACTTAGAAACGTAATATAACTACGTAATTACGGAGCTGATATAATATACGTATATTTTCAAGAACAGGGTGTCAATAAAAACGCAGATAGGATACATCGATGTATAGGTAAAAGTAAAACGAAATAATTTTAGGGAGATCACTGAGCGTGCATATATTTATTGTTCATATGGCTGAAAATGAGCAATCACTTTATGCTTTGTGCGCTTCATACACATTACAGTTATTACCTCTGATCACTGGACCTGCTCATCCATGTAAGGTATAATTTCAACTCCCGTTTTGGAGCAAACAGCTTCGCAGCCAGTTTATGTAATCACATGGCAGCCAGTTTATATAATTTTAATACATAAATTACTATTCCCTGACTCTTGAATTGCATATTATAAAATATCATGTTAAAAAATAACAATATAATTGTCTTGAATATCACATGATATAATGACTCCACTATGAATGGGACACTTGTTGATATGGCGGGAATACATATATATTATTACATCACACTTTGTGTGTACACAGAGATCTGTGTTTAAGACATTGAATGACCATGATGACTGGTATCCTTTATCATGTATATGGCGCGCTTAGCCTATAGATGCCAACAACAGTGGTTTTATATTAGGCCTACATGCGCATAATTATATTAAACAAATCATCTTATTTTTCACAATTCCAAACAGTCTAACAACGAGCAGCCGTGGGTTTTAACACGATAGGCATATATAGTTCTGTTATCTTGTTATGACCACTTTTGTTTGGTGCAATGCGATCCAGCTAGTGAATTTTCCCTTTTGTGTGCTTCTGGTGGATAGGTGGACTTTTTTCATGATTCCAAATGATACTAAGGTACGGTACGGCGGCACCGTAACATTTTCTGTGATGCGCAACATGATAACTGTTCTTAAATATTGACTTTTGTTGGTACCTAACTTTGTGGGTGAGTTTACAACCCACACTGAAATGATTCAATTGGTTTATTTAGCCCTTGTTATAGGCCTAGGTATAATACTAGCTGGTATTATGTTCAATGCTGACATTTGATTTGATTTGATTTGTACCCTGAAGATATATATATATATATTTAGAAAGCATCTGTGATAAAAAGTTTGGAATCGCTCAGGTCGTGGTGAGCGGGAGATTGTATAACTTTGCATGATTGTCATCACATCTTGCTGACTGGTACATTGGCGTATGTCTCTGTATTTGACATAACACTTAGTTGAGTGGGAAAATGCGACTGTACATTGGCGTATGTCTGATGCTGTTCCATGTAATGCAGGCACAATCTATGTAAGAAGTCATAATGCTCCTGTAAAATAAAAGAAAATGGGTGAAAATACTTAGTGAGGAGTCCTACTCTTATGATTAAAGGGGCGTATTGGTCGCATAATGTGGCAGATAATCCTCTTTGATAATAATTAAGGGGTCAAACATAATAACTGTCAAATTTTCTACTGCAGCTTTTAAGCAAGTTTTATATGGGTGTAAATCAAGGAGAACGAAATACCATAGATTCGTAGATACAAATTTACGAGGTGCCAAACGCCTAGCATATTCGGATCTATAATATACCTAATTTAATTCTTTCTTTGACTTTAAATAGAAAAAATAGGTGAAAGATTGTATATAAAAAAACGCATTTTTTTGTCAGCATGCAAACCACGAAACATTAGCCATGCAGTGTGATAGTTAAACCCGTGTGTTGTGCCCGACCTGGCCGGTATTAAAAGTAACAATACATTCGTAGGTCCGAATCTACTATTTTACCCTCAGTTAAGTGTATTTTAATTTTGTCTAATCTTCACATAACATTTTCATTGTACTAGGGTGACAGAATTATATGCGATGTCTGGTAAACAGAAATAACATCTTTACCATTGTTTCTATAAATTGTCTTCTGAACAACCGTATGTATCTGACAGTATAGAAAATGTCCACCTGTTGAGTTGCACGTAACATATCCAGCAGGTTCCACGCAGCGCACATTACACCACATGCTGACGCCCCGTCTCTGTTATAAACATATAAAGTAATACCAGAGATATTATAATAACGAGATATTCCACTGAGTGCTACTTCCGTTACCGCAGTGGGTGGGAGCGCCACCTGGCCGCCAAGGAGTAATATTTACTGTGAAGCACCTGTCAAGTCGACGCTAACAATGACTGTAAACAACACAACCACATCGAGTTTTGTGTGCGCGCTGGTTGATCCAACAATCCGAAAAATGTTCCAGATTTGAGTTCATTTATCTTTTGTAGTTTCGTAGAAAGGTAAGTGATACATAATTATTGTATTTTATCAAAATAATACACAGAAAACGATTTAAACATCCACCCTACCGATGCCATCAATGTGGGCGATAATGTACAGAAATGGCGATCGGTATTTTGGCCTGTGTGAATAAAATACATTTTTTTTTAGAAAAATTAAAGTTTATTAAAATAAAATCCACCAAATTATATTTGTAGGATATGTCTGTACATATTTGTTGGTAGAATATATGTAGTCTACATCGTCACGATTAATTTAAGCGACATAACTGATGAGTGACGTGGTCGCCTGTCAGTGACAGTGTCACAGTATCAGTGTACTGTTAGCCTACTGTTACTGTTAGCCTACCAGTAACAAGTGGTTACTGTGTGTGTCAGATGGTCACTTACGGTACCCACTCCATGGCACTGCTGATTCAGTGAAGCGTGCAGTGCCAGACAGGCCCCCCGTCTAGCTCACTGAGTAGCAAAGCAAGACGCTGGCCGGACCACTTTTCAGTATAAAAAACACTCATTTCTTCAAAATTTTCCAGGGGGAGCATGCCCCCTGACCCCCCAGAACAGGCCTGTATCACAGCCGGACCACTTCTACTTTGCTTCTGTTACTTAATTACTAGTCTAGGCCTAGAAGTCATTAGTCTACCATTGATAATAAGCCTCGAAATTGGCCAGTTCAGTTGTCTGTGAACATGTCTGTTAAATAGGCTAGTGATTCTAGTCTAGACCTAGCCTACTTCCCATTCACTGATTCATCAGACTTTTGAAAAGGGTGTTTTCGGGCACATATTATTTCATGTGAACATACCGGGGTACCGTACTTCCATTGTGACAAGTCCGAGGATTTTTGTTCATAACTTAGAAATTATAAAATTTATAATGACAAAAAGTAGGCTATATTTCCAGCGAAAGTTAAGGGTGGTTCAATTGAAAATCCCCCACCCCTCCCCGGTGACAATCCTGAAATTCACAATAATATCGTGGGCGAAAGGCTTGAAAGATTTTCTGAAAAGATATTCTGGCTTTCGATTTGACCGAAAAAATTGACCTCATCCTATCATGCAATTTAAATAGCAAATATAATTTATAAATATCATACGCCTAGTCTATTATTTTGACTTGATTTGGATAGGGTACCTATATCCCTAACCCCAAAATGACATAAATTGAAGGTTTATGGTGTGACTGTGTTGGTCATAAAGTTGGAAAATTTAGAGACTAGACTATGATTACAAGATATGGCCTGCAAAGTGAAAACGACACAATCAGGCTAAAATCTATAAAAAAAAAATAATAATAATAATTTACGCATTTTAATATGGCCATATAAAGTGGACATGTCCATAGACTAGAATTGTGTAAGTTTTTAAATTTGTGTGTGGTCCAGCGCATTTACCAGTTAAGCGAGATATTAAGACAAAATTCCCGATTTCTTATCTCAGACATGCAAAAGCACACAATTTTTTTTTAAATAGTTCTAGTCTTTGGTATGTAAACAGGGTAAACATGGTAAAGCAAGATATAAAGACAAAACTCCAGATTTCTTATTTCAGATGTGCATGTCCAAAATACGAAATACACAAATTTTGTCTTTAGATCTGCTCAACTGGTAAATGCGCAACACAAAAATTTTGAAAGTTAGGCATTTCTAGTCTATGAACATGTTTACATCATATGTTCATATCAGGAAGCCAAAATAAAAATACTGATTTTTAATGATCATCTGATCTACCCAATAATTAGGATATCTATTAGGCCTATGTGAGGTAGGCTAGGACCGGGCATTGGCTCGTAAAATTGAAATAATAATAATAAGTCTTGTCGGACATTCAATAATAATGCAATGCAATAATAAGAAAAGTTAAGATTTACCTTCGCTATTATTCTAATCGGAATTAGAAAAATGTAACATGTAGGGCCTACTTGACATTCTAGATAGAAATACTTGACAACTGCTAAGACTGTATTTATAAGTTTTCAAGCAAATTTTTGAGTATTAAAGGAAAATACCAAACAAATTTGTAACATATATTTTGGTATCTGCTCAGTTATTCAAATAATTCAGTTTGGGAGATGCCTATTTTTCATAGATATTATTTTTTTTCTTTCTTTTCATTTGAAGCAGGATATTGTGTTAGCAATTCCAGCTCCAAATGAATTAAAAACACTCACAAACAATTCAGCAGGACAAGGGTTAAATCTGGTGCCACTTTTGGCTGAGAAAATAAATTGGCACAACCTGTTTGTGCGTGACAATTGCTTGAATAACTTTCAAAAAATATTGATTCACCTCTTAAAAGAGGGAACATGTCCATTTATCATTTTTCATGAAAAGGTAATCATGACAATGCTTGAAGTAAAATATAAAATATTGTACGACATGATTGCTATTTAAATGGCTTTGTATAATTTGGAGGAATAAAAGTGCACAAATATCACCCAATAAATTATTTATGCATTTGTTAACGCTGACTTTAAATTCTTGAGAAACAAATCTGGTTTCAAATGGTGTGTGTAAAAATAAACTTAGCCCTTCATAATTCCGTTGTATTGTATTGGTTTTGTATTTATATCAATTTCTTTGTAGGAAGAAAAGAAATTGTGGACCTCTGTGCATCCATCAGTGCAATGCATATGGTTTCCAGGAAGATGATGACAAATTTCTCCCACAAGCTCATTGATAAGGATCATTTTGAGGAATGACCTAGTGGCCTCCCATAGGAGGTTGGCTGCTCATAAAAGTGGCTGCTCATAGCATGCTCTACTGTATAACCCATGAAGGACTGTGGTATCAGAAATGCATCATTTACCTGAAATTATATAATCCACTTCAATTTGGATAACCTGACATATTATATCAAGAATATACAACCACATTCTTGATTATATCGATTAATTATACATAAGACACTTTATATTTGCTTAAACAAGTTAAAGGTATTTGGTGAAATGAGATATTTCTTGCTGACTTTAGAATGTCAGTTGTGTTGCTTATCAATTTTTATGTTGAGATTGTCAAGGTTGAATTAGATTTAAAGAAAATATTTGATAACATAAAATAGTGCTACAATAAAATGTTTCATGGCTCAAATTGATAGTCTATTCTACTCAAGTGAATCTTGAGTGCCCATTGTCAATAAAAAGTTTAAAATTTAGACTTTTTCTCATTTTTATAGTAGTTATGGTGTATTTTATGCCACCGCCAGCCTGCGGCCGGAGGCATCCTGCGGCCAGAGGCATTATGTAGTCGGGTTGTCCGTCTGTCTGTCCGGCTGACTGGCTGTCTGTCTGTCCGGATTATTTTTTTTGAATGGGAGGGTAAGACAGGAAGGGGGGATGATCCATGTCAATTAAAATAATTCAGGCAGGGTGGGCACATGGAGGGTTTTAACAAATATTTATTTTAAGTGTCTTTTTTTCATTTATTGCAGTAGCCTCTGTGGATTACATTTATTTACGGGCGGGGAGGGTCAGACTGAGGGGTCGGGGGGTCAAGGCCAATTTCATTTTCTTGCCATGGGGGGCTGTGGGAGTGTGGGGTTCAAAACAAATTTGAACAAAAAATAGGGGGGGTCAAGGCGATTTTTTTTTTTTTCTATAACCTCAGCCCGGATTACTTTTTTTCAAATGTGAGGATAAGGCAGGAAGGGGGGATAATACAGGCCAATTAAAAAAATTCAGGCAGGGTGGGCACATGGGGGTTTTACCAAATATTTATTTTTAGGTTTTTTTTTTATTTGACGCAGTAGCCTCTGTGGACGTTTTTTTTACCAGCGGGGAAGGACAAGGCCAATTTGATTTTTTTTGCCAGGGGGGCTGTGGGTGGTTCAAAACAAATTTGAACAAAAAAGTAGGGGGTGAAGGCAAATTATTTTTTTTTTCTGTAACTTCTGTCTGGATTACTTTTTTATCAAATGGGAGGGTAAGGCAGGAAGGGGGGGTTGATCCAGGCCAATTAAAAAAATTCAGGCAGAGTGGGCACTTGGGGGGGTTTAACAAATATTTCTTTCAAGGGTATTTTTTTTATTTAACGCAGTAGCCTCTCTGGATTACATTTCTTTAGTGGGGATAGTCAGGCCAGGGGTTGGGGGGGGGGGGGTCAAGGCTAATTTTATTATTTTTTCAAGGGGGGATCAAAACAAATTTAAACAAAAAAGTAGGGGTGCCAAGAGAATTTTTTTTTTTGTCTATGACCTTCGTTCGGAATACAGTTTTTTCGAATGGGAGGGTAAGGCAGGAAGGGGGGTGATAGCCTTTACAGCGGAGGCATAGTCATCAACGCATGCGTCGATACACCTTTCTAGTTTATTTTACTCCTAACACTTTTCATAAGTGCCCACTTATGGCTGTATTTGACTTGGTGAAATTAAATTCAGTGGAAATGTACTGTACATTTTAGCAAATTTCTGATTTTGGGACTTTTCGCAAAGTTTAGAGTTCACGAATTTTCTTTAGTAGCGCTATTATAATAATAACTTTCGCAAGATTCTTGAATTCGCGAAAATTAAAATCTCCCGAATATTACCAGATCTACAGTATATTGTAGGCCTACAAGAGAGTCATGCAGAAAAATACTGAATGGTGGCAGTGGGGGTCATTTTTTTCTCATATATCATATTATCTCATATCCATTAAATATCCCTGATTTCGGTGTGGCGCTCGTAAATCTTTTTGTTTAGGGGTGTTGTGCACTCAAGTTTCAGGTGTTGGTAGCGATGCGCAAGAGGGATATCAACACTTTATTCATGTGCAGTTATATATAGCCCCAGTGCCTGAAACAGGCTTCGGAGAGGACGACACGACTACAGTAGGCCCTATATATCTTCACGTAACTAAATTTGGGAAAAAAGTCAAAATATTGAAAAAATAGAAAAACAAATAGCACATGCGCCCCTAATATTTTTTTTACGGGCACATGCATCCGTAGGGCCTATATATATTGGTTATTTGAATGAACCCTGTGAACCACCTTGTCTGATGTCAGTAGACCCTAATTCATTTTAGAATTATGGACTCATTATAACCTATTAGAAAAAAGATAGACTAGTCTACCTGTAGATGTGTCAAAATTGGTCTCAAGTTAAATTAGGTCTAGTCTATATCTTGAAGTACTGAAAAATTATGAGCATGAAATACACATAAAAAATTTGCAAAACTAGGTCTATAGGCCCCCTAGTCTACATTAAAAAAATATTTGGCAATAGAAGGGGTGCCCAATGCCCATACTTGCCTCGTGGCCCAACTTCCCTCCCTCTCCCTTAGGGCCTATAGGCCTTAAGACTCCCCCGCTACAGTCACGTTAGCTGTCATCTGTTGTCACTGTCACTCCCTGTTGACAATTTCATGAAATCGGAAGATCCAATTACTAGAATTAGCCTCAAATTTAGTGTCAATATTTTTTTTTTATAAAGTAGTAGACTAACTGTTAGATTATATTATCCATATTATTGATTTTTCCGACTGTCACTTGCCCGTTTGCCAGCGTACAACTTCTAGCTGTCTGTCACTGTTACCGCCGGTTCGCTCAAATGTGCTGTTACTCCTCACTCGATCCATCGGTTGACAAACAATCGGCGGCAATCGGCGAGTCGGTTACTTGTACAGTTTTGCTATTTTACTTCATAAAATACGACGTTATAAGTATAATTTTCAATGTGAATTTGTTTATTAAACATTTATTTTAATAAAATGAGGTGATAGTAATGTTGTCATCCATTGTAATGTTTATTTTGGCCTGTTTTCTGAACCGGTACCGACACGGCTTCTCTATAACATGTAGTTTTTTTAGGCTGTGTTTGGGAATGTACTCCTCCAAACCGGCATCAGTCAGTCCGCAGGCCGTGGTTATTTTAGCGAAAAGGTCGCTTTGTTTTGTATTAATTTAGAGGCTTCGCGGGGGTAAAAATTTGGCGCGGAATTACAACATTTATCCTGCATTTTAACTGGTTTTATTTGTTGCTGTAAACGATTTAAAATTGGCCTTGAGTCATTCTGCCAGTTGTTCACGTAAGACCAACATCAGCTAATTGTTCTACGTATTTTGTGTCAACAATATCTATTTAAATCAGTGAATTTTAAAGGATTTAATGTGACACCCACAGAGAGGTTGAATAGCTCTCTCTAAATTACACCTTTTCGTTGTTGGTTCCTTTTTTTGGCCAGAAAAAAATCAATTAACTGATTGAATTTTCATGTAGTCCAGACTTTAAGGCGTGCCCTCATGCCGTTTGGTGCGACCGCCGGTTATCGGCAAAAAAAAGAACCAAGATATTCGAGAGGTGGTATTACACTAGGTTCAATAAATATCCGGTCATGATCTTACAGCTGTTTATATCAGTTTAAAACCATTTTAATGGAATATAGATGGCTTGAAGTTGTCTTACGCAGATTTAATTCGTACGTGCCATACTACACTGACTGCACTGTGATATTAAAAGGCCTACCGTATCTCATGTTCATGTTCAGCGGCCGGCAAACCCTCACACCAGTCACATGTATCATGTGTATAGGCTACATACCAGTCACCACCACTGCTCACACAGCCTCACAGGTAAAGCACACATTGACACAATCATTGTCAATGAACGTGCCGCCGCTGCACTGGTACTGGTGGGCCCGGCAGTTACTCGAGTTAGGTCCTGCAAAATGCTGTTTGATTACAACTTCAAGTGAAGAAGTGACAGTGTGCGGTATTATCAAATAATAGGCCCTTTACTAGGCCTTAGCCTAGGGGGTCTATTAGTATTAGTGTTAGAAAATCAAATAGCACAGCCACAGGCACAGGCCACAAACACAGTGTAGGCTAGACTAGAGTTGATCCGAAATCACGTGAATGGTAAATAGCACACAACATGACAAGGTGAGTAGTTTTCCGTTGGCCATAACATTTTTGGCCAAAGTTGTCACTTTCCACGAATGTTATCAACTCTTAGTGAATGTAATAATGCACCATCCAGTTAAATTGCTACGACCGCCGGTTAACAGTTTTTATAACAGAAGTCACTGAACAGCAACAACAGTCTGTCACAACATTGGCCTCTGACAAAAAGTACGACATCACAGAATCTTAAGGCGATAATGATCATACTTTTGTCCTGTGGAACTCGTGGAACTAGCCCGTTCTGGGAATATGACCGTTGATTTCTGTTCTCCATTGTTCCATTGAACAAGTTGTATTATTTCTGAGACGGCCTTATTATATTGACAGAGAAATTATATCATTTGTAACGTTAGCGTTGAAATCCGTGGCACATTTGCAAGCCGTTTCACGACGTCGTCTTGCCGACAACACTCGGAATAAATTGCCGATTTCGCAAACCGGTTTATACCATTGAAATAGAAGCTTTCATCACACGCTGCGGACTGACTGGCATCTGGCGCGCCCATGTAGTAACACTTCCGGTTTAGTACTGTCAAGTATACAGCCAATGAGAGTGGCATATCTCGTTATTATAATATCTCTTGTAATACATCAGTAAGTTTTACACTTTAGTAAACATATTATATCTTATGAATGTTCTTATGGGTTACGTTTGTGATCACAGCTGATATATGACATTTATGCTGGCAAAATATGTAGTAAGCACTGATAAGATGCTTACGACAGATCTTGTAAATCAACAAAAGTAAATTTTCTCGCTGTAGTCAATCCTAATAAGTCGAAGTTAGAAGTGTTGTTTAAAATAATACGAGTAGTTGCATAATTAAGCGTAAGATTATTGTGAAGACTATTTTTAATGTATAATTGAATCAGATTAATTCACATTTAGGATGTCTAAAACCCGATAAACAGTTCTCGCTTCAGATATGTGGCATATGTGAATACTTTATCGTTGAAGGTTCTCTGTCTAGCCCAATTAGTTAGGCTGACTGGTAAAAAAAATGTTCATTTAATGATAAAAGCATGAAATTTTGCATGCTAGAAAAATCATACCATGACGGTAAATTTTAGCTATAGGGCCATTCCAAATTTGACCCTTGACCGTAATGGCGGCCATTTTTCAAAATGACCTCCAGAATATACATGTCTCAATATATCAGTTTCTAAATCAATTGGAAAAAGGACCAAGTACAAAAAAGACAATAACAATTAGGCAAATTTGACCTTTGACATTAATGGTGGCTATTTTTAAAAATGGCCGCCGGAATATACATGTTTCAATATCTCAGTCTCTAATCCACGTAGAAAAAAAAATGTTGGTCTCTAAACATACATCTTCTGGACTAATGATTATAAAAAAGACAATTATAAATACGCAAATTTAATATTTGACCATCGTGGCAGTCATTTTTTTCCAAAATGGCCGCCAGAATATACGTGTTTTATTATCTCAGTTCTAATTGATTTAGAAAAAAGATTTTGTTGTCTAAATATACATTTTCCGGACAAAGAATTACACAAAAGGCAATAAAAAATACGCTAATTTAATATTTTTATCCCAATAGTGGTCATTTTTCAAAATGGCCACCAGAATATACATGTTTAATATACCCGTTAATAATCAACATAGAAAAGAAATATTGGTGTTTAAATATATATTTTCAGGACCAAGACCAAGGATAAGGGGGAATAATCTGAAATACGTATTTGAACGATTTGATAAATGCTTGATTTATTTACAAATAGTCGCAACATTAATATGAACGCAGATATGATATGCATGGTAATGCTTTTTGGTTGATACAGGCTGATATCGATAGCATTAAAAAATGATATTTGCCATCAAATATTATTTCCAGTCTACAGGCAGTTGACTAGGCGGAACGTTTAAAATCAAAAAGGCAAATGGCTTGATGAATTTCATATACAATCTAACAAAACTAAGCTTGAACAAATTGACAAGAGAAAAACAGCATTAGCAGACATTATATTATGTTCACTGCTGATGTGCTCTATATTCGTCAAAATAGTGGCATGATCAGTTCTGTTTTTTTTGCATGGAACCAGAAACAGACACCGAGCTATTGTACCATACGCTTGATCTTGATGCTCTGGTCAGAAAAACTGCCCGACACCTACAAGATGCGAAAAGCTGTAAAATATGTTCAGATTGTTCTAAAAACATGAAAAAGTAGCAGTATGATATCTTGTTATCAATTATGGAAGATATGTTCATGAAATTATGTATCGTAACAAGTAATTATGCGATACACATTTTCTGATTAATCATAGAAGGGGTGCCCAATGCCCATACTTGCCTCGTGGCCCAACTTCCCTCCCTCTCCCTTAGGGCCTATAGGCCTTAAGACTCCCCCGCTACAGTCACGTTAGCTGTCATCTGTTGTCACTGTCACTCCCTGTTGACAATTCCATGAAATCGGAAGATCCAATTACTAGAATTAGCCTCAAATTTAGTGTCAATATTTTTTTTTTTATAAAGTAGTAGACTAACTGTTAGATTATATTATCCATATTATTGATTTTTCCGACTGTCACTTGCCCGTTTGCCAGCGTACAACTTCTAGCTGTCTGTCACTGTTACCGCCGGTTCGCTCAAATGTGCTGTTACTCCTCACTCGATCCATCGGTTGACAAACAATCGGCGGCAATCGGCGAGTCGGTTACTTGTACAGTTTTGCTATTTTACTTCATAAAATACGACGTTATAAGTATAATTTTCAATGTGAATTTGTTTATTAAACATTTATTTCAATAAAATGAGGTGATAGTAATGTTGTCATCCATTGTAATGTTTATTTTGGCCTGTTTTCTGAACCGGTACCGACACGGCTTCTCTATAACATGTAGTTTTTTTAGGCTGTGTTTGGGAAATGTACTCCTCCAAACCGGCATCAGTCAGTCCGCAGGCCGTGGTTATTTTAGCGAAAAAGTCGCTTTGTTTTGTATTAATTTAGAGGCTTCGCGGGGGGTAAAAATTTGGCGCGGAATTACAACATTTATCCTGCATTTTAACTGGTTTTATTTGTTGCTGTAAACGATTTAAAATTGGCCTTGAGTCATTCTGCCAGTTGTTCACGTAAGACCAACATCAGCTAATTGTTCTACGTATTTTGTGTCAACAATATCTATTTAAATCAGTGAATTTTAAAGGATTTAATGTGACACCCACAGAGAGGTTGAATAGCTCTCTCTAAATTACACCTTTTCGTTGTTGGTTCCTTTTTTTGGCCAGAAAAAAATCAATTAACTGATTGAATTTTCATGTAGTCCAGACTTTAAGGCGTGCCCTCATGCCGTTTGGTGCGACCGCCGGTTATCGGCAAAAAAAAGAACCAAGATATTCGAGAGGTGGTATTACACTAGGTTCAATAAATATCCGGTCATGATCTTACAGCTGTTTATATCACTTTAAAACCATTTTAATGGAATATAGATGGCTTGAAGTTGTCTTACGCAGATTTAATTCGAGCGTGCCATACTACACTGACTGCACTGTGATATTAAAAGGCCTACCGGTATCTCATGTTCATGTTCAGCGGCCGGCAAACCCTCACACCAGTCACATGTATCATGTGTATAGGCTACATACCAGTCACCACCACTGCTCACACAGCCTCACAGGTGAAGCACACATTGACACAATCATTGTCAATGAACGTGCCGCCGCTGCACTGGTACTGGTGGGCACGGCAGTTACTCGAGTTAGGTCCTGCAAAATGCTGTTTGATTACAACTTCAAGTGAAGAAGTGACAGTGTGCGGTATTATCAAATAATAGGCCCTTTACTAGGCCTTAGCCTAGGGGGTCTATTAGTATTAGTGTTAGAAAATCAAATAGCACAGCCACAGGCACAGGCCACAGACACAGTGTAGGCTAGACTAGAGTTGATCCGAAATCACGTGAATGGGAAATAGCACACAACATGACAGGGTGAGTAGTTTTCCGTTGGCCATAACATTTTTGGCCAAAGTTGTCACTTTTCACGAATGTTATCAACTCTTAGTGAATGTAATAATGCACCATCCAGTTAAATTGATCGACCGCCGGTTAACAGTTTTTATAACAGAAGTCACTGAACAGCAACAACAGTCTGTCACAACATTGGCCTCTGACAAAAAGTACGACATCACAGAATCTTAAGGCGATAATGATCATACTTTTGTCCTGTGGAACTCGTGGAACTAGCCCGTTCTGGGAATATGACCGTTGATTTCTGTTCTCCATTGTTCCATTGAACAAGTTGTATTATTTCTGAGACGGCCTTATTATATTGACAGAGAAATTATATCATTTGTAACGTTAGCGTTGAAATCCGTGGCACATTTGCAAGCCGTTTCACGACGTCGTCTTGCCGACAACACTCGGAATAAATTGCCGATTTCGCAAACCGGTTTATACCATTGAAATAGAAGCTTTCATCACACGCTGCGGACTGACTGGCATCTGGCGCGCCCATGTAGTAACACTTCCGGTTTAGTACTGTCAAGTATACAGCCAATAAGAGTGGCATATCTCGTTATTATAATATCTCTGGTAATACATCAGTAAGTTTTACACTTTAGTAAACATATTATATCTTATGAATGTTCTTATGGGTTACGTTTGTGATCACAGCTGATATATGACATTTATGCTGGCAAAATTTGTAGTAAGCACTGATAAGATGCTTACGACAGATCTTGTAAATCAACAAAAGTAAATTTTCTCGCGGTAGTCAATCCTAATAAGTCGAAGTTAGAAGTGTTGTTTAAAATAATACGAGTAGTTGCATAATTAAGCGTAAGATTATTGTGAAGACTATTTTTAATGTATAATTGAATCAGATTAATTCACATTTAGGATGTCTAAAACCCGATAAACAGTTCTCGCTTCAGATATGTGGCATATGTGAATACTTTATCGTTGAAGGTTCTCTGTCTAGCCCAATTAGTTAGGCTGACTGGTAAAAAAATTGTTCATTTAATGATAAAAGCATGAAATTTTGCATGCTAGAAAAATCATACCATGACGGTAAATTTTAGCTATAGGGCCATTCCAAATTTGACCCTTGACCGTAATGGCGGCCATTTTTCAAAATGACCTCCAGAATATACATGTCTCAATATATCAGTTTCTAAATCAATTGGAAAAAGGACCAAGTACAAAAAAGACAATAACAATTAAGCAAATTTGCCCTTTGACATTAATGGTGGCTATTTTTAAAAATGGCCGCCGGAATATACATGTTTCAATATCTCAGTCTCTAATCCACGTAGAAAAAAAAATGTTGGTCTCTAAACATACATCTTCTGGACTAATGATTATAAAAAAGACAATTATAAATACGCAAATTTAATATTTGACCATCGTGGCAGTCATTTTTTTCCAAAATGGCCGCCAGAATATACGTGTTTTATTATCTCAGTTCTAATTGATTTAGAAAAAAGATTTTGTTGTCTAAATATTCATTTTCCGGACAAAGAATTACACAAAAGGCAATTAAAAATACGCTAATTTAATATTTTTATCCCAATAGTGGTCATTTTTCAAAATGGCCACCAGAATATACATGTTTAATATACCCGTTAATAATCAACATAGAAAAGAAATATTGGTGTTTAAATATATATTTTCAGGACCAAGACCAAGGATAAGGGAGAATAATCTGAAATACGTATTTGAACGATTTGATAAATGCTTGATTTATTTACAAATAGTCGCAACATTAATATGAACGCAGATATGATATGCATGGTAATGCTTTTTGGTTGATACAGGCTGATATCGATAGCATTAAAAAATGATATTTGCCATCAAATATTATTTCCCGTCTACAGGCAGTTGACTAGGCGGAACGTTTAAAATCAAAAAGGCAAATGGCTTGATGAATTTCATTTACAATCTAACAAAACTAAGCTTGAACAAATTGACAAGAGAAAAACAGCATTAGCAGACATTATATTATGTTCATTGCTGATGTGCTCTATATTCGTCAAAATAGTGGCATGATCAGTTCTGTTTTTTTTGCATGGAACCAGAAACAGACACCGAGCTATTGTACCATACGCTTGATCTTGATGCTCTGGTCAGAAAAACTGCCCGACACCTACAAGATGCGAAAAGCTGTAAAATATGTTCAGATTGTTCTAAAAACATGAAAAAGTAGCAGTATGATATCTTGTTATCAATTATGGAAGATATGTTCATGAAATTATGTATCGTAACAAGTAATTATGCGATACACATTTTCTGATTAATCATTTTGCTATTTGTGGGTTGGTTCTCTTTACCGTAATTAACAATGCAAAAATTGTTAGTTATTTGAAAAGTATTTTATTTTTACAAAAAGTAACATTAACTATAATTTGAGTGATCCTTATCTGTTTTATTAATACATACATTCTTCCATTTTAAACATGGTATGTCCCATTACAATCCTTAGTGGTAGATAAATGACTACCATTTGCCACCTTATGTGGGTCGGTTCCCTTGTGTAAAACGATATTTTACTCCAGGTTCAAGTGATTTATATTCAGATCTTGACTTTATGTGTTGGAAGCAATTATATTTCTAATGTTCATGTAACCTTTGTCGCAATGTGTGTTTTGACAGTAAGACATCACATAGGCCTAATAGTTTACTGTCTTAAAAAGAGTTTAAACTACAAAGATGATGTGTTCATTATTTCAGTATTGAATGTTGGCCTTTCAATTACGTTATTTTGACAATGAAATAGGAACGATGAATTGTTCTGTATACATTTTAGCATTAAATAGGTTGTGTTTTTATTGCATTCTTCTGACAGCGAAATATGGAGGACCGAGTGTTTAACATTTTAGCATAAGACTTAGCCGTTTTTAAATATTTGTAAGTGTAGGGCTTCTTACTATAATAGGGGATTAGTGGGACAAGTCCCAGCTCACTTCACTTCAGTCTCCATTCCCGTCGGGACGACGGAACACAATTAACTTGGTTAATTCATTTCCCAGTTCATTCTTGTTTATTTAGTCTAGACGTTGTAACAACTTTAGTGCACACATTTCCACGCAGAACGCGACAACCCAGCCAGCGGCTCGGCGCTTGAGTCTAGCGAGACGTCTGCTCGACTCGGCAGCCTGGGAGTAAGTGACGCGCATCGACTGATGCAGCGCGATTCGAAATTGAGGCTAGGCGGGCGAAACGCCCGAACCAGCCCGAACGGTGAGACGCGGGTCCCCACATATTTACTGTTACTACCATCATGCACATTCCCAGCAACATGGGGATGTGCAAGTGATTTTAAAAGATGCGACCAAATTTCTATTTTTTTTTGTGGGCGCAAAACCTCTAAAACTTAAAAAGTCAGAAATTTTTCAAATTTTACTTTCACATTCCCCACCTTATGGAGATGTGCAGGTGATTTTTTCAGGGTTCTACTGAAATTCAAAATGGCCGCCACGGATCAACTTTAATTTTTTTGTGGGCGCAACAACTCTAAAAATTAGTTTGGTCGTTTTTTTTTAAATTTCAACCTCACATTCCTAGCAATATGGGGATGTGCTAGTGATTTTTTTAAGATGCTACCAAAATTTAAAATAACCGCCAGAGGTTTTGTAGACTAAAAAATTAGTCAGAAATTATTCACATTTTACAGTCGCATTCCCTACGATATGGAGATGTACAGGTGATTTTTTTAGGGTTTTGCTGAAATTCAAAATGGCCGCCACGGATCACCTTCAATTTTTTTGTGGGCGCAAAAACTCAAAAACTTGAAGTAAGAAATTATTCAAATTTTACAATCCCATTCCCCACGATATGGGGATGTGCAGGTGATTGTTTTAAGGTTTTACTGAAATTCAAAATGGCCGCCATGGATGAACTTGATATTTTTTGTGGGCGCAAAAATTCAAAAAATGAAATCAGAAAAAAATCATATTTTACAATCACAGTACCCACCATCTGGAAATATACAGGTGATTTTACTGAAATTTAAAATGGCCACCACAAGTCGACTTTTTAAATATTTGTGACTGCAAAAACTCTAACCTAATTTATGGCGGTGAATGATATAGGACTTCATGCAGGCCTCTTGTTTTATATAGGCCTAGGCCTACATAGACCGGGGCAGATCCAGAATTTTAAAAAAGGGGAGGGGGTCCGATGAAAAATCAGTTGTCCTCCAATCAAAAAAAATACATAATAATAAGTAACTCATCAAACCAATTTTTTTTCGGCTTAAATTTTGGCAAATAATGATGCTTTCACAATTTTGGTCAATTTTTCGTCAAAATAGTTCTTGAAAGAGGGGTCAGGACACCCCTCTTGACCCCCCCCCCTCTGGATCTGCCACTGTAGATACGTCCTATTATATTATTGGTGAGAAGAGCGAAAATCTAGCCAAACATGGAGGAGACGTTGGGCTGAAGTCTTGGAACAGGTCGTCTTGCTCCATCAGCATTTTTCACACAGTGACAGAAAATGAGTCAAATACGCAAAATTCCGTCATATAATACGTCCACGTTACATGTATACTAAAAAATTATCCATTCCAATGTTCTCATCATAATGCAGGGACAGATATATATGGTCTGAAAATGAGAACCCCACTGACGAATGAGCATTAATGTATCAGATCGACACGGGCTCAATATAAAAATGTTGGTTGGTTCCATTGGTTCAAGTTTCAAGTTCATTTTACAGAAAATGTCTTCCTTGTGCTCAATAACGTCCATGTTATTATGTAGAAGGCCAAGTACCATATTGGTGTCTTGTAATTATGGTAAATGAACCTCTACAACCGCACCAGACAAGTAAGGGAGATAACTTGACGAAAAAGGAGAAATCAGCGTAGTGCTGATCCACAACAAGATAAAGAACTGGTTGAGGCTCTATTTAAATTGGCACTGTGTATTATCATAAAATAATGGTAGTGTCATAAACAGTTCTACAAGATTGGGCAACAACCTCTTTCGTTTTTATAACAATATATAAGATTTATAAAAGTACTTCGAAATTTATATATTTCAGGCTATATATTTCAACTCTAGGTAGATTTAAAGATATTGAAGTTACTAATTAATGTGCGTTTTTTGTTGAATGAAGATTTATTTATATATATTTTTTACTTATATATTTTAATCCCTTCCATTGAAAAATGTTATTCAGACACAACAATTAGATTGTGACTGGACTGTGGGTGAAAGTCATATGTCCTACGTTTATCGAATAACTTCAAGGGTTTTCTATAGAGCACATCACCAGTAACTGGACTATAACTAAACATTATCAAGAAATCTAATACATTGATCTACATTTTATATATTTTCGACCGACAATTATATGACTGCCATTGAATTCTTCTGTGGAATTAAAGTGTTTAAGGTCTATTTTTGTAATCCTTGCCCTCGAGTATTAGAAATTGTTGCCATATTGGGGAGGACGAGGAGAACTGGGACACCATTTCACTGTCGTCATTTGACTCTACTTCGTGTGTTACTGTTATGCCTTTAATACATTTATATGTACCTATAATGTAGTCTGGGGATATTATTACATGATATTATTAGCCTTTTTAGTGAGATGTAATGGGAAACACCTTTTTGCATGTTTTGAAAAAAAGTTTAAAACGTAGAGAACTGGGATATCGCAAGGGGAAGTGGGACAGCTGATGGGGCAGTTTCACGTATCTCTTTACATCCATCGATACTAGGAATAAAGATAATTATAAACAGATGTAAATGGGTACAAACAGTTTATGAACACATTTACACAATCAATATCCAATATATAAAGAAGTGATACACTTATGTGGAGAAGTGGGACACTCTCGGGGAGAAGTGGGACATCATGTCCCAGTTCTCCCCATACATGCTATTGCGTATAGTCCCAGTTCTACCCATGCCTACGAGATTTATAACCATTCACTTACTCAATAATCATAATAGTAAACAACATTTAGCTTATACATATCCACGAAGAAGGTAGCAAGGATAACCCAAGCACAGTAAATGTGAGGTACTGTACATATTCAACTCGCTTTACACATATACACAAAGGCAGAAAAACAACTTTTTATACTAAAAATCTTAGTTTTGTCATTGCACTAACAAAGTTGTCCGCAATTTGATTCTGGAGGGATATGTGGTGAAGGCAACTAAGGGCCACAGAAAAATGTTTCCTGGAAGCTGATTGGCTGAAAACAACTTACATTATCAGTGGTGTCCCAGTTCTCCCTTGTCCCAGTTCTCCCCGTCCTCCCCTATTATAATAGCTATTTTTTAAAATGGCCGCAGTTGGGGTCTGTAAAAAAAGTTTTGTTGTATTAAAATATTTAAACATTTTTTTGTTGCTATCACTGTCCTTGAAAATGTAGGCCTATATTAAGATACACATTTTTCGCTTATAAATGAATAATTAGCCGCGATATTGACACTCAAATATATTCGGCCGGCCATTTTGTAAACTGGTTGCCATTGAATTCATAGAAATGTTCTTTTGTTTGATTAAAATTTCTAAAAATAATTTTAAATCAGTGCCCCTGAAAATGTATATTCAGATACAAATATTCCGTGGATTAGAAGCTGTGATATTGACACGTATACATGTAGATTTGGTCGGCCAGTTTGTAGGCTACAATAACCACCACTGGTGTCAGTAAAATATTTTTTTAGTCAGGTTAATGTGTTTAAAAATACTTTTTTTTGTATCAGTACCAGACAGACAGACAGATATTTTATTGACATAAGGAAGTCATTACAGACTTATTTGTATTTGTATCCCTGAAAATGTATAAAAGTATTTAAATAAATAATATTTCGATTTTAGGTGGATTGGAAGCTGAGATATTGATATGTACACAGATTTGGTCGGCAATTTTGTAAAATGGCCACCACTAGAGTCAGTAAAATGTTTGTTATTCTGCATTAATGTGTTTAATTTTTTTTGTTGGATTAATGTGTTTAAAAATACTTTTTTGTATCAGTACCAGACAGACAGACAGACAGACAGACAGACAGATATTTTATTGACAGCATGAAGTCATTACAGACTTATTTGTATTTGTACCCCTGAAAATGTATAAATGTATTTGAATAAAAAAAATCGATTTTAGGTGGATTAGAAGCTGAGATATTGATACGTACACAGATTTGGTCGGTCATTTTGTAAAATGGCCACCACTAGAGTCAGTAAAATGTTTGTTATTTCGCATTAATTTGTTTAAAAATACATCAGTCTTGATCAGTACCCCTGAAAATGTATATTTAGAAAAAAATATATTTAGATAAAAAAATTCGATTTCAGGTGGATTAGAAGCTGAGATATTGACACGCGTCGTATGTGGACTTTGTCTGCCATTTTTAAAATGGCCACCACTGGTATCAGTAATTTTTTTTAGTCGCCTTAAAATATTTAGTTTTGTTACAAGTGGCCTTCAAAATATACATTTAGACATAGATATTCAGAATATTTGCGGATTAGAAGCTGACATAAAAATTATAGACACTTATCATAAATTTGGTCAGCCATTTTGTAAAATGGCTGCCATTTAAGTCAATAAAATGCTCTGTGTTGGAATTATGTGTATAAAAATACTTTATTTATTATCAGTACCCCTGAAAATGTATATTTAGATAAAACATATTTAGATTCTAAGTGAATTAGGCGCTGAGATATTGACATTTATATATATGTAGCGGCCATTTTGTAAAATGGCCGCTAGCGAGGTCACAGGTCATTTTTTTTATGGCCCTATAGCTGAAAACATTCTTAAGGGTGTTATCTTACAGCATGTAAAGTTTTATGCTTTTATCATTAAATGAAAAATTCCTTCATATATAACCACCATTCAGTCAGCTAACTAAATCGTTAGCTACACCCAGAGATCAATAGGCCTATTCCAAAAAGGTGATAAACCACGAATCAAAGATATAAACTAGATATGGTCTGAGAAGAGAAGAAACCAAGACATATCAAATATAGACCCAGCATTAAACCTCATACACGTAGCATTTTTTTCAAATTAGAGATATTGTGTCCACGATAGCGCATGCCCTTTGCAAATTATATCTAATTTATATACATTTCACAGACATTGTTGTACGTGAGCTTGTTCGAAATAAATCAATATGATAGAAATGCGACTTACAGACAATGCATGACAACAGGCCCGCTGTTGTTGTTTTTTCTTTTACATTCTTCAGACATTGTGACGGCAGTAATTAAATCTCGTAACAGGTTTTCATCCAGAGATTTTCCTTTCCTCCAACTGTTCACATGGACCTGGTGCACATTGACTGTGTCTTTTTTCGGGTTCTAACACAATGTAAAAAAAATAAGTTATACCAATCCAAACTACATGTAAATTGTCTATATTGTAGCTGCATACTTTAGCATGCAAAGAAATAGATAAGTCATTGCTATACGCAACACTAATGATTTAAAATTAAAAAACAAATAATGTGTAGGACTAGTAAGTTACGCCAGTACAAATAAACTGATCCAGTTTTTATTTTAGTATAAAGCTTTCTACTTTATTGTAAAGCATGTTTGACAATTTTGTGAAGTAGCTAAAACTAGTAGGCCTAAATCGCTGCCATACGCAAACGACGGCTGATTAGTGTTGGAAAATAAGTGTGTAGTAGGCCCCATGCCAAGCACAGCTGGTTATATCAACACAATTAATTTGATTTGTTTTTTTTCTCTTAAAAAGACTTTAATATTTAAAACAAAAACAATTGGTAATTTTATGAAGTAGCTAAAATTTGAACATTGTTATCATAATTATTTGTAAATGAGAAATATATTAAGTGAGAAATATCAACATTTTTAAATATAGTTGAGTAAAGATCAAACATTAAGTAGGCTACATGTGGTATCCTGCCCGTATTTGCATGACAGTTGAATGATGACGATGATAGTCCAGAAGAAACGAGACGTTTATCTGATGTTGGTTTAATGTTGGTTCACCGTCTGCGACGCTCGCCCAACATTAAGCCAACATCACCTAACCATATCATGTGTACTGGGTATAGCTCAATATGTTTTCTTCTTCTTCTTTAATTTCACAGATCAATATAGTTAATAATGTCGGAAGTCTTCTTTATTTTCGCAACTCACTGTAGTCAATAATGTCGTAACTCTTCAATTGGTTGTAGTTTACATGGTCCGTCATACTATACCTTGGGTTGGGAAAGTTTGAATCGCCTAATAATCACATTGGGATTAGTGATATCATCCTCGCCGACACGCTCAATCACAAGTGGACCAGCAGTCACTGGTATCTCATCCGGCCAAAAGATTTGAGAATTCTACAAGACATAATTTTGAATTAGATTAATGGGGATTTCCACATACTTTTCCGTAGAACGGTTTAGGAATCTGCTAGTAATCTCCTCTAAAGGAAACGGGCTGCTACAGAGACTCATACGGTAGAAAAGCTCAAAGTAAAAGTGATCCAAGATTTATGATTGTGCAGTTTTGAAAAAAATAAATATATAGGAAATAATAAAATAATATACCTAAAATTTGAATCACTTCACGTGGCACGATGGTTAGAGCGTGGCACTTTGTAGCAGCCGCTGCCTGTTGTGCATATTCGATCCCCGCTTTGTACAGGTTTTTAGAGAAATATCATGTTTCTCAAATCCACTCAACATTGGGACATTGTTGATTCAATGTTATGTCCTTGGGAGAGACACTTCACCCTCACATGCTGCACCCCACTTAGGTGCAAATAAGTACCAGGTAGGACAGAGAGGGTAAGGTAACTATACCACGCCGATTGTAGTGACGTATGCTTCACATGGAGTTGAAATGGCACAAGATTTAACAGATCCAGTGACCCGAAGTAATGTATGTGAAGCACTTGTGCTACATTGGGACCCACCATTATTTACATCTGAGTCATTCATTAAATTATGCCCCTGCATCATACCTTATTTTCACATACATTAAAATAGCACTATAAAAGCTAAAACTCATCCACAAGCAAATATGTATGGTGTTCCATTTTTGTCACTAAGTCAAGAGTGCAACTTACACCATGCATATCCTGTGAACCAACAATAGAGATGATCAGACTGGCATTCTCTTCATACACCATCCTCCAGAAATCTGTGATCGTGTTTGACAATGGATTCTGAGTCACGCAGTATTCTTTTTTCTTTCTATAGCCCTGATCATAGATAATAGTAGACTGTTATATGGTCATGTGATATCAGCACACGTCAACAACACATTAAATATTCTTTAACAAAAACATCATTTTCAAATGGTTTAGTGTTTGAACCTGATAAAATAACAATTAGACACAATTAACAGCAGATATAATAATACATACACAATCGCGTGTACGTACAGAAAAAAATGATCCTTTTTTGTTCCAATTGAAAACAAGAATTGGTTTTTAATTCTAGTTTTGATAATAATGCTATCATTATACCTAAGCACAATGGGTATAATTTATAACTGTGTATGTTCCAACATGACTACAGAAATCATTAAAATATAATGCCTCCAATAGTTGTACTTGACATATCCAAGTATAGTTCATATGAAAGAAGTAAAACAATTATATGATGTTGCTAGGATAATATATTGTTTCAATAAATGAACGAAAGGATGAATGAGTGAATGAATAAATGAGTGAGTGAGTGAATGAATGAATGAATGAATGAATGAATGAATGAATGAATGAATGAATGAATGAATGAATGAATGAATGAATGAATGAATGAATGGATAGATAAATAAATAAATGAATGAATGAATGAATGAATGAATGAATGAATGAATGAATGAATGAATGAATGAATGAATGAATGAATGAATGAATGGGGCTTTTGTGCACCTTATCAGGTTGAACTGCGCCAGGAAAACTTGTTTGGTATATAGAGAAGAATCACATGATACTGCCCTCCAGACACGGTATTCGAAATTGCAGCCCTGATTTTTTTTACGAGCGAACAGGAAAGAAACTGACCTTTCCAATTTTTCCCGTCACATGTATCATCTGCTAATTTTGCAGATAATTATTTGTACAACATTTACACATTATCTAATTATGATACCTTGCAGAATCATTACTTACATCAACATAGACGGCATTTATATAGTTGGATCCACCCTGCCATCCTGAGATATAGGGTCGTATCCGATCAGCTGAAAACAATACATTCACTCTTACGATGCTGAAATATTTTTGCATAAACCATGGAGACTAAATGTTTTTTTAAATTTTAAATCATAATAAAAGTATTTAGCTAGATCTTTCTGCTTCATTTGAATATGTATGTTATGGGCCATTATAAATAATTTGCTCTTCAAGTGCGCAGATCGATTTTAAACGTCAGAGTCTGAGTCTAACGTCGGTCCCCGCATTGCAATGGAAATTATTACTAGAATTCGTTTTCACAGACAATACATGAATTGTGTAACAAAATACCATCTTATATTATATTTCATTTTTCACTAAATGATTGGGACAGAAAAATCGTGATTAAAATTATTCTAGCATAATTTTAACATAATGTAGGCCTAGCAATTAAAGTCGTCAAATAAAAGTCAATTTTTTATTCATGATTTTATAATATAGGCACTAATATACATGTAGGCCTGTGTGTTTTGTACTGCCTCTCTTCACTGTATTCGTTATCAGTGTTCATATGCTAAATATCCCTTCAAATAGTAGGCCTACGACACATTATACAGAATATTTATCAAACATCATAAGTATGGCTTTTCTTGGATCGATCATACAGCAATCATTACCAGGAATGATGTTTCCGTATCTGTTTTTGTATTTGTTCTCAGCCTTCAGTCCATCAGCGTTACTTGTATTAACATCAATCCTCAACGAGTTCAGTTTCTGGAAAAAAAAGTTTTTTGTTAGTAACGTTGTTAAAAGAAACATTGAATGGTCAACAACATTAAAAAAAACGAACAAAGTTGTATTTTACTTCTGACAATAAATAATTATGGTACAGTCAGTGGAGTTGACACTTTTAAAGACCATTTACAAAATAGAACCCAATATGTTTCTTATGATAAAACTAATTCCGATATGTATAATATATCCACTGGTGTACTTCAAGGCTATATATTTGGTCCTCTTCTATTTATCATATATATAAATAATTTATGCATTGCCAGTAAACTGTTTAAGATGATTATTTATGCTGATGATACTACTTTAAACTCCACATTGGATGTTTTGGGTAATTATACTTCCAAAAATTTTAATTTAGAATAATTATTAACAAAAGTTGCAGACTGGTTAAAGTTGAACAAATGATCAATCAACATAAAAAATCCAAATTTATGGTATTTTATATGCTTCAAAAACAAAGGTTAAGGTTAACAATACACAAGCATTTATATTGGTATTCACACATAAGCAAAATAGCTTCTAAAATTTTTAATATTATAGGAATTATGTACCGACTTGGACTGATTTCTAATTATTGACAACCATGTCAAAAATTAGAAATTCGGGAATTTCGTCTCTATATCTAGTCTAACTGGTGAATGCGCAGCAGAAAAATTAAAAAAAAACTTTTGCAGTTCTAGTGTATGGACATGTTTACATCATATGGCCATATTAAGAAGCCAAAATAAAATCACCGATTTTTTTATTATTTTAGCCTGGGCCAGTCCCTTTAACCATATAATGCTATATGCACCCTAATCTCTCTAGATATTGTATTGTGACCCCAAATTGCATTAAAACCGGGGTTACACAAAAGTGGCAGTGTTCTGTTCACCTGACTGCGATTACAATTTATTTTCATTTTCAAAGGAATACAATCTGCTAAAAAATATATCGTATTTTATATAATATTATGTAAGCCCACCCGGTAAGGAATATCTGATGGTACATATACAAGTATCATGTGCATATTTATGAATGTCTTTGCATTTCACATCATCCGCCTAAATGAAAATATATTATACCTCAAATTGCACACTCATTAGAGTTGTGTTAGCGTAAACACCAGCATCTCCTTGTAATTCAGTGTAAGTAGTACTCAAACAACTACAGGATATACTTGTGTCTCCTATATCAACGTGATCAAGTAAAGCAGCATACACAAACTCATACTGACCCTGAAAAAATAGAACAAATGCGAAGAAGAAACTACATCACGTTAGTAGTCAATTTAGTTTAACTTCTGGATATCCTAATGTCAGAAGGTGTAGGCCTACTCACCAGGGTCTGAACCATGTTCATTCTATGATCCCGAAGTGTTTTAACACAATGATAAACGTCCACGGCTTTTTCCGTATCTGCCATCTGTGTTAAAATATCTATTGCTATATAAGTACCAGTTCTACCCACACCGGAACTGAAACAGATACAATAATTGGAATTTCACAGATACATTTGATTCTAAAATACTTACTAAAAAATCATAGGGCCTTCATGCTATTGTGGCACAATTTTTTTTACGCAACATGTTTATGTAAACAATTGAATTAGCACTGATTGATATACTTTTTAATACTATTCATAAATACAATATGATACTTAGAATATTGCGTGTTTTTGTATCACATCAATTATCACACATGTAATTTAGTTGACAAGATAAAAACAAACTGTGACGTAAATATGTACATAACCACATTGTTTGCGTGTACTCAGATAATAACATTTACTTTTTTACCTGCAGTGGACCAGCAAAGGGGCTGACTCGGTGGATCTGAGACTGACAGAACGTAACATCCGACAGAAGTGTAGCAGCGGGAATGTATGATCAGGTACACTACGATCTGGCCACGATGTGAAGTGATAATGACGAATAGTTCTGGTTGTATTCTGAAGCAACAAAAAGAAAACATCAATGTAGCGGTATCCACGTATTTATGAATGATCGTTACAACAAACGTATGCAGAGTAACAATTAATTTGTTGAAATCGACACAAACACAGACTACCCATTTAATATTTTTCTTACCAGTAAGCCTAAATTATGTAGTATTTTAGGTCATCGGGTAAGCTTTTATAGGTAGCCTTGGTAATTACGTTTCACCTCTTAAAGTAAAGGCAATATGGACCATAAAAGTAGGCCTACATCTTTTGTGATTTCTTTTTTTACACACATGTAAAATTTTTTTAACACATGTAATATGCTCTCTATGAATGTTTTCTCCTGTACTGTAGCCTACTACTTACACCCTTTATGGCCTTGAAGACGCGGATCACATAATCGTTATAGATTTCCACTGCTGTGATTTTCACAGTCACATCACCATAAGTCTCCTGATCACCCTCTGTATCATTCTCAGGCCAGTATGGTGCGCACTTCCTCTGTTAACATGGTTACCAAGAATTTAGTATGTGACTGTGCAATTATAGCTACATCACGAATTAAAGTAGCTGTGTCGTTTTGATTCACTGAAGTATATTTACAATGCAGCAGACCCCGCTCCTGTGGACGCTGACCATTATGTGCATGTGGGTGGGCCCACGCTATTTGTGAATCATGCGAATCATGACGACCCAGCGAATCATGAAGACCTACCCACTTTAATATCGGTTGAGCAATATATATTACGTAAGACAATCTGATGATATCGCCCCTTCAGAGTCAGCAACATTTTAAAAGTATCAAATCAATAGAATCGTACTTTAGATTAAACAGCGCCCGCCTGGTTATTAGGCTTCTTGTGCAGTAATGGGAATTGTATAAGGAAATGATCTAAAGTTATCGCCATCTTTATCGATTAGGCTTGTGATACTGTATTTATTCTTATGTGGCTTTGTTTCTGAAGCCATAATAGGCCAGACACATGCACTTTTGTTTTGGAATTTTTTTCTGATGTTCTCAGGTGGAATCTATATTATATGTGATGATATTTTCACCTGTCATTACCATATAGACCTGCTGATTATTCTGGACAAAAAACGCTTTTTATAATCATGACCAAGGCTCTGGGTCATAAGTCACATAGTTGTTTTGCGAAGGCCTGGGTCATTTATGATAGACAAGCACAACATAAATTACAGATTCATTTTGTAGAGCATAATCTTAATCAGTTTGGGCGACATTTCCGGTTGACCATAATCATTGAACTGAACATTATTGAGAGTAATTTTTTTGCATTAGACTGAAGTTGATATTTATATTAAGCAAAGGGCCATGTAAAATTGTCATCAAAACATCAAATATATTTTACGTCAATAAGTGTTTTAGATTTCAAAACAAACTTGCTAAAAATAATTAGATACAAGAGTTTTTTTTGTAACTTCACATGATAGCAGAAAATTAAAATACTGTGCAAGCAGAATTTTTTTTTTCAATTTTTTTTACTTTTCTTTTGTGGTGTCTTCCCATTTGCGCTTTAAATATAGCTAACTGACTGATTTTGTAATATAATGGCTTTTAATATCAGTTGTTCATCAGATGTTTTTTGAAGAAAAAACGTGCCAGATATTACCACACATGCTGTAAATTTTATGCAGCAGTGTAAGGGTTAATATTTCACCATACTTTGTCCTTTTTCCATGTCAAATCGTCGCAATGAAAAAATTAACTTATATAATATAACGTGCATTGCTATGTTTCTGTATATGTTGTGTGTGTGATTGGTCAGGGAAGGCCATCTCATCCAATGGTTTGCCTAAGATGTAGATCAACAGCATTAAGAATTGTTTTACCATAATATTGGCTATGGCGCTAGATGCTATTAAGACCAAGGGTTACACTGTCAAAGGCAAGATATATCATTGCAAAATATTGCATCTATATCATAATATATTTGCTTTGGAAATTAGAACATCTGCCAGCTTCCCCCAGTTTCAGAGTCTCATTGTGGCAATTTCTTAAGATTATATAGAGCCAGTTTGATCCCAAGGTAAGCAATGTTCTCAGTAAAATCTATTGGCTATCTACAGTGTATAAACTGATGGCTCAACCCACAGCTCAAAAATTGGAGACAACTAACTGCCGTAAAATTGCCGACAGAAATCCTAATAACAAATACAGATATTTATGCTTAGTCAGAAACAACATTTGGTGAGCCTACTATAGTCTGTGTGATGAAATAAAACTGGATCTATGGGTGTTGTCGTTTTTGAAAAGATGTGAGTGATAGTCATTTGGGACACACGACATAATTATTAAGTTGGAATCCCTTTGTAAAAAACTTATAAGTAGCCTACTGGTCTAGATCTAGTAACTCTGGCAAGTTTGATATATCACCTTTTGATTTTCCACTAGATTAGTAAACATGGCGATTCTGCTGATATTCAATTGCCAGATCATTTTCCACATGTCTATTAATGTCTCTGTTTTTGTACCTATAACAAAAATGTCATAGTGGTACAACAGCTATCGACAAGGTCACTCCCGCATGCAGGAAGCTCATAACATGCGCATCTCAATCAAAGTCTTAGCGTGAAATGTGTTCATGGTTGTTCATGGTTCATGAAGCTATTCATGGTTGTCATCAAGAAATACAGTGCATGATCAAGAAATATGTCACGTCCATCGCCATATCTGTCTGTCACTAATTATTATGGTGCTACAAGTTATTGTTTACACAATAATCATATAAAAATACTGTTTATTTTCTTACCTTGAGAAGCCACATATACATTCTTCTCGCCGTTGTAACCCTAAAATATCAAAACAATGATGATGATGTCTCATTACCATGATTTTGAAAAAAATTCAAGCTCAGTTGAAAAAGGTTAATGCAACAGAAAAATTCGACAGCTGTATAGCAAAAGGCTTTCGAAACAAATGATTGCATTGGACTTTTTTTTAGCTTATGTTGCATGAATTGAGAAAGACTCACACATGTCACTATACACAGCGGCGGATCCAGTATGGTTATGGTTGGCCATCACCCTCATAAGTAAATAAACCTTCCGCGGAGAATTATAACCTTCCGCGGATAATTAAAAACCATCCGCGGATAATTAAAAACCTTCCGTGGATAATTAAAAACCTTCTGCGGATAATTAAAAACCTTCTGCCGAGAATTAAAAACCTTCCGCGGAGAATTAAAAGCCTTCCGCGGATAATTAATACCTTCAGCGGAGAATTCATTTTTAATTCTTCGCGGAAGGTTTGTAATTCTCCGCGGAAGGTTTTTAATTATCTGCGGAAGGTTTTTAATTGTCCACGGAAGGCTTTTATTTATCCGCGGAAGGTTTTCAATGATCCGTGGAAGGTTATAATTATCCGCGGAAGGTTTTCAATTATCCGCGGAATGTTATAATTCTCCGCGGAAGGTTTTTAATTACCAGCGGAAGGTTTTTAATTATCCTCGGAAGGTTTATTTACTTATAAGGGTGATGGCCAACCATAATCCAGGGGGTGACGCCCCATATTTGATTGTCAAGTCCTTTAAATTGGCTTAAATATATATATAAAAAAAATATGTCCCTGCTACTAAATCTAATATATCAAACAACCTTTAGCACATGGTATTTTATGCTGAATGATCAATATTTTACTAACTCGTCGTCAAATTAACACCACTATCTACGCCACTCCGAAGCTGTAATGAAATATCACTTCAAATTATTTTATTTTAATTTGAATTGATTGCCTGCAAATCAAACTTAAACATATTTTTTTAAATAGCAACATGCATTAGGCCTTTATGAATAACGTTATCGAGAACCTCAGAATAATAACCACTGAAACAATATCACTTCAAATTATTATTATATTAACTTGAATTGATTGCCTGCAATTCAAACTGAAACATATTTTTTTAAATAGCAACATGCATTAGGCCTTTATGCATAACGTTATCAAGAACCTCAGAATAATAACCACTGAAACAATATCACTTCAAATTATTATTATATTAACTTGAATTGATTGCCTGCAATTCAAACTGAAACATATTTTTTTAAGTAGCAACATGCATTAGGCCTTTATGCATAACGTTATCAAGAACCTCAGAATAATAACCACTGGAACAATATCACTTCAAATTATTATTATATTAACTTGATTTGATTGCCTGCAAATCAAACTTGAACAGAACAAATATAATTTACATGGCAACATGCATTTAAAAAATATGTTTCTGCTGTTTGCTGACTCACCGGGATATAGGAGGCATTCACGTAACTTGTATCAGGATCACCATAGATCACATCCAGCTTAACTCGTGATGAATCATCTTCAAACAATATTAAGATAAATATTGAAGTCATGCAGTATAATTATGCACTATGAAACGTATATCATATCATTATTAAAATTAATTCATCCAGATAGGCTTGTCTTGGAAATTTCAGCTTTGACTTCAAAACTTATTGTGTTATTATGATTAGGCCTACTGGAATTTCTTAGACATCTCAACGTTTCAAAGAATGCAAAAGATATAAACACATTTATAAAGAAATAAGTATATATGTATATATTACTCAATAACACTGAGTATGTGTGTTATAGCAAGAAAAATAATATACGCCCTGTCCTTGAATATAGTGCACTGATAACTGGAGCTTTAAGGGAATCACAAGTGAAGAAAATTCAGATCTTTCAAAATAAGTGCCTGAGACTAGCACTTGTTCTAACCTACCCAGACCGAGCAAGATCAATAGACCTGCATGACCTCCCTAATGTCCCCATGATCAAAAAAGGATGACAACCGTTGCTTCCAGTCCTCCGATTGCTAATTTTCGGGTCAGATTCTAGCCGTGACACATGATTTGTGCTTTCAGTTTATGAAGAAGGATTTCACGATCCACAGTGTCAAAACCTTTTTGTAAATCTATCAATACCATGTCAGTATAGAGACCTTTGTCGATTCGAAAGCGGATATGGTTCGTCAGATATATAAGATATCTAAGGTATCGGTTGAATAAGAGCTGCGAAACCCGACTGTAAATCGTAAAAAAAAAATTGAAATGTGATAAAAACAACCCTTTCCAATAGTTTTGATACAACTGAAAGAATTGACACAGGGCGATAGTTACCCGGGTCAGTTTTTTTTATTTAAAGTGGTAGAACATTGCCCGAATCTAAAGAAAGGTTAATAATATGAGTGATTGCAGCTATAATTTGGCTTGCGCCATCCGCATAGGGCATACCATCAAGACCAGTCGCCTTCTTAGAGGATAAATTTTGTACATGCATGTTTTATAGTTTTCTTCCGCTACTTGGAGTCAACATGAACCGATCTTTCTTACACATTTCAACCTGTAATAAGTGTTGATGAATGTACCACCTGATATATCAGGAATTTTCGCTACCAGGTTCGCTGCGATGGTGGCAAAGAAATGGTTGAAAGTGCTAATTGCCAATATTTCCTTGTCAAGTGTAATTTTGTTGTCAATGTCTATAGTACAATACTGCTGGCAGCTGAATGTTTTTTAGAAATAAATAAAGTTTGCAGTGTCTTCCAGAGATCTGAGGAAGAATTTCTGCATTGAGCAATTTTGTCCTTGAGAAATAATGTATAGCCTTTCGGACCTTAACTTTGTTACGCAATAGAAAATATATCTTATGGTTTTTAGGAGACTTTAGTATCTTAAAATTGTGCAAGGCATTATCCCTAACACGGATGGCTACAAAAGTTTGTTATCCATCCATCGGTCTTATCTCTGATTAAGATGCACCGTTTTAATAGGAGCGATGCCCACCGATTCCAAGCCTGATTGACATTTTCACATTTCATTACATCATACCAATCTAATTTGTTAAGAGCTTCCACTAGATTGACCGCAGAAATCTTAGATTTACCGTATTGTGTTTGTTAAATATACCTTCCTAGTGCAGCATATTAACATAATGATGCCGCATAGGCCTACTGAGATAACAGTGCCATGTAAAACTCTTACCATGCCGACCTTAATAACTCACTCGTATGCCGATATAATAATAATTATTCAGTAACGTAACGTTACTACCATTTCAAATTTCGGTCATACCCTAATATCATGACTGTAAAATTCCATACGCTCATTATAATGTTATATCCCAACGTTTCACATTTATCTCCTGACAGGAAACAGTCATTTAGACATTATTGAAACATGGTAATGTCAAATCACAATAGCATAATAACTTATGGCTACGTAAGGTCAGTCGTTGGTATTTATTGATATAACTGATATATTTTTCGTTATTGAAATAACAAATGTATTTCGATTTAGACTATGACATCAATCACTGGAAGGCATGTCACAAAATGTGAAAAAATATGACTTTGCAGCGAAATGATTTAATTAATGGAGAGCTAAACTCTGAGATAGAAAATTACATATAATTATATATAATGTGTGAAGCATACTGTTTGTTGCTAATACGTAATAGTCTGGGAGCCTAGTCCTGTAACGTGTCACTTCGCTTGACCCAAAAAGTGGCAAAGGTCTGAGTGGTGAGTATGACAGGAAATTATCCCTATGATCATTAAGGTGGGTGTAGATCTTTACTGTGGTAAAACTACCAGAAATGAGGGATGTTCAAGGGCACCTTCGAGACTAAATACTGCATTTTTTAAAACACGAGGTAATTTAAAATGCAAAACTCAAAGGTTTTAAACAATCTTTATTGTTAAATTATTGTGAATCCTGTTTCTCTTTTATTACATACAGAATGACAAATACTAAAGTTTTGAAATGATTCAGAAAAATTACACCCAACCTTTACGCGCTGAAAGTCAATATTCAAAATTAACGGTAGCTTTGTTCTCTAGATGTAACTTTTCCGTTTCCTGTAACATTGCATGGTTATGAGCATGCAAAGGTATGCTTACCTCATTTGGTCCATCACTCATCTGGTGCCACTATGTCCCATCTGATAACTCATTGTTGCATGAAGGACTTGTGAGGTCAAAGGTCCGGATTGGGCACTCTTACTAGTTACATTTTGTCGACCCCGTGTAATGAAAGATTCTTTATTTTATAGTTATAAGCAGCTTTAATGCCACTCATGCCTCATTTTGTCATTAAATACATCTCTGACGAAACATATGTGAAGTTATGATATTTTTCAAAAACTTGAACCCACCCTTAGAGCGCTGAAAGGTAATAGGCCTATTTGAAAAAAAATCACAAAGTTCGTAGAATGTAACTCTTTCGTTTGCATGATTATGCGCATGCTAATGTCTGTTGTCTTCATCTGGTATATATGTCATCTGGTTCCACCATATAAAATTAGAAAAACCTTATCTTGTTGCATGAAGGAGATCAAAAGAACGGATGAGGTACTCTCTTAAATTACATTTTCTCGACCCTATGTAACAATAAAATCCTCATTTTTACAGTTAATAACAGCTTTAATACCACTCTTCACACACTTCGTCATTGAATATATTCAGGACGAAACACATGTGAAGTTTTTATTGTTTTAAACCCACGCTTAGATCGCTGAAATTCGATATTTTAAAACAATTTAACACAGCTAAACCACTGGTCGAACTAGTTTTAAAGAGATTATTCACCACCAGGTGGCCTACAAATCTGTCTTACGTCACAGTCAGTAATTTGTTGTGGATTGTGTGGGACCACAGGCTGATATATTTAGATTGTTAGCAATATTTCAGTTATTAGAACATGTAGAAGGGGTGTCAATGGTAGCAGATACAGATCTGTCCCACTGATAGGTTTGAACAAGAAATCTAGATTCCTTGGCTGGAATGTGCATTGCAAGGCTCATTGAGGCCAATAACACATGGTGACGTGTTGGATAGATAGATAGATAGATAGATAGATATTGTTTATTTCAGTGACATGTACATAACAACAAATACATGGGAACATGAAATATTGTTAAATGAAATACCCAGCCCTCGAGGACTTATTAGTCACTATACATACATAATATATACAAAGGTGCGGTATAAGCTTGAAAAATAATAATAATAATAATTGGAAATGGACAAAAGTTGGGTAATATGGCTAATATGCCTGCAAGGGGAAGGCTGGGTCTAAAGTATTATGACATATCCATAACAAACATCTCAAATGAGTTTATTTCGTCTTTGTCATAGTCATATTTCGTCATTCTCATCTGTGTCTTGGAATAATAAATGATAAATACATAATTATAGATGAGAAATACGTATTTACAACGCACAAGCCAAACAATTGATAATTTGAAGTGTTGTGTTATATTTCAGACATTTTTTGTTAATTTTAAAAATTATATATATATTCATACTAGAATAGTACATGATAAAATTTAATGATACTAGCCAAGTATATTTCATGATCCCTGTATATTGTTAGTATATTTATACGTATATATACTTGCTAGCATATATACACAAAATTTGATACTGTGAATGCATAATCAGTAGGATAAACTGGTGGCTAGCCGTAATCATGCAATATTACAGCCCACTGTAATCGGTTAGTTCATGTTTATTCACCAGATGGCACCTTTTTGCTTCCCATCAGCTTGACATTACACAGGGCTGTAATATCAAAAATGTAATCCAGAACCCCTCAATATTTCCGACACTAGTTTTTGATCGTGTTGGTTTGTCTGTTTGTCTATCTGGATCCAGGATCCATATTGCAATCCGGATCCGATTGGGATCACATGGATTTGCATGAAATTTTTTACAAGAGGTGTGTTTTGGGTCGAGGACCAATCCATTCAATTTTGGGGATGATCCGGATTACGATAATTATTTTGGACTTTTGCCGTCTTCAACTAACTGTCTAGTTACATAACTGTATAATATGTTTGTCAATATACATGTATTATTATAAGTTTAGACTGTGTCGTTAGTGGAGATGTGGCGCATGCACGTTATGGCGCGTGCGCACACTTGAGGGAGTGAGTTGTGACTTGACTTGAGTGAGTTGAGTGAATGAGTGAGTTGACTTGAGTGAGTTGTGGATCAAGCGCATTGTGCGAATGTGCGCGCTCTTGAGTGAGTGTGACTTGAGTGAGTTGTGGCGTGTGTGGGTACAAATGTGCGTTCTCGATTAAAGTGAGCACATTTTCCCACAATCATTTAAGTTGTACTCACTTAAGTCACACTCATTCAAGTGACACTCACTCAAGTACACACACGCGTCACAACGCGCACCCGCCACAATTTACTCATGTCACACTCACACAAGGGCACCACAATTCACACTTGCACTCAGTGCACGCCACATCGCGCACGTGCCATATCCCCACTAATGAAACAGTCTAAACTACTGCAATGGAATTATCGGCCGATGTTTAATTGTTCAAGTGGCAATTAATCCTCAGCTGATTTTTTTGCTTTGTTTTATAGATAAATTACGCTATTGTCTAATCTTATAAATTACACGTCTGCGTAATAACCAAGGCCCTATCTTCTTTCATACTGTTCAAATTAAACGATAATGTGATTGTATGAGGTTTACTCTTTAAACATTTTAAAGAGGCCGGTTGGGCAATGAATGATCAGCTGATGTTTAATTGTTCTAGTTGACAATTAATTCTCAGCTGATTTTTTTTTATCTGTCCTACTTAGAAATTACGCTATTGTGTAATCTTATAAATTACAGGTCTGTGTGATACCACAAACCCTATCTTCTTTCATACTGTTCAAATTAAACTATAATTTGATAGCATGAAGCTTACTCTTTCAAAAAAAAATGTTGGGCAATGAAATCAAGAGCTGAGGTTTAATTGTTCAAGTGGCAATAATCCTCAGCTGATATTTTTTGCTTTGTTTTATTTACAAATGACGCTATTGTGTAATCTTCGAAATTACACGTCTGCATAATCAGGCACTATCTTATTTCATACTCTTTAAATTAAACAATAAATTGACATTGGCACTCAGTCTGTGGTAGACTAGCTCAGTAAATATTTAATTCTATTTTTAAATTAGAATTTTGTAAGAAAGTTTTTAAAATGTAACCAAAAAGAAAACTTGCTTTGCGCTGCATAATTAACCTGCTTCACTGCCCGTTAATTCGTGGGGAGGGGGTATTTGTAGTGACTACTTATTCTGATTTTACAAGCAACATTAAACGCTGTGATCTTGTCATAATTAACCTGCTTCACTGCCCGTTAATTCGTGGGGAGGGGGTATTTGTAGTGACTACTTATTCTGATTTTACAAGCATGAACCATTTCTAGTCGCAAATAATAACATCATCTGGGATTGGTCTTTATTTAGGTATCTCCTCAAGGTCATGCCAAGGTAACCTCAAATTATTGCTTAATTTGAACAGCATGAAAGAGTATATATGGTCTTGGTTATTACGCGGCGTGTAATTTATATGATTAAACAATAGCGTAATTAAAAAAAATCAGCTGAGGATTAATTGCCACTTCAACAATTAAACTTCAGCCGATCATTTCATTGCTCAACTGGCTTATTTGAAGAGTAAACCTCAGACAATCAAATCATTGCTTAATTAGAACAGTATAACAGAGGATATGATCTTGGTTATTAGTCAGATGTGTAATTTAAAAGATTACACAATAGCGTAATTTGATCAAGTGAAAAGTGTTTTTAGATAGGCTCTCTTGGCGTGACCTCTTCTTAGTGGATTGTTGTGACTAAAATTTCGGTGTGATTACATCACGCATGGGCAACATTATCATGACAGTGTGTAACATCATGCAACTTAATCTTGCAGTGAGTGACAATGCATGCCACCGTCACAAAATATGTGTAAGCAGTGCGCAATTCTAACCCAGAGTTGGCGCAATGTTGGCTCAACATCTATAACGCTTACCCATGGTTACACCTTGCTTCAACG
>OZ024902.1:35920175-36077675 GCA_964017125.1 Flabesymbios commensalis
GCGACCAATTAATCACTCACCCTCTGTAGACTTGTCATGCAGATACTCTTTCTAACATGATACCATGCGTGACACCCTTTCTAACATGGTCTCCTGCTGTCTATTGATCCCCCACCAAGCGCATATGACGACCAGTAATTCCCAGTTCTCGCATATGTAACCAAGATGCAAAAAATGTTATATTGTTTGCTTATATATTCTAAGAATACAACCTTAGGAAATTAGGAATTGAAATCGATCAGGTGTGTACCTAAAGTCAAATAGATGGCTGCTCACGAAATATCACATGGAAATGGAATTTTTTTTAAAAATTTATTTCAACATCGATAAATCTACAACGTCAACATTTTTTCTAAAAATAATTTTTTGTCCAATAGGCTACATGAAATAGTTATTTCACCTGCTCAGATAGTATTCTCAAAATCTACGATATCCAACAATGTATATTGAGAAAGTATCCTGTTTTCTAGCTGGCTCCTATTTTTCTTCAAAAGCAGGACATCCCTGAAATGAAATTGTTAGAAAGCAGGACACTTTTTGAAAATACTTTTTTTTTGAATATCGTAGACATGGATGCCAATATTTGAGAAGGTGAAATAAATGGTTTGATTTCTTAGATAATAATGTATTTTCAGATTTTTTGAAGCTGTAGTTTTATCCATGTTGAAATAAATCAACAAAAGTGTTCATTTTCATGCCGATATTTTGTGAGCAGACATCTATTTCACTTTAGGTGCACACTAAATGAATCTCAATTCGTGCATGTGTTTGCAAGGTGGTACAGCAGGTACTCATATAATATTTTAACGAGAAATAGAACACTCTTAGAATAGCTAAATATGCAAAAACTCTGAACTACTTGTTGTCATATATATGCGTTTGATGATTGCTCATTAGAAAGAAGGATCTATCAATAATATCACATGTTGTGACTGTAATAACAATGATTCGTGAACATTTCCTTAAAACGGTCTTTATTACCTAGAATTACTCATTGTCTATGTGTATGTATGTCCGGTATGCTGTACGCGTGACAGCCTACGCTCGCGAATATTTGCCAGATTTAAAAAATACACTTTGGTCTAGCCAGTTCGATGACGAGGACGGTTTAATAATAATTTAAAATTACCAAAAAAAACAGTAATCCCTCTTTTTTGAACAATAATTCCTTTTAAGCTTGAGACACTCCTTAAAATTAAACACTTGTAATGGTTCGAAAATGAGGGTTGCACTTCACAGCCCTTTTTAATTAAAACCATATTTTTTGTAACCATGATACACTCCTAATATTACAATATATTGCTCATATGCGTCTAATTTAACTCTCTCCCAGCTCGATAACGCTCGAAGATTAGGGCTGTTCCATACTAATCGGGGTCACCACAACTGTTTAAAATGCTCTAATATTTTTTACATGGGTCCACACCCCCATTACTCGGTCAAGATAGGGGATGTGCCATAATAACTGGGGCAATGGCCGTTTTTTACCATATAAATTATTATAAGTACGATGGACTCCTTAATATTGAATCGAGTGCTACACCCAATGTCGGGTTATTGTTGACCCGCCGTCTCCGACGTCGGACCAACATTACCCCGATATCGGGTGAATATCTCGTGCTTACTGGGACAGTAATAACTAGGCTACGGTTAGCCTACTGCTGTTTGCCTATCCCCAGAAGTAGCCTATCTATTCCAAACTGATCCATGCCACGCCACGTCACCTAGTGCAACATTCTCAGGCAACAGCATTGGCCTCCTAATATTCTGCAAACATGACAGTGCCCCCTCCCCGGGCCATCCCCACACGTTTAGCTTATCTGTAGGTAACACATGCATTGTACATGCATTGGTCAGATAAGTGTAGATCGCGACCTAGTCCAAACTTAGGATCCTTGCTCCATGATCCAGGTTCACAATTTCACATTTTAGTGGTGCAGCGTTTCTACACATCTGTAGCATTAATTTATGCATTTTTTTAATTTATCAAATCTTCGCAAAAATTATTAGGCCATATACCAGTTAGTCCTATGTTGCTGACGAGCGTCAAGGCCCCTAGGCTTCTTTTTATTAGGCGCTAGGGCTTATGTTTTCATAAAATCCTTTCTGAACGCAATTACCATAACTAGATGAAACTCACCGACTTTAGTTTTCGTTTTTTTGTGTGAAGCAGTCTGGTGCAATTAAAAGCGCCAGGATAATTCACAGCCTGGTGAAAATGTAACGTCATTTCAGTTCTAAGTCAATTTCCTTTGTACATTCAGGAAACATGAATAGTATTCTGCTTAAAGTAGGTGTGTCGTCATCATTCACTGAGCACGTGTTGTGGACCCACCCGCATGCGCACCGTGGTTATCGTTCTGAGGAGTGACCACACGAAACGACTCACCTGCTTTATAATGCTGATCATTTTCGAGCAGCGTCATGAATGCTGCTCAACATTGGGGCTAAGTTCGGCAAGACTGTCCTCAATCCTGACTAAAATTTGGGGAGAGTAGGGCCTATCGTAGACCAGCGCTACGGGTGCCAGTGTCGTAGACGGTGGCCAAGGATTGGAGAAATATGCTGTATTGCCTCAGTAAACACAAAACATTTGTACAATGTTGGACTAACGTTGCGTCGACGTTGTACAAATGTTATACAAACGTTTTGTGTTTGTTGGGAATATGGTGTTCACATAACTTTAGTATGTAGATGTAGTAACACGTGCCGGTAAATCACGCTTTTTAGACCAAGTAATAAGTCGGTTAAAAAAAACAATAATGCACACCGTCTGAAATTAACTTGAGAGTCATGGTACCAGATGATGGTGTTTTTTTGTTATAATATTCACCGACAACAACAGGAAACCATGTGATCAATCTAAATCCAACTAAAGTGCTTCATTATGGGACCTATGTAATTATGAAAATATGAAACATAATTTATATCCCGTAAGTTGTTTATTGAAATGGAGCCGGAGCCGCTTCCATCTTCAATGCTGTAGATTTGAAAATGAGAACTCAAGAATTAACATCCGTTTTATTGGGTTACGCTTGTGCATATACGATGACGATTAAAACAAAAAAAAAATTAATGACATTGAGATCAAAGAAGCTTCCTGTAATAACCGAACAACACTTTCAGTAGACGCGAAACGTTGACACAATGTTGTTTTAATGCCGGCCTTACGTTGGTTTAATGTTGGGTTAATGTTGGTCCACCGTCTACGACGCTGGCCCAATAATTTAACATCCATCACTCATGTTTGTTGGGAAGACAATTTTTTTCTCAATGCCAGTCAATTTTGTCCATGTTTGTTCCACCTTGTGACTTTATAATGATATACCTTGTTTCTCTACTTATACCATGTCTCTGTTTCTTGTCCCTGCTTAATAAAGCTTTAGGTAAGTTTATTATATGCGCATGACCATTACCTGTGTCTGATCTGTCAATACACTTGTTTCACCCAGACCTACATGATTGAAATGTAAAACACACCAACGCGAACGCCGGAGCGAAAATCCGTGGGACGACAGCACACGAACAGGCGCGAAACTCGACGCCTTATTTTTCATGCAAAAGCGGCGCAACGCGCAAAAATGTCGAAAAGTTGCTCAAGCTTGCATTCGTAGGCCTATTTGTGCAGGTATGTTTTGGGAATGATAAAAATAATGTTATTGTTGGTCTATTTGATCATTCGCGCTCGCATTCGTGTGTTTTACATTTGATGTTGTATTTTCACGTTATTTTATGCTTATTCACATGCTTTTTCGATGCAGCCTCTCGTAATCTGACAAACATAACACCGTTGGCTTATATATATCAACGTTGTGTCACGTCTCTCGGCGTTGGCCCAGCATTGAAAACATATTCTTGTGTTTTATGAACTCATTGAACATATTTATGGCCGCATTTCAATAACAGTCGAGGCATAAATAGAACAGTTAGTTTATGAGATCACTGCCTGACAAATAGCAAATTATAGGGCCTACATGGAGGTCAATGCACTATTGCGATACTTTAGTACTTTGAGAACATAAAACAAGCTACATGTACAGGGCTTATCCCGTACTTAGGATGAGGTTTGCCTTGAATGTTGGTACTATATATCATGTTTGTAGAGGCCATTAATCTTTATTTAATGACGACAAGTCAAATGTCCGTGGAAATGAGTCTCCTATATGCCTATATTGTATACATGTAGGCCATGCAAGCTTGTCTTGTCATGTCACTGTGCTATATGGTAAGGGGCCGGTTCGTATTGGATTTGACCATCCACCCACCTCCTAATACTAGTCAGCAAAATCTCACCCTCCAGTCCACATGTTACGGAACACGGTGTAGGGATAGTAAATAGTTATTGCTAAATAACTACCTAATACGAAAGGACGGGACATGCGAAATTTGGCAGCAAACCCGATCCGTTTCTGATACAAAATTGGAAACCCGTGAAAGTAGATTCGGGTTTCAGAATATGTGTTGTAAAAGGCATGTTTATATTCTATTTAGCGACGCGTGAGCTATAGTGACAGTTTTCCCTCAAAATGTCATTGTAACAACAACCTCGATATTATGTCACTGTGGCCGCAATAAAAGCAATTAAATTATCTAGAGGCTGTTATGCCTGATCGCGATTGGTATCTATAGTGATGATAAAACATTAAATAACGTTAATTATCTATTTTCTTGTTTCCCTATTTAAGCCTTAAACTGATTTACGACTCGCTACTCTTGTTTCTTTACATTTTTTTTATATTGGTGATTCGCTAGGCCGATAATAGGACATTCCGCACCATGGTAATAGGTGTAAATACGAACGGATTATGCTCCTTTATCTGTAGCACTCATTAATAACTGTTATAATGATTAACAAGAAAATTTTGGTCTAAGCAAACGCGTACTATAACTCCTCATAAATTGTAGGCCCTATCCTACACCATAAAACGCGATACCCGGAAGTTAGATCCCAAGTTCCAAAAGTTCCCACGACCCTTGACCGAAATTTCGTTTATTTGACGATCAATAATAAAAGGGTAAAAAATATTTTAAACAAACACTAAGTTTTTTCTATCCAGAGGTCCACGTGCAATTTTTGTGTTATGCTCAATAGAAAATACATTCATATATATATAAGCCTACGTCACACTGTAATATTATTATAACCCCGCGCCTAAAAGTTCATTTGCATGTTTTGGGGGTGTTTTGAAATAATTTTATGTTCGAATATAAGTGCATATACTTGTTTTCGAAAACTAATTGCACCCCTGTCATTCACTCTGATATTTTAAAGAACTTCTTTTATAAATCTATAGGCCTATGTGCGATAATTTGCTTACAAACGTAAAACTATAGGTTATGTCATTCATAATCAAAGTTTTATTATATACATTATAATTGACGAATATTTAAAGGCTTGAATAACTCAGATAGGATTATCCTCATTATAATCTTGTTGACATCCATCTAAACAGACTCTTGCAAAGTCTATTGCAGGCAGACTGGATACTAAATATGTTAAATGGGAGGGGGAACCAATTCACTCTGCCCCTGTCACACCAGCCTAAGCTCACTCGGCAACTGTTGTGCGCTCTCGGACCTAGAGATTTTCGTCAAAGCGCTGTGAGATCGCAAAAAGTGTCAAATCTACGAGATCAGGTAACTTCACAGTAGCTTACAGTATGCTCTCGACTCGCTTATAAATTTCGTTCTCACTGCGACCTCAATTAGATCAGCAGTGCTCTCTCAATAAGCTCCCACTGCGCTCTGTGCGCTCTCAACAAGCTTCCACTGCGCTCTGTGCGCTCCAAGTGCGTCCTGTGTCGCTCTCACTCCGTCCTCACTACGCTCACAATACGCTAAGAACTCAATAATTGTTTCTGAGCCACAATTTTCACCTCAAAGTGAATCAAAATACCAGACAATATCATCATCTTTTCATTCACTGTCAGTGTGCCACAATTTCCATCTCAAAGTGTATCAAAAACACACCCAAGTGTAGTTTATCAAAACCCGGGACATTGACCCAATGCTGGCTTAATGCTGTTCCATCGCCTGCAATACTGGGTGAACGTATGGGTCAACGTATGCTGGGTTAGTGCTTCCATGTTAACACTTTTTCTTAATTCGTGACAAAAATCATGTTACATCAATACTTAACCCTTTAACCGCGTGTTTACCCTTAGGCCCCTATAACACTGATGTTGACCATAGTAGCATCACTTAGTGTGAGCATTTTTTTTTTTTTTAAAAAGCCTATGTCATACACAATAAAAATTACAAGGTAAAGGTGCAGGTTTATAGTCTGATATCAAGTTTGAAGACATATTATATCATTCGACGTTATATTCCCCCCCCCCCCCCCTGGTCACTGGACTGTTTATTCGTGTGCCAATCCAACTCTACGGAGAGCATACAGTCCTGCAGCCATGTCGGCGCATTTAATTTATTTGAGAGGAGAGAAGCATGATCTTTCTCTGAAAATTCTGCACCAAGCGGGATTCGAAACCGCGCGGCAGGCAACGACATTTTTAAAGCGCCATGCTCTAACCATTAAGCCACATCTCTCTCATATAGTCATAATATATATCATAAATATTGGAACACTGATTGGTATTTGATACTTGTCACCGGATGTTAGGTGGTGCATAGTCATAGCAATCTTCATCCCTGGCTCCAATAATGAGTGTTTTGCTTGGTGCATATTAGACCAAGTCTGGTGGTAGGCCTACTCTTAGAAAGTTGAAGAAAGATGCTGTATCTTCGTGTGGTAGTTCAGGCATTAGTCGGTGGTAGTGGCCGAATTGGATTCTACTCTCCACGTTTAACCATGGGCGGATCCAGCATCGCCTTTTACTTGTTTCCCTTTTCCTTTTGAATTATGGTGACAAGGATCTGGTCATCCTGAACCTGTTGTGCCTGTATTTGTGGTAACTGCTTTAAAACCAGCACATTCTGCATAGTAGCCATGGAGAAGAGCAGATGAAACTGATATTCTATAGATGATTTTATACTGTATTTATACCAACATGCGTGGGTGTTGTTCGAGGACGCAGTCATATTGACAAAACACATTACGAGTCCATATTGCAAACGTCGGAACAACGCCCAGGACGCACAGCGAGCGTTATACGGTTCTAGTGGCAGCGCGGTGCGAGCGTAGAATATGCGCAAACAAGCCCATCAAGCGTAGTAGAATTGCCGTAACATCGCAGTAAGAGCGTGAGAGGCAGTAGCGCGAAACCAATAAGCGTACAACAGTCATAGGGTTTAATATTTATGCGTCCACAAGTCGCTTATAGGCGTTATCGCAACGTCCACGCCACGTTCATGTAGTTTTTGCTGCACTAGTCCATAACGTTCATTTAAGGCAAATGGTATATGCATATATCTTTTGATAATAATGAATTTAAGTGAACCCTTTCTTTCGTCAGTCCAATATATGGGAGAAGGTGTGAGCGCGTCTGTTGACAACAGTTTTTCTATGACAATATTGACGTCAGCTGTGACGATAAGTTTTTTATGCTATGCATAACGTTATATCATGAAAATGTATCAATGAAGCTAAACTAGGCCTACTTGTATTATTGGTACAAAATAAAAAAAAACTTTACAAGTTTCTTTTTTCGATAAGTGAATATCGTTCGAATATAATTGCATAACGTTTTTCAAGAATTATTTTTTGTGTTCGAATATAAGTGCATGCACTTATATTTGAACACTAATTGCATCTCTAAATTACAAGTACATGTACGTTTACGCGCGGGAATCATACGGCACATTACAGGTATCCATTCATGACTATCTATAACATGATTAATAGGCCTACAAACACTTTATAAAACATAAATGTTGCCTTGCATTATATAAAATATACTTTATAGAATATGCCCACTGACAAAATATCCATAGTTGAATGTATTATGTGACTGCAACAGGCAACATGAATAAATAAAGTGTGCTCTCTCATCTGAATGTTGTATGAAGTCATATATCATTATAATTAGGCGTCCATGTATATACATTTGTAACAGACAACTTGAAGAGGAGTGTCCCACTACTGGATGCTGTGTGAAGCCGTATGTTATTGTCACCAGAATCAGAGTCATCAAAGCTGAGAAACTGGCCAAACCTCAAAAATCAGGAAATAGTAAGTGTACCACAAACCTGTTTCAAAAGTCATATTTTATTAATTTGATAATTACAGTACCCGGTCCCCAACTAAATTTAGTTCCCGGTGTGTTTTCACAGTAGGCCTATAACCTGGGTTATATTTTTATTCTAAATTATTTAAATAATGAGCAAATTAGTGTAAATAATATCCCTTGTATAATAAATTAAGAATAGATATACATTATTTATTTCACAGGCATGGATGCATATGTGATTGTCAAGTGTGAAGGTGAAACGGTAAAGAGTGCATATAAGAAAAACAACCTGAATCCGGAATGGAATTTTGAAGTTATTTTCTACAGGAAAAAGCCCTCAACAAATCCGGTGATCTTTGAGGTGAGGTATAACAAATTTAAAACTTAAATCTCTTCTGTCTTATAAGAGCTAACATTTGACATCATGTTATTCCGCAGTTAATAAACAGCCTTCGCCGCCTCCGCCGCAGGTATTTGTTTTCAAAAAAGCTACTTATCTACGAATTTCTGCTTTCTCATACTTCACATAGTCATCGCATAGGCCTACCACCGGGGATTTTTTTGGTGACATTTTGATCCCCACACCATCAACCCTTGAATTACTACGACCACTAACGAAGAATTGTTCGTGCTCGTTAGTGCGTTTTAGGAAACAGTATTCATCAGATCTACTTTTAATTTGGCAGATATGATCAGCTATGTCAGCCAATCAACTTTTGGAATATTTTTTTCTCAAATGGCCGGTTCAGCGTCTTAATGGCGGACATTTTTAATCGTTTTTTCACATTATTTCTATTATATTGTATGTTGGCTAATCTATCAAGTTCTGCTTCATCATACTTCACGTAGCCATCACATAGTAGGGGCCTACTGATGACATTGGTGACATTTTGATGCCCATATCATTAACCCTTTAATTACTAGTAGTAGTAGTAGTAAATCTTTGCTTTATGTCACTTTTCGGCACAGATGGTCTTTTAATTGACATTGTAATACGATAAAAACGTTGTAGTCAATTGATGAGATGAGTGATTACAGATTATGATGTGAGGGTGGGGGTGATAGGGCATGGTAGGTTATTGAGAGCGTTTTCCCTCGCTCGCCGATAAGGGGTTCTGGCCAATTTAATGCTGAAACTCCGTGGCATTTTGCGCAGCTCCGCTACCCTTGGGCCGGATAGTCCCCAGAGTAACAATAGGAAGGGTGACTCCATTCATTCCCCGTGAGAAACCTGATGTGAAACACGCTATTGCCGGGTATTTAAGGCTACCACGGCTTACACCAGCGCCTGCACTGATGAGAGAGCTGCATTGGCACAGCAGTTAAGCGGAGGTACCAGGGTACGCCACTGGCAATCCCTCCGAAAATATGGTCAGATACGAGGAGGCTGGAGCTTCCCTTGGATGATTGTAATTGCTGTAGATTAGTGCTTTCGAACCATGCCGTATAGCATGCAATTGACGGAACATATCCCTAATGACCCTCCCCGGTCTTTAATAACTACTATGACCACTGACAAAGAAACGCTCGTTAGCGTGTTTCAGGAAAAAGTTTCCATCACATATTTTAATTCGGCAACTTTTCTAAGCAAAAAATTTCACAATTGCCGCTTTGCAGCCATTTTTAATTTGAATAATTTCAAGACATTTACGCAACTAAAAAAAAACAATGCTAAATAGTAGGACCATGAATATCAAACAAAATGTAAGGTATCACACAAATATAACCCGTGACAAATGTCGCAGAAATAAAATCCAAAATGGTCGACTGTCGGCTATATTTAGTCAGTTTTACTAATTATCTCGGAAATATTGCATTATAGCTAAATATGAAATAAAAATTTTGAAATAAAATGTCTGCTGTTACACAAGGACAGCACACGACAAATTTTGCAGATATGGAATTCAAAATGACTGACTTGTAGCTATTTTTTTTCTCATTATCTCGGAATCCTTGTATGATAAACTGTCCTGTGATATGAGGCTAAAATAACTCTTGACAAACTTTGCTGATCCAGCCTAAATCGATTTAAAATGACTGACTGGCGGTAATGGAGGGCTGCTTTCTTGTTCGTTTCCGAACAACTCTTTCTAGTTAAAGTAAGATACCAGTTGCAAAATTATTCTGGTAATTGCAGTTACATCTTTTGGTCTAGCTTGGGTAGCTGTTGTGTTAATTTGCATCATTTTATGTTATCGGAAACATATCATTAATTCAGACAATAACGAAAGCCGAAATATCGCACAAGACATAATCCGCCTATATTATATTCGTAATAATATTATAGTAGGCTAAGATGTTTATTGGTGTTTTTGTGGCACCCATTCCTAATTTTCGCTCTACAGCTCTCATTCACTAACAAATCAATTTCTCAACAGTGAAGAGTTACGTACAAGCCTACATGCTACATTATACGAGACACCTGATTTGATAAACACATTTCAAATAGATATATAAACGGCGGCTATCTTCGGATTAAAATAATGCAAATGTCACATAGTCTACGTAAGGCAGAAAAGTGCATATTTGACTGACAAGCCATAAATTGTGCCGCAGACTCTTAAAAATATTTCAAATTAAATTTGGCTAAGCCTAAATCATGGACAGTTGTCGTAATATAAGTATGCGTCTGATATGAATATAGCTGCATTTCCCCAAATTAAAGTCTAATGAAACATATTTTGGCTTCGTTCCGTCATAGCATTACTGTAGTTCTATGTGGCGTATTGAACATATGTGTAGAATTTGTTTACAATGTGTTTGTTGAACAGCTAAATATAACACAAAAGTAAGCTGTAGCAAATGTATACGCTCCTAAAATGAGCATAGGAAGTTATAAATATGAGCACAGGCTCACATTTAGAATATCTGGAAATGGTTCCATAAAATAATCCCATATGTTGCAGTTGGATCTGTGTCATTTAATATAATTCTATACTAAAATAGGGGATATTTTTCTGCATTTTTTAATCTTCTTACAATTATATTGCTTAGTAACGTATTTCATTTCTTCTGATTTAACATTATTATCCTAGTTAGGTTGAACAAAATGTTTTACTCACCTTAACCATTTTTAAATGCTTTATCAATAATTAATGTAATTAAATTATTATTTTACAGATAATGAATAATAACTTGATAATTGACGACTTCATGTGTATGGCGACACTGGAGGAGCAAGGCGACGAGAAACCAACTGTGATAGAACTGGACGTGTTTGGCAAAGGAAAAAAGGAGAAAGAAATTCAGAGAGAAGGAAAATTATCTGTTGAAATCACAACAAGCGACGATCTGGCCGCCTTATAGCACCAATACTGTATTTGATCTCCCAGTCACAAGGATTTATGGTCACCACTTCATCCAGGTGTCTCAGATCTCCTTTATTTCCTGTAAAATACAGGAATTTGATTGATCCTCCTACACTTCACTAATTTTTCCTATAGCAGTCTGGCTATGGAAACATCAAACGTATGTGATGTGGTCTGGCGGGTTTTGAAATTTTATGACGTTTAATTAGTGCTACTGTTCGGAAGTCCGAGCTGGACTCGGACCTAGACTGCAAGGTTATTAATGTGAGGGGATCGGACCTAGACTGCTATGAGATATTTTGCCAGAATTTTTACCATCATCATCTGTAAAATTCATCATGTGAAATGTCGAGGCATAGCTTATTATGTATGTTTTTCAAATGCACATTTTTGAATTGAACAAGATTTTCTTTCTATTATTCCAAACAAATTATAATAGCCCTAGCCCATGCAATTCGTGTGTTTTGCAATGACCACATCAAATTAAAATATATATATATTTACTCCTATAATTCTTTTATAAATCAGTATATTTAACCAAACAATAAATTCCTATATTTAACCAAACATTCCTATATTTCTTAAACTATTTTGTTTGAAAGTCTCTGGGACCTTTATGTAACAAGTAATCAGTGCCAAATACATCACCTCAGCAGCTATTTACATCTTGAATAAGGAGACATATGTTATTTACTTATTTACTACTTATTTACTATTTACACTGGATAAAAAAAATATCCTGAAATGAGGATGACCTATTACTGTTTAAAACTGGTTACATTGTCATTGATATTGGCACACATTGACCCTCCTCCATAATGGTGTCCTCACAACCAGACATGCATAATATTATTATTCACGTATCCCATTGAGGGATCTCTCAGTTCATATTGGAACATATTGAACACTTGTTATGTTATGCACGTGTTGTCTGCCAGTTAATATAGCTGGGAGATATAGATTATATGCTGGAAATAATCGTTAAACGAAATATATGATCATTCAACATTTTTATTTTTTTTAATTTCAGTAATTGTGCTTCTCAATATATTATATTCTGATCGATAGTGGCTAATTATTTTATTATTGTGCCAAAATACTTATAGCGTGGTCAAGTATTATCTTGCAAATTGAACTATCGCTCCATGTTTAGGTTTACATGCATTTGGATAACAATTAAATTAGCGGATGGGGATTTTTATTAGATGATTTCTCAAGATACGAGGTGGGGGTATTTAAGATACTGTAAGAAACCACCAACATGTTTATAATGGTTACAATTGAGAATCAATAATGTTGGGTTAATGTTTCCGCCACTTCCCAACATTGGAATTAAATGCCTCATGATGTTCCACTAGATCCAGTGTATGGTCATCTCCTCAGCAGTTATACCGTCTTTCATTGAGGCCAACCGACCATCATTGCATTTAGCCCTTTCAGCGCGGGGACCGTCTTTATACGTCAGAATCTGACGTCTGTATACGTCAGAATCTGACGTCTGTAGACGTCAGATTCTGACGTATAAAGACGGTTGCCGCACTAGCCGTAAATCCATAACATAGGTACTCAAAGGAATCAGAAAGAGCTAACTAAGACATTTGTGGTGAATTCGAATTAAAAAAAACCCCTTTGGTTATTATAGTATATACAAAGATATTTCAGCGTTGTAAGGGTTGAACAATGTTGGCTTAATGTTGGGGAAATACAGTAGACCAATATTAATCATACCGGCTATAGGGCCTAGTGCAGCATACATAATTATGGTGTGCTCTGATGAGTGAATGGAACCCAAATTATGACACAAAAATTCCAGATTTATCATTATTAATTACTACTGTGTTGGAGATATATCCCAGTAAACATGAGACGTTGGGCCAGCGTCTCATGTTTCCTGAGATATTAGGTGTCCGGAAATAGCCATTTGACTGGTGTGAACATTTAACCCCTTTATTATATTATAGCTTATCCCTGCTTAAAATGTATGGATACATAATAGGCCTACACGTTTTATAAAAGAAATAAGTGGTTGATACAAGTGTAAAAACTTGCGTTATAATATTAGATTAACCAAGTGTTTATCATTCCATTTACATATATAACTTAATTATCAATTTTTAACTCATCTAAGTTATTTGTTTAATTGAGTACAGCAAAGATTTGTTCTCATTTGGCAGAGAATTTTAAAATATGAAATTAATGATCATTGTTAAAGGAGTAGTCCACTGTGTACCTATAGTGAGACAAATTTGCGTATGAATGAACTAAAGCTTTGAGCTATTAAAATAACATTCAAAGCTTAATATTTTTATTAAACACTAGATTATTACCTAAATATTATATCGTATGTATCGTATTGAACACTACGCACTATAGGTGCACTCTGTTTTTTTCTTCAAACAGCACAAAAAATGTCAAATATTTTGACTAGTTTATATTTAAATACACTACACTTTTGTACTTTTAAGAAAAAAAATATTATAATATATTTTTGTTACTAAACATCCTCCAGCTTTGTTTTCTGTTTCTTTTTTCTTTATTTCTGTATATTTGTGATAATAATAATGTGAGTATTTATATGGCGCACAGTCATATCCAGCCTAGGGCTGCTCATGGCGCTTTACATCATATTATATCTGGTCACTGGACCTTTTCATTCATGTACCATTCCAGCTCCCCGGGGATAATACAGCACTGCAACCATGTGGCGCTAGTAACTTGTCGTAGAACACTTGCCATTTCTGTCCCATAAGGTAGCCTACTTATTTACACCTGAGTGAAGGGAAGCACTTGAGGGTAAAGTGTCATGCCTAAGAGCACAGCATCGATACAACAATTTCCTGTCGTTGAGGGGGAGAAAACATGATAACTCTCTGAAAATTTAGCACCCGGCGATCATTAAACAGCCAGCGGCTAATTGGTTTTGCATACTAGCTATTTGGTCAACAATAGCTGTACAATAGGTATTCTAGGGAAATTACTGTATTCAACATCCTATTTTTATTTCCTGTAAAATTCGAGGGCATTATAGTTTCTTCGTCAGTTTTCAGCCGAATAGACTAGATTATTGCTTAAATCAAATTTCGATCTTAGTTGGCCCGAAAATACAAATTTAGCTTTTAGCTGGTCTAAGCAAATGCTTGCTAACGCGACCCTGCTGGTTCACAAGAACCCTTCGGCACCATTGAACATCACGTGTGACATCACGTGATTTCGCTATCGGGGGCGTATCGCAACAGAACGTGGATAACATTTGGCAACCCTTATCATTCCTTATCCTTCGTAGTATTTAGAAAACAGATAACAATTATGGTGACACAGGGAAAATTTGTTTTAATACATATTAAGGTTCGAATTATTATTATTTATTTGAAAAAATATTGTCTCAAATATTAATCAGTGTCATGATGAATAGATCTGAAATTATTTTTTTATAAGAATCTGTATTCTGATCAATATTTACAAATAGGTCAACGATTTATCAATGAGTTTAACAATATATTAGTATCGCCTATGTGGAGGGTGAAATTATAATCTTTTTCTCCGATCATCTTCTTTCATATCGGTCGTATCTATCATAGTCTACTCCACTACGTCTTTGTCCATTTCCTCTAGATGAATAACCACTTCCATATTGTGTACCTCTTGAGTGATCATCATACGTCCCTCTGTAATTATCACGTGGTCTATTTTGATAGGGTTGATATCGGTCATCTCTGTGTCTTTGATGACGGTACGAGTTATCTTGACCGCCACCACCATAGTTTCCTCTGCTATGCCCACTATGTGACCGCTCTCCACCGTCCCGATTTTGACTGAAAAATGAATACACTCATTGAGTACAATTATTGTACAAAAAATTCTAAACATATTTACACTTCCATTATGAATGTGATCTACAGGTATCAGGTTCAGGTACAAATACGTGACCCCAACCCTGGCCGTGCTCTCCTCGCGTATGATAGTCCCCAGAGTAACAATATATAGTTGAGGGTAACTTCATTCATCCAACGCGGGAGACCTGATGGCAAAAAATCTATTGCCGGTAGTTTAAGCCCTACCACAGTCAGCCCATTGCAGGAGCTGCATTGGCACCGCTGATTGTTGAGCAGAGGAGCTAGGGTATGGCACTGGCAATCCGCCTGAAGATCATAGCCAGGCACGTGGAAGCTGCAGCCTTCCTTGAATGTTCGCTGTAAACTAGTGCTTCCATACCATGCCGTACATAATGCAACTGCCGGAAAAGATCTCTAATTACCTGTCCCATTTGGGGCGAAAAATACTACTACCATCAACCATCTTAGAACCCCCACACCCATTCCCGTAACAGTGACCCCCGACATGTCTTCTACGAAGCTTCTTGGTGTCACCATCCAATGTATTTTATATCTGTGTTGATACGTGCAGACATTGGACCTAATAAAAGTGTTATTGCACATTTATTAGGCCCATCTTGGAATATGCTTCCCCTGTGTGGCACCCTGTTCTGACATACCATCAGTCAGACATGCTAGAACGAGCCCAAAAACAAGTAATGCGCACTAGTTACAGGGAAACAGTGGACTATTAACCTTGAAGGAAAGACACAAAGAACTTTGCCCAGGGCCTCATACATTTTATTCTTAGTCATATTATATTTCATTAGTAATTTATTGACTAAAAAAATATTTGTATTAAATAATTAATATTTATTCATTAAAAATATGTAACCAGCTACTGATCTGAAATTTTATTTTTATTTTAATGCTTTTAAGCATTTTCATAGGATGACCACATACTGGTCTAGTTGCCATATTCCATACAACGCAAATTTATGTATTAGATCTCATTTGCTTCCCATGAGATGTCATGCCTGAAGAACAGCTTGTCATAAACATGATACTACATAGGCTACAATTTTGAATCGTGGGAGCAGCTATCGATTGTATTACACCACCACAAATGCTGATCAACATTTACAAAGACTATGTCACTAATCACATTAATGGAGATACAAGCTACAGGTACTCAGTCTCTTTCCCAAGGTACATGTGCATACAATTAATATAGCCTGGGTACTTTGTATCTATGTTCAACACTGCATTTCACAGTAAAATTAATGAATTACAAATGTATGAGAATCAACACCACATGGGTTAGAGCCAGAGTTGGACAGCATACTAAAAAGCTGTGTTTTTGAATGCTGGTAGCTATTGTATGCAGCGATCAACAATTTCACAAAAATAATAAAATTCACCTGTAAAGACTGACATTTAAATCCCCCGTCAAGGCATTATTCCAATAAGATGTATATCTTCTATGATAAAGTAATATACAAACAACGCCTTAATTCAATATGCAATTGATTTGTTGCGCAAGTAGAATTCGAAGCACAGCTTATAGAATGGCAATGAATACAGACTGTATTGTGTAGGCCTACGAAATCTGTTGTTACAGACCAACACCCCACTGCCTCCCTCATGTTTAGAGGACAGTATGATGGACACTGGTGCATATTCACAATCAGGATATATCGACATCCTGTCAGGTAATGGATTATGGGCATGCCTAGAGTAGGGGGGCGGGTATACCCCTAGTCAAGACTTTTTTTGTCCAAGGGATCTACCCCAGACATGCCCAGACGGCTTCAGACTTTGCTCAGGGTTTCGCTGTGCAATATAATACCGGTACTGAAAAACTGAGTCCTTTCGCTCAGCTCAGCTTCGGCCCGGATATGTGTTTTATACTTCTCCTGACAGACAAACCTTACCATCTGCAATCCAGGAAATAGATGAAGGGTGGGTCACCATGCATAATACCTCCCGACACCTGGGTACTAAATAAGTCAACACTCTTTACCTCGCCGATGTTCCCCCTCACTAGCCTAGCAGTACCTATTGGGGTATATTTAAGGCCCCTCTGCATTCAAGATGTCAATATATTGTTTGTTATCGTACATTGCTGCCTTTTAGCAGCTGCCAGAATCAGCAAAATTGAATTAGGAACAAGACTACATAAGTCCAGGAGCTCCCGCTCCGAATTAGAATTTGATTTAAGCAATTTTGTGTAGTGTTATTAATGTAGTCCTAGGTTTGGTCAAAAATCAAGACGCTAGGTGATGGTCTAGCCATCTAGCACGGTTTACCAAATATCGCCCATGTGAAAGTGAATAATGGCCGATAGGAGGCCATTTTGAATTTGATCAAGCCAAAATTTTTCAAGATGCATCCTCTCCTGAAATCTCACATTTTGTTTTATAGTAATGGTCTGGCCATCTAGTACGGTTACCAAAATACGGCTATGTGAAAGTAAATAATGGCCGATAGGCGGCCATTTTGAATTTGATCGAGTCAATTTTTTTCAAGATGCATCTTTTCTTGTAATCTCACATTTTGTTTTATAGTAATGGTCCAGCTATCTAACACGGTTTACCAAATATCAGCAATATGAAAGTAAAAAGTGGCCGATAGGCGGCCATTTTGAATTCGATTGAGTCAAAAAAATTTTAAAAGGCATCCTCTTCCGAAACGTCACATTCTGTTTTATAGTAATGGTCTAGCTATCTAGCACAGTTTACCTGATATCAGGCCTATCGAGGTAAATAATGCTGATCGTCGGCCATTTTGAATTCGTAAGTTAAAAATTTTCAGGGTGCATCCTCCCCCGAAAACTCACATTTTGTTTTATAGTAATCAGGTAATGGTCTAGCCATCTAGCACGGTTTACCAAATATCAGCCATGTGAAAATGAATAATGGCCGAAAAGGCGGCCATTTTGAATTTGATCAAGTCCAATTTTTTCAAGATGCATCCTCATCTGAAATCTCACATTTCGTTTTATAGTAATGGTCCAGCCATCTAGCACGGTTGACCAAATATCGGCCATGTGAAAGTGAATAATAGCTGATAAGCGGCCATTTTGAATTTTATCGAGTCGAATTTTTTCAAGATGCATCCTCTCCTGAAATCACACATTTTGTTTTATAGTAATGGTTCAGCTATCTAGCACGGTTTACCAAATAAAGGCCATGTGAAAGTGAATAATGGCCGATTGGCGGCCATTTTGAACTTGGACGAGTTGATTTTTTTCAAAATGCATCTTCTCCTGAAACCTTACAATTTGTTTTATAGTAATGGTGTAGATATCTTGAGCGGTTTTCATGATATTCCACAATATCAGGCCTGTCGAGGTGAATAATGGCCGATAGGCGGCCATTTTGAATTTTATCAACTTGAAATTTTTCAAGATGCATCCTCTCTTGAAACCTTACAATTTATTTGATATTAATGGTGTAGCTATCTTGAGCGGTTTTCATGATCTTCCACAATATCGGGCCTGTCGAGGTGAATAATGGCCGATAGGCGGCCATTTTTAATTTTATCGACTTGAAATTTTTCAAGATGCATCCTCTCCTGAAACCTCACAATTTGTTTTATAGTAATGGTGTAGATATCTTGAGCGGTTTTCATGATATTCCGCAAAATCTTTCAGTCGGATTTACCGCTGTTATAAATTAGGTCAAAGTGCTGGGTCAACTTCAAGGTCAAGGTCCAAAAACCTGAAAAGGCACAACTAGGGACCTTAGAGAACATGTATGTGCAATATGACTGTCATCGGCCCAGTACTTTTCGAGATCTGCTCCGGAAACGAAGTGCGCGTCAAAACGTCTAAATTGGTCATAGTTCTGAACCAGAAGTAGGTCAAAGTTCAAATACCCCAAAAGGCACAACTAGACCCCCTGGGGGTGTTGAGTGTAAAATTTGAAGACAATCAGGCAAGTACTTTCAGAGATAGGCTCCGGAAACGAATTGTTTACGGATGGCCCAACGGCCCAACGCCGTAACATCATCATTTTCTCCTCTGCGACCTCGCGTATTGAATTCAGATTAAAAATATTTTAACCTGTCCATTATTCACCTGGAAGTAACCCACATACCAAAAATTGTTATCCTAGCTTATTTTCTTACATACAAAGTTATAGGCAAAAGAAGAGGCAAAAAAAACGGAGGCGGAATCCATAGCTCCCTCCGTCTCACCTACGGTGACGGCGGGAGCTAAAAATAATGTTATCCATTTTTTCATTAGGAAATAAATAAAAAGATTTTAGGACAACATTATTACATATTTAGGTTATCTAATCCACACAAATTTTGAGTTGTCAGCAAAATAACAGAAAAAAAGTGTGTGCTTGTAAATATGCTTTATTGAACAAAAGAAATATTGTAATTCAATATAATACACCTAAATACAACATCAACATTGTTCATGTTGAATTTCAAAACGAACAACCTTTTGATGAAATTAGGTTGTAGGTAGCCGATTTAGGTCGTCCCGGAAACACAGAGAAGCTTTTTTTCGGTCCCTGGTATTGAGCTAGTGTAGGACTATGTATGCCTTTGTTGCTAATTTAAGCTATGTGTTTATATATTAGTGGGATGCACAGATAAACTACCAGGATTGTTCACTGACCATCATCGGTCGCGAGAGACGGGAGGGTTTCATTTACATCTAACTATAAAACCAAAGGTAGTTGTTTTCCAAAAAATCGACTTTAAAGTATAGGCGCTGTCAAACAACGATGTAATTCTGCGGTGAAAAATTGATAGCAGTCAAGAAGTTCACAGTGATTTTTTACACATACATGCCTATACTTTTATTCCATTCTCTCAACTGTCTGAAAAATAAAATAAAACGCTGGGGTGCTGACCAGCGATACGACAATGACCTGTACGGCTCCTACGCCCTTGATCTCATTACCTACATTGTATTTTTTCCCAGCTACATACAGGGCATTTTATATCTACCTACATTGTATTTTCCCCAGCTATATAAAGGGCATATTATATCTAGAAACAACAGTTTTATTACTTTCATTAAACAATATTTAAACATCATAAAATTACTATTTATTGTATACTTCGTCAACTGGGTAATACCAAGGTGACGATCTGTTAAATTGAACTTACTTTTGCCAATTAGATCTATTGGGTCGCACATACCAGTTATCCACCAATGGTGGTCTGGCGGCAACTGCACTTTCTGTTTCTTCATAATGTATGTCTTTATCAGTGAAACGGTGACAGAACATGTCTTCATAATGTCTTAGTTGAGATTGATCTTCTTCGGACACACAGTCACTGGATGTGTTTAAAACGTTAAAAGATTCTGTTTCCTCAGACTTTTCCAATTGCTCTTCATCTGGTAGTGACAAAATGTGTCCATGAATTAGGTCATTATTGCCATCCTGTATTTTGATAGATTCTTCCTCACCTCCAAGCAAGACATTATCTGCGGACATTCTGGATATACAAAAAAACTATTACTAGTAACATTTTCCTATGTTTGCTATCTAGACTGGTCATGGGCAGTTTCCAAATGACAAGTAGAATAGTTCAGTGTCAAAATTATAAGAGATCATCCCTACACACCCAAAAATTTGGCAAAATTGATACATTCCCCTGTAGTATGCACACAGTAAAACATTTTGGGGTCAAGAGGTGTTTCAGACTGCAAGGGGGGGGGGGATATCAGCACTTGAGTTAAAAAATGGAAGCATATGATTTATTTTAATAAAAATACAAAATAAACTGGAAAGGTATATCGACGCAGGCGTCGATGACTATGCCTCCGCTGTAAAGGCTATCACCCCCCTTCCTGCCTTACCCTCCCATTAAAAAAAAAAGTATTCCGAACGGAAATAATTTCTTCTGGCCCCCCTACTTTTTTGTTCAAATTTGTTTTGACCCCCCCCCCCCCCCCCCCGTGGAAAAAAAAATATTCAAATTAACCTTCACCTCCTCCCCCCCGGCCTGACTATCCCCGTTTGTAAACAAATGTAATCCAGAGAGGCTACTGCGTTAAATGAAAAAAAACCCCTTAAAATAAATATTTTTTAAAACCCCCCATGTGCCCACCCTGCCTGCATTTTTTTAATTGGCCTGGATCATCCTCCCTTTCTGCCTTACCCTCCCATTTGATAAAAAAGTAATCCGGACGGAAGTTACAGAAAAAAAATACCGTGCAAGCACTCAAATACCCCTCGGCTAATGCAGTGACTCTATATATGCCATGTTTCAAGGCAATTAATTAAAGGGATCCCTTGGGATGAGACATTTTCAATGTTGTCAATTTTAACAATTTAATTCATATGAAGCTATATAGCCGACTGATCTTAACTGAAAATACAAAAAAAATCAAAAAACTATTTTAAAGTACCGAAAAAAAGTGAAATAGTTGTATTTCCAGGTCGTATATTGCCATGTAAACAAAACAAGTCGGCAATATTCAGCACTTTACATCACATATTCCCACGTATCAGACGGTAAGATCAGAGCAGTCGCCGCTAATTGGTGTCTAATAGTCAAGACACGAGAGGACACACCTGCAGCACTGATTGTCTACACAACGCTGGGCCGATGCCATCAGCATGTGGCCCAATGCTGTGAAAACATTTAATCGTCGTTTAGGTATACAAAGAGTTTGTTTGGGTTACTTTTGGTTTCATAGAAATGTTGATTAAAAATATTTGTAAAAATATGAAAATTCTGAAAAAAATAAAAACATGATTCGTGGGATACACTACTTCAGTACGCAATTAAAAACGAAAATTGATGTCATCTCAAGGGGCTGCTTTAATAATAAGAACGATTTATTAAAATTGATAAAACTAAAATGGCCGCCGCAGCCTCGTTTTCAGTCTCACATGAAAACGGACAATTCTAATAGACTCGCAGACCCCAAAAACCTATATATATACCAGATTTCGAGGGAATTTTGAAAAAAAAGTTTTTAAAAAAATTAGTCGCAAAGTGGCGGCCATTTTGATTATCATCTCCATACTCATGGGTAACTTCACATAAAAAATTGGAGAGATCCAATAATTATTTTTCAAGTTATCGCGTTAACAAGGAATTATTAAATTAAAAAATCAAGATGGCCGCCATAGCCTCTTTTTCAGTCGCACACTAAAACGGACAATGCCAATAGACTCACAGACCCCGAAAACCTATATATACCAGGTTTCGAAAGAAATCTGAAAAAAAAGTTTTAAAAACTTTTTAATTGCCAGTGGCAGCCATTTTGATTTTCGGTTGAAAGCTGAAAATCTAATCAGGTCATCTCCATACCCATGGGCAACATCACATAAAAAATTGGAGATATCCAATAATTATTTTTCAAGTTATCGCGTTAACAAGATTTTTTTTAAATCTTTGACCTTGACCTTTGACCTTGGGTAAAAAAAGTGCAGGGAGGGGTTGAATGTTTGTATGAATTATGAATTTAATCTGTTGCACCATGTTGGTGTAGTAGCCAAAAGAGTGTGTGCGACGGCGGCGGAGACGGCGGCGCACGAAGGGGACGACAAAACCCCTTCGGGCCCAACATGCCGAGGGGTAAAAATTGCCTTGACCCCCTACTTTTTGGTTCTAATTTGTTTTAACCTCCACAGCCCCCTGGCAAAAAATAAACAAATTGGCCTAGACCACCCCCACCCCCCTGACCTGACCCTTCCCGCGCGTTAATAAAATCCACAGAGGCTACTGCGTTAAATGAAAAAGACCCCATAGAAACAAAATAATAATAATTTATCTTGACCCCCTACTTTTATGTTCAAATTTGTTTTGAACCCCCCACAGCCCCCCATGGCAAACAAAATAAAATTGGCCTTGACTCCCAGCCCCTCGGTCTGACCCTCCCCACCCGTAAATAAATGTAATCCACAGAGGCTACTGCATTAAATGAAAAAAAAGACACTTAAAATAAATATTTGTTAAAACCCCCCATGTGCCCACCCGGCCTAAATTTTTTTAATTGGCCTGGATCATCCCCCCTTCCTGCCTTACCCTCCCATTTGAAAAAAAAATGATCCGGACAGGAGTTATAAAAAAAATAACAATTTGCCTCGACTCCCTACTTTTTTGTTCAAATTTGTTTTGAACCCCCCACAGCACCCCCCTGGCAAAAAAAATAAATTAGCCTTGACCCCCTCAACCCCCGGCCTGACCCTTCCCGCCCGTAAATGTAATCCACAGAGGCTACTGCGTTAAATGAAAAAATGGCCGCCATAATAAAAAACTTAATGTGTTATATCTCCAATTCTAAATTACATATAGGTTGTTGATTTTGGTGTCTACACCCATATTTTCTTAGCCACTGAGTTCGATTGTGCCAATTAGGAGATAATCAGACCAAATCTTAACATGCATAATACAATACCAGGGACTCAGTTATCCAGGCAAACACTCGTTTGATTAAATATCTAATGATTGTCTAATGTCTAACTCAGCGGCAATCATCAAAAGAGCTGGGTGGACGGAATTTAATAAGCGACCTCCAATCCAGAGATACCATCTAAAGGTACATGTCTATAATTCAGGCCACAGCCCATGAGATGGACATTCTAAATACCGTTGAAGAGAGATGCATGTTTGTGGCTGAGCATATCGGACAAATGTATACTGTACTAACGGTGGATCAAGCATCGTATAACAAGCTATTATGCAGCTGAAATGCATGGTTCCAGAATACAGTTTCAAATTAATTCCACGATCAGGAGGACTACATATATCTCTAAACTTGTTGACGGTGACAGGGAAACATATGGAAGGCTGTGGTTTAACTGTTGCTTTGGTAGAAAGTGATATCGTAGGTCCAAATTTATGTGACCAAGTCATGGAAGGCAGGAGCTACACATGAGCCATACGTGCTCACAAGTTAACATTTTAAACTCCGTGGCGATTTTTACACCCACACTTAATCGAGTGCATTGATGGTTGTGGCTCACTTAATGGAAATCTAGAAATAAACAGTTTAATTGAAGAGTCTGGCGACTTTGAACATCTCATCTCAGCACTTAAAACAGATCCATTTCCAGACACAAAAGAACAGTTCCTCAAAAAAATGAAGCAGAATACAATTTTTTCGTTTTTGTTGACCACACAATGATTCCATTTTTCAAAACATATGACATTCAGAACTCTTATCGCTGTGGCCCGGTGTAGCCTACTTAGCAGACATGAAATCCCTGCCTCAACAAGTGAGGGAAGAATTCATCAAAGGAAATTTTTGGTGAAGCGTTCATCCTCCACATTCAACCAGGTAGATCCTGATCCCAGCCACGGGAAATTTGGATGTGTCTGTGCGGTGACAATCACTGCCATGTCTATACTTTTACTGAGGGAAGGAAACTTTCAAGTCCTTGTCATTTTAAAATGAGAAATGGACTATGTAGACTTTTGTTTTCTACCAAAAAAATGCTACCATGGCATATCTAGTTCTTGTAGCAAATTCTTGATGAATTTTCAAACGAAAATATCATAATTTACGTGCATTATAATCATTTTACGAGCTCGATTCTGACAGAAGCACTATTTCCAACAAAATGAGACATGTCGTGAATAATACACTGCAGTATTCAGCTTACTATTATATTGAGAAGTTACTGCCTTTTGGGTTTACACGATAGAATAGTGGAGCTGAATAGCCCCTATGTTGTGCGTGCGGCGTGAACAATAGGCCTAGTATGTTGAGATTACTGCTTCCACGATTTCAGTGAGTTAACGACCTTGTATAGAAAACCACTGAGCATATGCTGACCCTTTCCCATCCGGCTGTGATCCCAGCCAGGAGTGGCTGAATGCCCTGTTCGGGCGCTTAAGTTTTAGCGCCTGCGAACGGCCGAAAAGGCTGATGTATGGCGCTATATCAAATGCTTTATATTATTATTATATATTATTAACGCTACATGGAAATCCGGGTGTGGCATTGTCAGCATAACAAAGGCAACATCTGCTTTGAATTGCTGGGCACTCTCATACAATACGAGGTCACATATTGCAGCAGACACCAGCCAGGGTTTTGTTTCATCAAACACATGACGATTGCATAGTGCATTGCTAATGTGTAGTGGGATGCAAACAAATAGATAATTATTACGAAAATTCTGAGTTCAACTGTCTCAAACGGTCTAATGTATTATCAAGGGAAGAGAGCAACATTACACAAAATATAGCATCGAAGGACCTGGCAAACAATGCTATCCAGGAATCACTTTTGAATGCTGAATCAAACGGGGGTATTTATGTTAGAAGGTTTTGTGCATCAACAAAGATTTGTGAAAGTTTCATAGTCACATTGGGCACAATAATCAATCAGACGTCACTTTCCTGTATGAAGTAGGGATGAAAACCAAAAGTAGAACAATAATACAGTTACAGTTATCAAAGCAGATAGATCAATATTGCAACGACTAAACACTGCATACAGTGGGGCGAGAAGTTGATCTGAAAGGTGTTCTTCAACATGATCTTCTTCCTGTGCCAGTTTCTTTGGCAGAAATGAATGGGCAGCTAAGAACAGGCTCTAAGTAGGTATTGGCTGATACTATTACTGCAAATATTGACTGCCCAAATTCAATAGATTGTGAAGGTACAACATGCATAATCATCGATGGACAAGCCCTGGTTCATTCAACTGGAAAACCAGCAGAAGCTGCATTTGGTGATCTTGGTGATACATTAGCAGACGCTGTAATGCACATTGGACAATCTTATCAGATAATTGATATAGTATTTGATAGATATCGTGGAGATAAATCAAATCTGCTACAAGAGAGAGACGGCACGCACAAGCAAAATTCGTCCAATAAGGAGGGTCATCGAAGGCCGGCATATACCCCTACCCCACAACTTCCTTGCACTCGCAGAGAACAAAGCTGATTTAGCCAATTTTCTGTCAAATGAACTTATTCACGAGCACCAAACGAAAAGTTGGTAGTAGTTGCTGGTGGATTTTCTGATGAGCGTGAGATGCAGTGTTCAAACGTCTGTGATATTTCTGGTTTAACTTCAACTCACGAGAAGGCCGACACCAAAGGGATCCCGCATGCATGGGCTCTGACAGACATTGTCAGCCATTGTATATGCCACAGACACTGATGTACTACTGTTATTGCTTGTACACTAAGCTAATAACATGTTCAAACATCTGGACGATGACGGGTCCTGCTAAAATATAGAAAATGTATTTCTATCGGGGATGTGGTGAATAGTACCCTCGCATTTCACTTTATCGCCGGGTGCAATACCATATCATTTGTCAGTGGTCACACAAAGAAGACTGCCTGGTTATCTTTCAAGAATCACCACCAGCTTCTCCAAGCTTTAGGCAAAGGAGACCTTACAAGAACAGCAACTAAGTTGTTTGTTTCTAAACTCTACAAGATCAGTGATACAGTACAATTACATTTGTTTGCTAAACAGAAATGTCCAGGCCAAGTGATTCATTGTGTCATCACATTACCAGACCATGGTTTGGAAGCAAGTCTTTGAAACGAACCCAGAAGTGCCACCACCAGACACCCTAGGATGGCAGTCAATCGACGGACAGCATGTGCTTATTCGTAACACTGGATAGTGTATCAAAGGGATGTAAGGAGATGATATCATGCCAGTGCAAAGCTGGTTGCGAGATAATGTGTTGTAAATGTAGAATGTGTAAACTTGTTCGTACTGGTGCATGTCAGTGCATGGTTGAAGACACTGTGAGTTGTTCAATATTTAAAGTGAATAGATTGTCTTCCAACTTCCACTGTAGTCTTGCAACCTCTCCTGTAGTCTTCCAACTTCCCCTGTTCTTATACCTTTAGGTTGTTCTCTATAGTTTCCTCCTTTTCTTTTCAGTGATGGTAGACTTTTTATCCCCCCCCCCACCCCCATTGTCTGCCCAGATTGATCTCATCATCTGGACTGAGTCTCAATCTCTATATCCAATATCACCTTCTATCTTCTACCATATTTCCCACCCCCCCCCCCCTCTCAGGCCTCTGTAGGCTCCTTGGGGCTGTCTTTGGTAGATTTTACTGATCTGTGCCTCAATCTATAATTGCAGTATCCACAGCAATGATAGCTTGTTCCTCTGTCCCCTCGGGCTTCTATGACTGACCACCTCCGTTCATGTGTGTTCATCTGGTCTTTCGGCTGCCAATCCTTGGAAGAATTTTACTGATCTGTGCCTCAATCTCTAATTGCCATATCTCCACTACAATTTTAGCCGGTTCCTCTGTCCCCTTAGGCTTCTTTGACTGATGTCCTATTTCTATGCAAGTTGGTCTGGTCTGAACCTTAATCTCTTACCTCCACAAATATAGCCGATTCCCCTCTCCCCGCAGACTTTTCGGCTGGCGTCATTCGAGTGTGTGAGATGGTTTAGTCTACAGTAGATCCTGTCACCAACGACCTTGCTTCTGCCAGACAAAAAAGTCGTTGGTGACAAAAAGTCGCTGGTCACAGGAATGAGTTTTTGCTGTAAAATTTGCGGGTGCGGCGGCTGGTTCAATATCGGGCTAATGACGCCGACATTCACCCACCATTGATTGGTAGTCATTGTGGATCAAAGCACGCGGTTGCGGCAACATTTCAATGCCTGTTCTAATATCACTGATTATGACGGTGGTACGCTAATCACGCTAACAGAGCACACGTTATATAAGCCCAGGCAGCTTCTGACCCATTACAGGCATGAGGCGTTGTATATTCACATTAAATGTGTCACTATATAGGACAGATGATGTAGCCCTGGTGAAACAAAAAAATAACTGGTGAAACAAAAAGGGAACAGTTATTCATTACAGATGAAAATAACACACATGTGTGTTTACACTAACAGGAGCATTATGCCCACACTAGAACGTTTGTACCGTCCCCGTCCAAGCAAACACAATACGTTGAATCAATGTTGGTTTACCATTGGTCCACCGTCTACGACGCTGCACCAACGTTAAGCCACCATTGAATCAACGTCTTGTATCTGCTGGGTATATGTGGCCGGACCACGCTGATAGAGGACGTTCGCTACTTGTGAATAAACACGTGTGGACGGCTCATTAAGGCAATGTATTGTATTAAAGTGACTTGGGAATTAGTTATGTCCCGACGCGATGTTGTTCTAATGTTGGCCAACCCTGCATCAACGTCTCTTGCCAGCTGTATAGTCACCCAGTATACAAAAATTCCTCGATAAATATAACAGTTTGTCACCACATCAGGTTTCTTCTGGGTGCATTGTATGTCTGATTTGGTCAGTCAGTATCTCGACCTGCATTCGTGGTATTACCTCCTTGAAGATAGCCGATTCCCCTTCTCCTCCCCCCCCCCCCCACTTGCTTCATTGGCTAATATCATCTGTCTGACTGTCCTCTGACATTGTGGTTTGTTTTGATCCATAATCTCGACCTGCATTTGTGGTAATACCTCCTCGAAGATAGCCGATTCCCCTCCCCCACTTGCTGCATTGGCTAATATCATCTGCCTGACTGTCCTCTGACATTGTGGTTTGTCTTGCTGCATAATTATAATCTCTGCTCAATTACAGCTAATTTCTCTCCGCTAAAGTCATCTTTGACTGATTTCATAAGGCGGTGGAAAGACCGAATCAATAGCTTTTGCCATTTACGATATCTCCTCCGTTTCAGTTCTTCGACTGACTTACTTCGTCTGGCTGGAATTATCTGGGCTGAGTTTTAATCTCTATTACCAATATTACCTCCGATCTTTTAGCTGATTCCCCTCCCCCATCTGTAGGCTCCCTCAGCTGCCGGCTGGGGAGATTTTAATGATCTGTGTCTTTATCTCTAATTTCAGTATCTCCACTGAGATTATAGCTGGTTCCTGTCCCTTTAGGCTTTTTTGACTGGTGTCCTCTGACTATGCGAGTTGATCTGGTCTGGTACAGGACTCCCACGGCCTGGTGAGGTATTCATGTTGCTAGAACTTAACTGTTTGCTGAATCTATAAAGTTATTTGGTCCTTGTCGAAATAACACTGAATAAATCTGGGTACAGGACTTCCACGGCCTGTTGAGTACTAGTTACCCCCACCATTAAAATTAAACCAAGAGTCTGCATAGCACCAGATAAATCCCGGCACAGTTTTTTATGCAATTATTTGGTGTTTGTTGTTGAAAATGATCTGATTTATTTTGTCACCTTCTTCTGTTTACTTATATTGCGCTTGTTACCCCCGGTAAAACCAATAGTCTGAATATCACCGAATAGATCCGGGTACAGGACTCCCACGGCCTAGGAGTGCTCATCACCCCGGTTAAACCAAGAGTCCACATAGCACCATATAAATCCGGGCACAGGGCACTCACCCTGTATTCATGTCGCTTGAATTTCACTGTTTGCTAAATTCATAAAAATATTTGGTCCTTGTTGTTGAAAAGGATCTGATTCACCCTCCCTCCCTCACTTTCTTCCTTTTCCTTCCTTCTCCCCTTCCTTGCTTCACTCCTTCATTAATTTTTTAATTCAGTTGTTTAATCGCTTATACAATCCCTACGGCACTGTACAATTTGATCCGGCGCCTATTGGGACAAAAGGCGAGAAAAGCGGACTATATTCACACTTTGCCACTGGCTACCTCGCATTTGCATGTTTTGCTACATCAATCTTTCTTTCGGAAACTCTTGCGCAAATAGGTAGAAGTAGCTAAGTTTTATTTTGCTATAGTCAACAACCTAAACATTAATTAAGGCTCACTTTTATCACAAAATATCCAATATAATTTTTGATATTTTGAAGGATAGATTTAAATGATTCAGTCGATTGGAAGACTATAGACTATAGTCTATGACACAATTATATGGAGCGCATGCTTTTCCTCGATTTCTTCGTCATTTATGAACCGATTTTCTTGCAATTTTGCACAGCATATCTGTATCTGTCTATTACGTGACGGTACCCACTATTGTGCTATCGCACCACCGGAGCAAGGCCTGTTATCATTCATGATATCATTCATAGCCTTATGTGCATGTCAAGTAGGCCTACTCCACATTTTGGATTTTCTGGGGTCTCGCCGGATGGAAACTGCGCCTACGTCCATTGAGGTTCTTTTACGTCCAACTCAAAGTTAGTCAGACAAGCCATCGTTCTCTGAGCCCCACGACACGACATCGCTACACGATGTCCGACCTAGTGTATACGGCACCTGGCAGTCCCAGGCGGTCACCCATCCAATTAAAAACCGGGCGCTATGTTGCTTAACTTCAGTGATCGAGCCGACACCGATGAGACAACGCCGTATTCCGTATTCCTATATAGCATATGTGACCCGCTCCAACAAAATCAGTCGGAAGTCGCGTTTAGACTATTGGAGCAATAGCCAGACGGTCAAAACAATGAGCGAGTGTCAACGCTGAAGATACGCGATGAACAAAGGCGCTAGAAGTAGAGGGGTCACATACATGATCAGCAAAAACGAAACATTGACCCAAAGTTGGTTTAATGCTGGGCCATAGACGCAGACGTTGGCTCAACCTTAATCTGTGATTGTGGCAATGACTGTCGCTTAGCGGGTAGGATCTGAATTAGGTGACAGCACCTTTTCAGTCTGACATAGCAAATTGTATCGCATCAACTTCACATTGCGGCAATCATGATAATCATGATTGCGGCAATACAATTAATTTAAGTTTATAACTCATTTTAAACACATACACTAATGGTATATATTTTATATCAATTCATCCTACAATGTATAAATAGGTAGAATTGACAGGTGCAATAAAACTAAACCGGGTTTGGGAGCCGTAATGTCAGAAAAAAACTGTCAGATGTGGACTGCCTAAAATGTGGCATATATGTTACTTAGAGGAGGGGGGGGGGAGTAGTTTAATTGTGAGTGGTCATCGACTAGACAGACCCCTGTGATTGACAGCTACATCCCTTAGCTGCTCACAATGCCGAGGTTTAGTTGGGCCAAAGGATCTATAGGGATTCCTTGGTTAGGCTATATCTCCGGCAATTCCTGAGAGTGATTGCTGGTCCAACGCTGGGCCAGCATCATCGGAGCCTACTCAAGGCAACATTTGGCCAACAGCGAAGAACTTGTACAACTACATGTAGATACTAGTAGACTGAAAGCATGTGCCCCCACCAACGGTAATAAACACAGGCATATAATGACATACTGATCGTGACACTTGACTTGCTAATAAACGATTGTATTTTTTCTTTAAATTGGTATATAGGTAAGGTCTGATCATGGTGCAATGCTATTTTATAGCTTGACATTTTCAAATAATTCATAATTATGAATAATTGCACAATCTCCAGTAATAATGGAAAATTATTAAAAAGTGCTTAAAGCTGATCAGGTATTAAACATAGAAATTACTAGTATATATACATATTCCACCATTACTGTTAAAGATGAAAAAATATGTTCAATAATCAATTTAAGGATAACAACTTGAAGACACAAATAAGTGTGTAATTGAGCTGTAATTGAAATACAATCGACCAATTACAGACATTTCTTTTTCAATTACAATTATAGTTACAATTATACATATTTATAAAAAACAATTACAATTATAATTACAATTATAATTTACATATTTCTATCAGTTACAATTATGCCTTCAAGTACACTAAAAATGTCTCAATTATAATTAATTTCAATTACAATTATAATTGACCTCAACCTTGACGTTGTAGACGGGGCACTTGTCTGGCACTTTGTTTCTAGGGGCCGTATTCTCGTACAAGTTACGATATATCGTAGGCTTCGGATTGGTCGAGATGGCCATCTCGACCAATCCGAAGCCTACGATATATCGTATCTTTTACAAGAATACTGGGAGCTGGATGTTGTTTATAGACTCCAGAAATTCAAACAAAATGGCCGTACTGTTCATACCAGCTGGACTCGAATTTTCAATTGTTTATATTTTTCTGACACGACCTTAAAAACTTATTAACGGTGGCGGTCATACAATTTTTCAGCGTCACAAATTGGTTGTACACCACTAGACAGTGATATGAGGGTGTGCAGACATCACACTGTTGCCTCGCTTGTTTTTTTAATAGGCAATTACTGAATAATGTTTGATTATCTCATTATCATCTACTCAAAATAGGTGATACACGTGGTCAAAATATTAACAATACAATGCAAAGAACAATAAATAAAAAAAGCTTTGCTTCAAAAGTTATATATCATGTATATAAACACAGCATCATATTGATCATGTCATGAATAGAATAGAAAAGAATCTTATCGCCCCGCTGCGAGCTAATTCCGCAGTAGCCCCGAGAGACGCAACACTTACGTAAGTGTTGCGTCTCTCTGGGCTAATTTCGCAGCTGTCTGTGGTGACCTGCTCCGCAGAGCTACAGCGACTCCAAGCCTCCATGTAGGTACATTCAAACAGTCATTATGATAGGGTTTTTCGTGTTTTTTCAGGATTTATGTTAATTTGTGATACACTGCAATAAAAGACATATTTTTCTCTGTTTGTTTGTTCTTCTTGCTCACTATTACTGGTAGAAATGAAGCCATTATTGTAGAATTAAAAAAGTAATTTTCTTTGAATGACACTTTTATCACCTTTTCCGAGGGTTCCCATCATTAGATTTCTCGCAATTATGAAAAATGGTGCCAGCTCTCGCCTTTAATTCCATAATTGTTGCAACAAGTGCTTGAAGAGGTAAGTGGAACAGGCATGCTGTGGTCCCTTCTGATAATTTTGTATACGCAGGTGCCATTTTAAAATTTTTGTAAAAAAATGCAAAAAATGAAAATAGACTACGTCCACTGCCCTATGAGGAAGTTTTGGAGGACATCATTAAGACCGGTTGGACAGAACAATGTGGGCATCTCGAAGAATTGAGATGCCTGGTGAAGGCTGCACTAGTTTGCCCATGGTAAAACCTGGGTGAAGTTTTGTTTGCCTACCCTGCACTTCCTTATGGGGCGCACCGAGGGTAAAAATGGAAGTTTTATGGCTATAAGGATGAGAATTTTTCTTTTTTCATGACCCCCTCGTAGTTTTATTCAGCTGCTTAAAAAAGTTCAAGTGTCTGGGTGCTGTTTTGGCTTCTGTATCCCTGCTGGAATTTGCAAAATTAAGGTCACAGCTTTTGGATGTTTTTGTCATTAGCTCAGATTTTGATCTGGCACAGCATTTTTCTTGCTCAGTGAAAACTGTGAAATGTGGTCAATTATTTGTTCTAACGTTAGCATGTGGGCAGTTACAAAAAAAGGCTCAGCATAATTTTATTGGACAATTTTAAAATTTATTGAAAGTACCTACTACATGGGCCTGGAGAAGCGAGCATCCACCTATTTCCCCACTCCCGTCCCCCCTCCCACCTTCAAATTTTTATATCTACTTTACTCCCCCCGCTTACATTGCGTTAATGGGGTCCACACCCTTAAATCAGTCCCTCTCCCTCTTCTTTGTTTCTTTCCTGATCATGAGTTGTACCCCCAGTTAACCTAAGAGTCCGCATAGCACCAGATAAATCTGGGAACTACAGGACTCCCACGGCCTGGCGAGTTCTTGTTCAACTATAGTAGCATTTCTTCAGGTATTGGAGCTCTTCTTCTGCAAGTTCTGGCATGTCTGGTGCCAGTGGTGGTCAAGCCATGGATATAGGCGATAATAAGTGAAACTAGAATTCTCTACAAAAAATCATATAAACGGAAGCATTTATTATTGTCCAGACGGCTTTAAAAGAAACCTTTTTGGTCACTTGACTCTACCTTGTTACACTACAGTAAATATAAAAATAATAAAGTAGAATATCAAGTTATATTTCTAAGTTGTTTGTTTGTTTGTTTGTTTGTTTGTTTAGGTTAGCTAGCCCGCATGCAGGCTGCCCGGGCCTTCCGATAATTATCGATCGATCACAATCCCGCCTTTAGTCCAGTTGCTTTTTACTCGGAGCTGTGTATCACTAAGCCGGTGGGCCACTTCAAGAGCCGAATTCAGTGCTCACAGACTTCCTTTGTACATCCACGGCAGCTAAAGCAACCATAGAACCCAATGGTGATCATGTGCATAGATGACGAGACTTTCCGCTTAAGACACCTTCTCATATACACAGGTTCCACACTGGAGAACTGGCGGAAGGATCAGCCCAACAGTCCACAGGTCCGTCTCAGGTGGCAGTCAGGCAGTTAGGCAGTCGAACTTCATCATAAGCAAAACGGCATGGGGATGAATGAATAGGAACCAACAAGTGTCTGCCAGAATAGTTTTACCATAGCGGTATGACAAGGCTTGAAGGAAATCACCATGCATACATCTCAAGACCGGCCATGATGAAGAAAACGGAAATCAACAAGTGTCTGCCAGAATAGATTCACCATAGCGGTATGACAAGCTTAAATTGATTCCCGCGCTTACATCCCAGAGAAACTCTAAAGACCCACTGCCCTCCCTATGAAACTTCTACAACCCGCTAGAGGAAATCAACAAGTGTCTGCCAGAATAGATTCACCATAGCGGTATGACAAGCTTAGATTGATTCCCGCGCATACACCCCTGTGAAACTACTTAGGCCCACTGCCCTCCCTGTGGAACTTCTACGACCCGTTGCCTTCCCTGCAAGACAACTAAGACCCGCTGCCCTCCCTGGGAATTTCTACGATTCGCTATCCTTACAGTGAAACTACTGAGGCCCGCTGCTCTCCCTGAGAAACTACTAAGACCCGCTGCCCTCCCTGAGAAACTATTAAGAACCGCTGCCTTTCTTTTGAAGCTCCGAGGGCCCGCTGCCCTTCTTGTGAAACTACTAAGACCCACATCCCTCCCTGAGGAGCTTCAACTACCCGCTGCCCTTCCTATGAAACTATTAAGATCAGCTGCCCTCCCTATGAAACTTCTACGAACCGCAGACGGAAATCAACAAGTGTCTGCCAGAATAGATTCACCATAGCAGTATGACAAGCTTAGATTGACTCCCGCGCATACATCCCAGAGAAACTGTTAAGACCCACAGCCCTTCCTATGAAGCTTCTACACCCCGCTAACGGAAATCAACAAGTGTCTGCCAGAATAGATTCACCATAGCGGTATGACAAGCTTAGATTGATTCCCGCGCATACACCCCTGTGAAACTACTTAGGCCCACTGCCCTCCCTGTGGAACTTCTACGACCCGCTGCCTTCCCTGCAAGACAACTAAGACCCACTGCCCTCCCTGGGAATTTATACGATCCGCTATCAATCCAGTGAAACTACTAAGGCCCGCTGCTCTCCCTGAGAAATTACTAAGACCCGCTGCCCTCCCTGTGAAACTACTAAAAACCGCTGCCCTTCTTTTGGAGCTTCAACAACCCGCTGCCCTTCTTGTGTAACTACTAAGACCCACTACCCTCCCTAAGGAGCTTCAACTACCCACTGCCCTTCCTGTGAAACTATTAAGACCTGCTGCCCTCCCTATGAAACTTCTACGACCCGTAAACGGAAATAAACAAGTGTCTGCCAGAATAGATTCACCATATCGGTATGACAAGCTTAGATTGATTCCCGCGCATACATCCCAGAGAAACTGTTAAGCCCCACAGCCCTTCCTATGAAGCTTCTACAACCCGCTCACGGAAATCAACAAGTGTCTGCCAGAATAGATTCACCATAGCGGTATGACAAGCTTAGATTGATTCCCGCGCATACACCCCTGTGAAACTACTTAGGCCCACTGCCCTCCCTGTGGAACTTCTACGACCCGCTGCCTTCCCTGCAAGACAACCAAGACCCACTGCCCTCCCTGGGAATTTCTACGATCCGCTATCAATCCAGTGAAACTTCTAAGGCCCGCTGCTCTCCCTGAGAAATTACTAAGACCCGCTGCCCTCCCTGTGAAACTACTAAAAACCGCTGCCCTTCTTTTGGAGCTTCAACGACCCGCTGCCCTTCTTGTGTAACTACTAAGACCCACTACCCTCCCTAAGGAGCTTCAACAACCCACTGCCCTTCCTGTGAAACTATTAAGACCCGCTGCCCTCCCTATGAAACTTCTACGACCCGTAAACGGAAATAAACAAGTGTCTGCCAGAATAGATTCACCATATCGGTATGACAAGCTTAGATTGATTCCCGCGCATACATCCCAGAGAAACTGTTAAGCCCCACAGCCCTTCCTATGAAGCTTCTACAACCCGCTCACGGAAATCAACAAGTGTCTGCCAGAATAGATTCACCATAGCGGTATGACAAGCTTAGATTGATTCCCGCGCATACACCCCTGTGAAACTACTTAGGCCCACTGCCCTCCCTGTGGAACTTCTACGACCCGCTGCCTTCCCTGCAAGACAACCAAGACCCACTGCCCTCCCTGGGAATTTCTACGATCCGCTATCAATCCAGTGAAACTTCTAAGGCCCGCTGCTCTCCCTGAGAAATTACTAAGACCCGCTGCCCTCCCTGTGAAACTACTAAAAACCGCTGCCCTTCTTTTGGAGCTTCAACGACCCGCTGCCCTTCTTGTGTAACTACTAAGACCCACTACCCTCCCTAAGGAGCTTCAACTACCCACTGCCCTTCCTGTGAAACTATTAAGACCCGCTGCCCTCCCTATGACAGTCAACTCATCCCCTCTACCAACTCATCCCCCATACCAACTCAACCCCAGTTCACAACTGGGTAGACCAACTCATCCCCAGCCCTCCAACAGCTATAACCAACTCATCCCCCCGGCCGTCATTACTTTACCAACTCATCCCCAGCCATCGGCCAAGTGTTACCAACTCATCCCCAACTCATGACTATATTGTAGGCTATCTGAACTGTTTTAAAGTTAGGCATACGGGCAGTCAGCGATTACTCATACTTTGGGAGTGTAATAAAACACATTTATTATTAGAAGCAATATATTTTATTCAAAAAAACATATTATAACATGTAGACATAATAACATGTAATTAAACATAGCAGGTCGCATGGCTGCAAAACATGAAATATACATAATATAAAACATATAATTCATTTAAAAACATTTAGACATAAGCCTATTAACATTAAATTAAAAATAGTAGGTCACATGATTATATATGAAATATACATAAAGATACATAATATATATAAAACATTAAAAAGTCTTGTGTGAGCAGTTTACAGTGTGGGGGCATTCAGGTGAGCACATGATCTTAACAAGGAATTCGAGGTCTTCTTGTAACATTATGGTCCGTATTCAATGACAATATTGAAAAATATCCAGGGGTCTAACTGTGAACTAACAGCTGCTGGAGCCGTGAAATGTCACCTCAGGTGTTGTGATGAGGATTCTTGTGCTAATTCAGACATGTCAGCGAGAGCCGCTCGTGAAATGTCAACGGCTTTGATGAGTTGTGAGTCTTTGATTAATCCGCTCCACTAATACTCGCTGAATGTCAACGAAAATCTAATGCGTTCAAGGGGTCAGATACGAATGCAATTTTAGAATTTTAAAGCAAATAAACAAGTGACATAGGCCTACCCGGTATATATCTGATAATAATTAACAAATAAGCAGTATATGTCATATCACTCTGTCGAGTTGTCACCCTTCACAAATGTTGATGACGAACAATAAATAATACAATCACAAATATATTTAATTATATTTACGAGTACCAGAAAGAAAAAGGTAACTATATATCAGTAGGCCTAAAGGTATATTTATTTGTGGAAGTAATAAGTGATAATCCCTGAAAACGCTGAATTGTGAAAGCCGCCGATATCACATTTACGGGAAACAGAAAAAATAGTTATTATCAGTTAGAGTACCGGTATATCTCTTAGAATATCGGATGTTTGATATTATAAGTAACCATAGTCTTCAAGAAATATAAAATGTTTGTATAAGTGATAATCCCTGAAAACGCTGACTTGTGAAAGCCGTGAGTGTTCGCATGAATGTGTTATATGCGTCACCTGGTATCAGCGCGGATATTTTTTTAGCGCTGTTCACAAATCAAAGGAGGTGTGATGGTAGGGTCACTGTTAAAGGGATTTTGGAATTTAGTACTGGCAATTGTTCTCATAATCACAGTTTATAAAACACTATACTATAGCGGGAGCAGTCTGTGAATTACAATTGGGTATAACTGTGGATCAAACGGTAAGATAACTAAAACTTAAATGGTTGACTATAAAAATATATATCAAGAAGTATTAACTAAGATAATCAAATATCATTATAAAGACAAGTTAATACCAACGCATTTCCAAAGCTTAACGTGCAACGCACATGACCAACTCATCCCCAGCCCTCAACAGCTATAACCAACTCATCCCCAGCCCGCCAACAGCTATAACCAACTCATCCCCAGCCCGTCAACACCTATACCAACTCATCCCCTGATATACCGGGGGATGAGTTGGTATAGGGGATGAGTTGATTGCACACCTCTAATCTCACTTTATCATACTGAAAACAAACGAGCTCTTATGAATAGCTCATTGTGGGTCAGAGTGCTCGTATCCTCCCTATATATGGTAAAGAGGGAGACATACGAGGAAACTTGCCAAACTTAACGAGTTTTTTTTTATGTTATCGTAAGCGGCAGGCAAAGGTCACAAGAATTAATAAGAGATTGTTTGTTTTTTTTTTGGGGGGGGGGGGATGTTAAAACAGGGGAAATCACCTATATAATGCCTATTGCGAGTCTTGTAGGGGGGTTTCTCGTGAAATTATTTCTGAATTTTTTTTACATTCACACTCTACTTTATTACAAACATAACAAATTTGAACATCACTGTCAGATAGGCCTATCTATACGCGCATAAATTCATTTTTTACCCATCAGAGTAGCCTAAATTGTTGATCAGTTAGGCCTATGCCTCGAATCTCGAGTCTAATCTTGATCTTCGTCTGAGCGAAGGTTAATAATAAAACATCGTTTAATCCATAATTCTCCTTTCTTTAATTTATTGTATCATCCGTCACCTTTAGCCAACCATCTGTGTCGGTGTCCGCCGTGTTGCCGTCAATTCTAGAAATGGAACGATAAAGAGCGCATTGCTTTAGAAGCACTCACTTTTTGCACTGATATGATATAGAGATTATTGCTTTAATGCCACAATAAAACCATTTTTCTCCAGTCACAGACATTTGCCAGTGTTATAGCAGAACCCACCCCCTCTCAGTCTCTCTTCCACTCCTTGCCTTTTAATGCTAAGCCTTTTAAAACATAATACAGTTTTTCATAAAATTGTTTAAGTGTGTAGGTAGAGACGATGGATTGATGAAAATAAATGATTATGTGGAAAAATACCAATGTAGGCCACAGCCAAATATTTGTTGTGGTATGATGGATAACCTAAGCTGATAGGGGTGCCGAAAAAAATGACGATTGACAGCTCTGTATCTACTCTGATTGGTTCTGCCATGATAGTGTTCTTTGTTCGACTTCATTTTTTATTTATTGCAAAAAAAAAGAAAATATATAATAATCAAGTTTTATAATACACACGCATGGCTGATCCCCATCTTTGAAGTTCGGCCATTAATTGGAATAATAATTACAAATTATTGAATCGGAAAGCGTGAATTCGAAGTATAATGCTGCGTTATTATAAAATCACACTTAGGCCTATAAAACCTCCCTTTTCTCAATCGGTATTTCCATAATATTTTTACGATATTGGCCCAGCTGCTTATAATAGCACGAATCGTTACTACACGAGTCGGATATAACACGATGCAAAAATGGATCCTGAATTTTGCACCATATTTTTTAAACATTTTTCCGTGAAAATTGTGTTACGAATATTTCAACATTCTAGTGGGCAGGAAATTTAATCAAGCGCTGGTCGGCCTAAGCCTAGTCTACGGCTAATGTTAATCGTGCTATAAATAGCTTGGCACTCAAGCAACGTCGCCGGCACGTGGTAATCAAGCTTAGAACAACAGTATCTGATTCCGTATCTGAGAACGAATTCAATTTAAATATTAGGGCATATAACACGAATCTTGTGATAGAACAATAGAAAACGAATATGACGTGCATGATTTTATCTCAGAAATGCAACCAAGTTCATGCAGCGTGTTTAAATCGTGTAATAAAATATTGTAGCACGAGTAATACATTTTTTTAAATGTTTTTAAATGGGTAATAAGGCATCATGGCGCGAGTTTGGTGTTTTTTTAAGTCGTGTAATAAAGAAATATAGCACGAGTGTGGTGTTATTGGGCATATGAATTAAATGATGAGTGCCAGTCGGCCATTTTCAATTTCATTAAGCCAAAAATTCTCAGGATGCATCCTCTCGTGAAAACTCACACTTCGTCTTACAGTAATGGTCTAGCCATCTAGCACGAATTACCCGCTATCTAGAGTGAACGACAGCCCTCTCACTCAGCTCAAGGACTGAATAGTTTGGAGCCTCCTGTGGATGATGGCAGCTTGTCAACTCGAGGTGTTGGCAGGTTGCCAGGTTCACTCAGCGACTAGCTCTGGCGGGATCTGAAAAATGCTGAAACTCCCTACATGGTTTTGGTAGAAGGGGAATTCCCCTGATATGGTTTTTTACCACAGCATTATTATCCAAGCCAGAGACAAGGTTAGCAGTGTCTACACATGGACAGATGACACTGCTGAAGGAGTGTACCTGTTATCAGGCACGGGCTATAAGGCCTATCGTGGTAAATAATGGCCAATTGTCTGCCATTTGTCTGCTAGTTCAATATTTTCAAGGCACATTCTCCCCTTAAATATCACATTTGGTTTTATAATAGGCCTATGGTCTAGTTTACCAAACATCGGTTTTGTGAAAGTAAATAATTGCCAATAGGCAGCCATTTTGCATTTCATCAAGTCTTAATTTTTCGGGATGCATCTTCTCTCTAATCCTCACACTTTGTTTTATAGCAATGGTTTAGCTATCTAGCAGGGCTTCCCTGATGTCAAGCCTATTAATGTAAATGATGGCTGATTTTCAAAATGTTCAGGGTGTTCAGTCACTTGAAACAACACATTTTTATATGGAGGGTCTAGCAATCTGGCACAGAATATCGAAATTTATATCTGGCATGTGAAACTAAATAATGGCCGATAGGAAGCCATTTCAAATTTGATTACGTCAAATTTTTCAGGGGGCATCCTCTCCTGAAACCACACATTTTGTTTTATAGTAATGGTCTAGCTATCTTGAGTGGTTGTCATGATATTCCGCAAAATAATCGTCAATGTAGGCCTACAGAAAACTAGAAAAGCACAACTAGTGACGATAGATATCATGTATGTGCAATATGACTGTAATCGGCCCAGTAGTTTCCGAGATCTGCTCCGAAAACAAAGTGTGTGTCAAAACGTCTAAATAGGTTATAGTACTGAATTAAAAGTATCCGGTAGGTCAAAGTTTATATACCCAAAAGGAACAACTATCTAGACCCTATAGAGGTGATGTGTGTAAAATCTGAAGACAATCGGACAAGTAGATCCAGAGATAAGCTTCACAAAAGAAATGTTCAGATACAGCCCAACAGTATAACACCATTAAATCTTTTCTGTGACCTTCTGTATTGAAATCAGATAAAAAAAAATTTCAACATTTCCATTATCTACCTCGAAGTGACCCACATACCAAAAATAACTAGAAAGTGTTGTTAGCAGCAGCCCTCCATTATCGCCAGTCGGCCATTTCAAATTTAATATAGATCAGCAAATTTTCTCAAGGTTTCTTCTTTATTACTGCTTTAGCTATTATGCAACATTTACGAGATAAGGTCTCACCACACAAATTCATTCGCGCATATCATTATAAAGTTTAAGAATAAGAAAGTTAGTTTCTTTTTAAAAATTGTGGCTCTTTGCAGCAGCTCCTGTGGTGATTATTACGTAAATATCATTTTGATACCAATTTAAATCGATTCTGTGATGTTTTGTTGTGGCAAAAGCATCGAAAATATAAAAGATAGATCTAACAGGAAGTCCTTGCGCTGGCTGTAACAAGGCTCTTCTAAAAAACGAGGTCGATTTTTTTCTAGGTCGCCCGGGGGAGAGTGGGACAAGAGCTTATTCTAGGCTAAAATAGCAGGAAAGCAAGCAGATTCACATACCTTTTTTATTTTATATTTTGAAAGAGAACAGCAGGATGGTTAAAATAATATATAGGGTTATTTACATTTCCCCATTTTAGGAGTGCTGGGAGGCCTGAGCGTATGGGTCATAATACATGTAAGTCTATGGGACGGGTATTATGTGTGGTGAGACGATAATGAGAAAAAACAATTAAAAATGACCGTCAGTCGGCCATCTTGAATTTAATTTCTGTAAATTTGATCATGGGTTATCCTTGTGCGAGTCCTTTTTTTCTTTTTCCTTTTGTTCTATATGCATGGTCCAGCTATTTTTCTTTGATTTTTGAGTTGCGTAAATATTACAAAATTACTCAAATTCAAAATGGCCGCTAGACAGCTATTTTAAAATTGTTTGTTCTCAAAAGTTAATCAGGTCATTGACTGACATTGCTGTCCATATTTGCATATAAAAAGAACATCTGCTGGAAACCTTTTCCTGAAATGTGCTAACAAATATTTCCTTGTTAGTGGCCCTAGTAATTAAAGGGTTGATAATATGGGAATCAAAATGTCACCAAAAATCCCCCGGTGCTATCTGATGGCTATGTGAAGTTTGGGGAAGCAGAAGTTCATAGGTCAGCTATCATGCACGATTTCCGAAATAATAAGAAAATAAATTAAAATGGCCAACTGGCGGCCATTTTGGATTTTATAGCTGCGAAATTTGTCATGGGTTATCCTTGTGTGAAACATTACATTTTGTTTTATATTCATGGTCCAGCTATTTTGCATTTTTTTTAGTTAAGTAGGCCTAAATATCACAAAATTATTAAAATTCAAAATGGCCACTAAACGGCCATTTTTAAATTGTTTGCTCAAAAAAGTTAATCAGGTCATTGGCTGACATAGCTGAACATATTTTCCAAATTACAAGAAAATCTAATGGAAACGTTTTCCTGAAACGCGCTAACGAGCTTTTCTTCGTTAGTGGCCATAGTAATTGAAGGGTTGATGATATTGATAATATGGTAATCCAAACGTCACCAAAAATTACCTAGTGTTATTTGATGGCTATGTGAAGTAAGAGGAAGCAGAAGTTCATAGATCAGCTATCATGCAAGATTTCCGAGATAATGAGAAAACAAATTTTAAATGGCCGACTGACGGCCATTTTGGACTTTATAACTGCGAAATTTGTCATAGGTTATTATTGTGTGAGACGTTACATTTTGTTTTATATTTATCGTCCAGCTATTTTGCTTTTTTTTGAGTTAAGTAAATATCACAAAATTATTAAAATTCAAAATGGTCACTTAACGGCCATTGCAAAATTGTTCGTTCCCAAAAGTTAATCAGATCATTGGCTGACATAGCTGAACATATTTGCCAAATTAAAAAAATGATCTGATGGAAACTTTTTCATGAAACGCGCTAACGAGTTTTTCATCGTCAGTGGCCATAGTAATTAAAGGGTTGATGATATGGGGATCAAATGTCACCAAAACAATTCCCCAGTGGTATGTGATGGCTATGTGAAGTATAAGGAAGCAGAAGTTGATAGATTAGTAGCTATCTTGAAAACAAATAACTGCGGCGGCGTACTGTGTGGAATACAGTAAGCAGCCCGCCTTGGCGAGGGCTGCTTAAATTCCCAATAACTTTATAGATTTTATTTGACCATGCACTAATAAGGTTATTTATATATTGATGGAATTGCTCTTTACATTCTGTGCAGTAAATGAGAAAAAAATTAAAAGGTGTGGATGAAAATAGCTTAAAATTTTCCACAACGTAACTTTGCAGCTTTTGGGGGTTGAATTTGATTTCAACGTATAGTTTTTCACAACTTCGTTTTAAAGACGATAATAATATCTTGGCGCCAACATTGACATAATTTGCCATAACTTTTGCCGTTGCAGAAAATGTCATGACTGAGAATGCTATTACAGCATTCTGACCTCAGAGAGTATATCTCTGACGCCACACGCTCATATCGTTGTATGCACGCATGGGATTGACCAGATTTATCAGGGGCATCTTGCACCAGTGGGTGGTACGACGTAGAGCGGCAGTTTTGGTGCCTGGATTTTGTACGTCTGTGGTTGTGTGAAAATTTGGGTTGCACCATATTAAACGTAGGCCTACGTTCAACGTCTGAACGCCCCAATAAAATATACTTGAGTTAAATAATATGGATTCGATCATTAGAAGCTGTGAGTCAAAGTTACAGGGTCCGACACTCTTTCGCAGCAATTGAAAACGAAAAAAATGAGAGGCCTAAAGTCCTACAGCAACCCCCCCCCCCCCCCTGCTATCAATTAGAGTTTTAAGTTTTTGTGTTCACAAAAATTATGAAGTCGATCAGTGGAGGTCATTTTGAATTTCACTAAAAACTTGAAAAAAATCTCCATGTTGTTGGGAATTTGATCGTAAAATTTCAATAATTGCTAATTTTAGGTTTTTGGGTTTTTGCGCAACAGAAAAATATGGGGATGATCTGTGGCGGTCGTTTTTAATTTTGGTAGCATTTAAAACACTCATTTGCACATATCTGTGTTGTTAGGAATGCGATTTAATTTTTATTTTTGCCTACTAGTTTCTGAGTTTTTACAACCACAAAAAGCGCGTCGGACGCGTAACGGATCCCGACGTGACCTGTACTAAGTGGAAATTAGAATTAATTTAAAGTTAGCTATACTTATTTGTTGCTAGGGCCTTATAATATCTCTAAATCATTTTTTGCTCCCGTGATCTGTTGAAAGATTTCACAATATTTTAAGATATTTTTTGTTTTGATTGTATGAAAAATCCCGCACTGAAATGTTCAATTATGATTAGAAAGAATGAGATCAGGCTCACAAAAGGTTAGACCTAATAATAAAATTATGGATGATGAATAATTATTTATGGATGATCTGTTTCCTTGTTATATGGTGGTGTCCGATTTCATTTATCTCTTATGTATAATATAAATCCCCACATTTGTTGGATCATCACTGCTGCATGTGTATAAAAGTGGCCTAAAACCCATTCATTTATACAATTTAAAACACTAATTCGGGAATAATTTGGCGAGTTCATTAAAAAATTCTAATAGAGAAGAAGTCTATGCGACACTTTGACCCAATGTTGTCTCACCGTCTACGACGCTAACCCAATATTAGCACAACATTGGTTAAAATAGTGTGCTCCTTGGGTTATCGTTATTGCTAGTATAGGCTGTATACTGATGCTACATAGTGTTTTAGGGACGCACTATTTGATATCTGGGGGGGGGGGGGGGGATGTGCTAGAGTTTTTGTTGCTTGCAAACGTCCGACAATTTTTTTTTTATGTTTCGTTGTAGAATTTTTTTGTCATATGCTTTTCGTATTATGTACGTTACCATTTGGTGTTTTTTTCTGGTCAACATATTTTTCATCAATTTCGACAACAAACTTTTTTTTTCTGCCCACATTTTCAACAAACTTTTTTTTTCTGACTTTTGTGGCGACAAACTATTTTTTTTAATTTTAATCTAGCCCCCCCCCCCCCCCCAGATATCAAATGGTGCGTCCCTTATGCAAGGTCAGGTTGTGTTCGTATACAAAATGTGAGCTTTAAAATACGACAAGATGCGCTGTACATCATTATCAGATTATATGACAGGGGGTTTCCCTAGAATTATCATCTTAACCACGGACGTACAGTCAACGTCAATACATTTTGGGGATACCTGTGAGACGCTTGGGCCACTGCCTTAGCTGCAAGCGAAGTCTCTCCCACGCACTGTCGAGCAACCGTTGTACAGACGTCTGAGCTAGAGACGTCAGAGGTAGCCCACGCCGGCGTGATTTTGACGCCTCAACTGGTGCAATAGGCCCCAGAAGTTTCAAGTTTTGAATAAACATCTGGGGCATCTTGCACCAGTGGGTGGTACGAGGTAGAGCGGCTGTTTTGGTGCCTGGATTTTATACGTCTGTGGTATTGTGAAAATGTGGGTTGCACCATGTTAGACGTAGGCCCATGTTCGACGTCTGTACGCCCCAAAACCTACGCCACCTCCCGAGGTGGTTTAGCCAGTTGAAGTTAGGGCGTAGGTGAGCACATCATATAGTATTATCACATGCAGTAAAGTTACTCAGGCCTATTTCTTCCCGGTTTTTCAATAATAATTAAATTATCCTTTATCAACAAGGATAGCTACAATCACGGGTTTTCTTGACATTTGTATATTTTAGCACATGCAAATTTTATTTTTTACATATGTTTTTATGTCAGATTGTAACACCCCCTTCCCCATTGAAATTATTTGAGTTAAATTACATAGATTTGATCAATAGATTTAATACAAGCTGTGGGTCACAGTTACAGGGTTCGAGTCCCTTTCGCGGCAAGTGAAATAAAAAAAAGTAGGCTATACGTTACTCCACATTGCCATTTGGAGACTGTGTATCTCAAGTCGCCGTCACAAGTAGCGAAATAATTTCGTCGATTTTTCAGTCAACTCCTGACCATTTTTGCTAGGTCTATTTTTGAGTCCCCCACCGAATACCGTGAAAATATCGTTGAAAAATATAAATTTTTGAACCGAGCTAGAGACATTGGAGGTAGCCTAAGCCGGCGTGAGTTTGACGCCTCTACTGGTGCAATAGGGCCTAGGCCCCTGTATAACCACGGAACTATTTAGGTGTTCACTTCGACTCATTATTTATCATTTTTACTATGATTTGATCTAAGAGTTTGCTGCAAATAAGAGTTGTTCATTCAGTTCAAAGATGGATCAATTGAGCCAGCGCATTTCGTATGTCATTCAGTAATTTATGTTTACCGTGTTTTAAACCCATTGTAAATTCTGCCAGAAAAACATAAACATGAGCCTATCACAACAGCGCGTAGGCGGGAAAAGTAATCCCTCGATTTTTGTTCTATTTCTCCGTGAATAGAGACCCTTATGTGGCGAAGTAGTGGTGTTTTATATTTGCAATATATATTTACAACACTCAAGCGTGATTATAAGCCTACAGTTGTTATATCAACAAAACTGCTCAAAATGAGCAGTATCTGCCAAAACATGGCGTGCGGTTACAGAGAGAGAGCGGGGTTCACCTGAGCGACATCTATGTGTGGAGAATGCTATTACAGAACACCAAAATCTTTTTATTTTCGCCAATTTGTGTTTTTTTTAATTAATTGGGTAGAGTACACAAGAGCGCCGATGATGACAATAGCCCCCGCCATTAATTTAAGTCAATAATAGGTTCAAAATCAAAGGTAAGAAGGATAGGCCTACATACGAAAACCTTTGAAGTTAAGACATTTATGATGATTTTAAATTGACAAAATCATTTAGTCTTCATGGATTAAACAAAGATAATTCAGCGTTGCGAGATTAATGCTGGTTCACCATTGTGCTGCTCACTGGTTAGTGTTTTATGTACCACATGCTGAAAGCAATAGTTTGGACATGTCAGAGAAAATTGACCGGCAATTTACACAGCATTGTTTCAACGCATTGTATTGGCTTCTAATTTAAAGTAGCGGATATGACGATTTGTTCTCATCGAAATGATCAATCCCAGTTAATAGCATCGTTTATTAATTTACTCAGACACAACACTGACGCTACACAAACGTTAAAAATACATGCAGAGCCATGTGCACTCGTTTTTTGGTACGATGAAACACGCCACTACACGTTAAACGTTCCTTACAAATAGGCTACGGATAAGTTGCAAGGACACTGCCCATATGCAATGAGTACGTTCTTTAAACGTTAACAGTCCCTTCAAAAGTTATTTTTGTCATACGTCTACATACATACTTATGTGCTGACGAACACTGGACAGTCGTCAGGATCATAAAAAGTGCATCCATCGCCAGAGTTTTCAATAGTGTTTTATACGTTAGTCACTCGTTTAAGATGAACGAAAATTGTGACAGTGCCTTAATGGCCATACATCTAGACTATCTTCATGCAAAAATGATGGCTCGAATGACGAGTGCCCCGTTTTGGCATCACACAAACTGGATAAGGAGTCACTTTCACTGAGCATCAATATACCATTCTGAGCAAAATAACAAATTTCTGGAATATACAGTAGTTTAATAGTATTACAATACAGGTACCTGTATCCAGAAGTTCCAATGAGTACACATAATACTCAAAAAATATAATCGAATACAGAATATAAATGCTGAATACAGATACCACATATCTGCTTATTTTTAAACGTGAGCAAATAAAGCAAACCCAACAAACACTAGACATTGACCCATTGTTGGGTAAAAGGACTAGCATTGAGCCAACCTTGGGTTGACGTTTTGTGTTTGCCGAGAAGAGGTCTGTTTAACGATAAAATACAATCATGGCTATACACTATTTTTTAAAACATGATCATAACAATGATAATTATTGCAATTAATACATTTTTAGCTTTAGCTCTATAGTTCCGGAAATAATTGCAATCTTCCCAAATCTATTTACATGTTTGGATGTCATGTATTTACATATAATGAAGAGTTTGTATATAGTCAGCTTCTCATTCAATTCATTGACCAGGTTAAATGAATTTCGCCGATTCCCGAGTCAATTCTGAAACAATTTTCACGAAATTGTGGACACACTATTGTCTAGTCATGAGCGACTATGCTACAAATATGTTTTAAATAAACAAACTTTTAAACTATACAATATTTGTCAATGAAATTTTCAGGGTAGTCGCCTCATAATACTGGCGACAATTGGTTGAGAATTGATTGAGCAATCAGTGAAAAAACATTCACCACAGTTAATGTGATTCCAACTGAGTATGAACATTCAGAGGAGCATATCAATGTTTGCAGCAGACGTCTCCATCTGCTGTTTCTGTAATATCCGTATCTCCACCTTGACACCCAGACAAATTCGTTGCTCTCGGGACACATTCTCAACCAGCTCCATTTTTTCAAGCTGAAAAATAAAACCACAGTGATCAGTTCAAAGAGATGTAAACGATTGAGCCAACTTGCAATTTATACACTTTTGAAAACAATTACGGATACACAAACATAAATCAGGCTGCATAAATACATACAAATATCTATCTATAACTTGATGGCCATTGATGTTATCAAGGTGATTTTTCACAATTTTAATTTAACTAAACCTCAGATCTTGATTGTCTAGACGATCAGAAAAAAATGTCTGTGGTCTCACCAAAAAATAAAACAGCACACATATTGATGTGTATGTACCAAAATTCATAACAAGAGGACTGAAGTCCTAAGGCATCCCGCGCCATAAATTAGGTTTTGACTTTTGCACAAATAAAAAAGGCACACATAATTCAAAAGTTAACTTGTGTCGGCCATTTGAAAAATCAGTAAACCTACACAACTCCCCAAATCGTGGGAAATAAGATTGTAAAATTTGAATAATTTCTGACCAAGTTTTTGCGCCCACAAAAAGTTTATCCATGGCGGCTATTTTAAAGCTGCATAACTGTTTTGTTTATTTCGACCGAAATAACCTAAAATGTTCAACACAATCATTCATATATTTTTAAAGGCTTTATAAATGGACAAAATCGATGTAAATGTAGCTGGATTAGATCACGACGCGATACACCATCAAGTTATATGGTGTGGTAAATCGGTCCGTCTGTGTACAATATGTACGTAATATTAATAGTGGTTAATTGTGGGCCAATATAATGTTACATTAGACCAACATCAAACCCCTTAATAACAAACACGAGACATTGAGCCGCATTGGTCTAACGCTGGGCCAGAGCCGTAGACGATGGCCACGAATTAGTTTGACATCGGATCAATGCCTCGTGTTGGCTGCGATGCCAAGCTCACACAAACCACCGTTGGTGTCCTAAGACTAGGTTACACTGTCCCCATTTACACACTGCTACGGAGTGTAGGACTAGGTCAGCCCCTATGATAACTCAGCAAGCACGAGTCAATGATCCAATAATGGCTCAATGTTGGTCCAGCTTCTATGACGCTTGTAAAACATTGAGTCATCAATGGTTGAATGCCTCTTGTTTGCTTGGAGACTCAGCTACCGGTACCGTGAAGGTTGCTTTTTTACAATTATTTTATTTTACCGCATTTCGCTATTTATATAACTGTATGTGATGACTAACGATGAAATAAAATAGTCTGATATTTTCGAATAACATAGTCACTATAGATCGTGTTTCTCTTGTCATTCAAAATTCATTTTGAATTCACTCATAGCATTGTCACTATATTTTGAAATGCCCGTGAGGTATCAAATAAAAGATTGCGCAAAAAATGATGATTTACATCACTGAATTTGATGTAATTCGGACTGCAATTTCTCACGGTCGGGAGAGAGCGTCTTAATGACGGGCCAAAGGCTCAGATGCTGGCCCACACTTAAAAGCACCATACAAAAACAGGGTCCTCTTTTCCAAGTGAGTGACATTCTCTATACCGGTACCGAAATTAAACATGACATTATATGTAGATATGACTCATATCACACAAAGTAATACCTTCTAGATATGTCTAACTGACATGAGACAATACACTTTGTAATGTGAAATGTATCCATGATCACTTAAAAAATAAGAATAATTTTAAAAGTCTTCCACTCTTTTTTTAATGATGACCGTTATCTGCCACTTGGTACTTTTAATGTCCTGGTTATACAGACAGTGTGTCTTACTCCGCTGTGATCGGGTCTTTGTTTTGGTGGGGCAACAATATTAAAAAACAACAAACTTAAATCCTTAATAACTCAGTAACCGGAGCAGTCAAATAAAAAAATAAAACACCATTCTCCATGGATTAATCTTTTGATTAAAATAAGCAAAACAGTTATGCAGCTTTAAATTTTAGTAGCATTTTAAAAAATGGTCATGGAATTAACTAACAAGTTGGCTAGACCATTGCTACCAGCTGCCACCCACATATAGTCAGATCATTCCGCGACCGCCCTCTGTGCCAAGTCACCCACCCGATCTCTGTGTGATCAAGATCTGCTGAGGCAGGTCGAAACGTCGCAATCGTTTCACACTGTAGTTCCAAAGTGAGTAAAATGTAACCATTTCCTATATGAATCTTGGAACCATAAATAACATATTCTATACAATTACAGGGTCTTAATCTTGTAGAAAGCCAAAATGGCTGCAATTGTTAATTTAAAACGTTACAATTTTTTACCCGTTAAATGATAACATTGATGCTCATTTTTTATTATATCTCCAAGGCTGTAGTCTGTCTCATTAATGAATAATTACTCTGCTTTTAATATGGCCATCTATAGCATTGGAGCAGGATATGACATTAGAATAAAAACGTTACAATTTTTTACCTGCTAAATGATAACATTGATGCTCATTCTTTATTATATCTCTATGGCTGTATTCTCTATCATCAATGGATAGTTACTCTGAATTTAACCTGCCCCACATAGTACATTAATTATAGAGAAATACAGGGCTGTCACCAAATTTTTATGTAAACAACATGAAAATGTGATGTCAGAATCACACTAAAATCTAATCAACATATGGCCAGGGTAAGTTGCTTCCTTCGAACAAATCGGTGAAGCAGTTCAAGCTCTTCAGAGTAACATGTGATTTGTCGGCCATCTTGAATTTTGTTGAAAAAATGAAAAAAACAATTCTCCTGACTTTTCTCTCAGGGCCACTGAGCATACACAACATATAAAATTTGAGCTGTATAACCATATTACCAAATTTAGATAATAGCCAAAATAAGCAAAACTGAAATATCAGCTAAAATCCTACAAAGTAAAGTTTTTATTATCATAATCACACAAAAAACTAATCAGCACACATCCAGGATAGGGTTATTCCTTTGAACTAAACATGAAATAAATCCATGAAGCAGTTCAAGCTCTAGAGAGTGACATAGGATTTTTGGCGGCCATCTTGGATTTTGTTGAAAAAGCTGAAAAACGCCAAAAAAATTTACTGGGCAAATTCCCTAGGACCAATATGCTTACTGCAAATATTTAGCAATAATCCGAGCAGAGGTGTATAGCTATATTACCAAATTTTGATGATAGCCAAAATGAACAAATCTGAAATATCTGCTGAAATTCTAAGTTTTTATTATCAGAATCACACCAAAAGCTTTTCAGCTCACGGCCAGGGTAAGGTCTTTCCTTTAAACCAAAAATGAAACAAATCGATGAAGCGGTTCAAGCTGTAGCGTGCGCCATAGGATTTCGGCGGCCATCTTGGATTTTGTTAAAGAAAATAAAAAACACAAAAAAAAAAATTTCCAGGCAAATTCCCCAGGGCCAGTATGCATACTGCAAATATTTGGAAATAATCCGAGTAGGGGTTTTTGAGTGAGAGCAGAGACAAGTGGCGGCGGCGGGCGGACTCAACAAAAACAATAAGTCTCCACCACCACATAGTTGATGGAGACTTAATAATAATAATTGTATAGGTAAAGAATTGTTTGGTAAAGGTGCAGGTCTTCTATAATCTGATATCAAGTCTGAAGTCCTATCATCCGACTTTACATTTTACCCTCTGGTCACTGGACCTGTTCATTCATTTGCCATTTCAACTCCACGGAGAGCATAAAGTCCTGCAGCCATATTTGCGCATTAAATTGATTGTACACATTCCTATCTTTGTCCTACCAGATACTCATTTTCAGCTGAGTCAGGTGAAGCATTTGAGGATGAAGTGCCTTGCCCAAGGATACAACATAAAAACAATGTCCCAAGATTGAGAGAGGAGAAACATGATATATATCTGAAAATCCTGTGCCACACGAGATTCGTAATCGCATGGCAGGCAGCGAGATCAGCAAAGCACCACTCTCTAACCATTGAGCCATATCTCTCGTTAAGATTCTAGGGGTGATTTTGTCAATCCGTGGTTAACAACAAGATCAAAGGTCACAATAAATTCATTATCCAGGGAAAAATATATTATACTGAAGACATCACATTGCTCATTTATTGGTCTGCATGCGCCTCCAAGATTCTTGTTAGTTTATGTGTGAGGAGTTAAGCATATTAGACATTCTATAATTGATTGATGGAGTTGTGCTGGCAATATAATTGTAGTAGTCTAAAATTTGGGGTTAAAACATATTTTATTTTCAAGTCAAAACATTCACATTCATACAAATTATATTCTCACCTCCAGCTGTTTGTTCTGCTGCTTCAATCGATATAATACATTAGTCAGTTCCGCTTCATCTAGACTTTCCTCACTGCTATCTGACCATGCATCATCACTATCATACAGGTCTTGCCGTATAGCTTGAAGCTCTGCTATCTCCTGGTGCAAACGCTCTATCTCATTCCGCTCAGTGTCGGCTTTTTGTCTCAGCTCGTCACCTAGTAAAACATATGTTATGCCAGAGATAAAGGTCCACATGAAATTATGTAGCTTATGCTATGCTGAATATTGAATTTAACAAAACACTCAATTTGTTTTAGTGCTTCTTTATTACTTCTTTATACTATGAAAAAAAAACATAAAATGAAACAAATCCATCAAAAGTTCAGACTGTATTATTTGGACAACAGAATTTTAGCGGCCAACTTGAGAAATGGTTAACAAAATTGTTATATTTTTACTATGTACTAAACAAAATTGTTAGTGTACATTTTTATAATTTACCTCTCATTGCTTTAATACTTATAGATAGTTGCCTATATACCTATAGCCATAAGTTCCTCTTCTTCCAGTTGTAACGATGTATACTGTAATGATAGCGACTCATACTCTTCTTGGTCCTCTTCATCCGACGAGGATGACAAGGATGAAGATGATGAGAGTGATGATGACATTGGCGAAGACCTCACAATTATGAAATCTAAAAAAAGAAATTGTGCTGCTCTGAAAAGTTATAAAGTATTTTAAAACATAAATAAATCAATAGAGCATTATTTGTCATCATTTTAACAATCAGTTAACTTATGGATATAGTGATGGATGATAACGGATGACTATAGATGAAAGAAATCAAAATTTAGGAAATGAGATATCATGTTGAAAAGTCTTCCTCTGTGACCTTGGAAAATAAATCAAGGAACCCATCTTTGAACTCGACCGAGAGTTTTATAAGGTATAAATACAAAGTGATACAGATTGTAGAAGAGGAAACATCGTAATAACAAAGTTTTACTCTGGTATTATCATGTAAGCTTGAAAATAGGTCAAGGTCACCAGTATAATTTTTTATAAGGTATGGATAGGAGCCAATATATCAAATGACAAGTTATCCTAGTAAGACTCTGTGATCTTAAAGAATAGGTCATGGTCTCCCATCTTCGAACTTGATCTATAATTTCATAAGATCTATCACTGATAGGATAGGACGGTGACACAACTTGTAGGAACCAATATATCTTAATTTTCCTGTGACTGGGTATCAATGTGACACTGTTGGCTTCAATAGTACTTAAATTATTGTGGTAAAAAGATTGAATGGATTATCCAGTGCACAAATGAAATTGATGGCCAGGCAGGCAACAAAGCATAGGTAATGCCTCCGCCAAAGCATAGGCATAAAAATTATCACTAAAATTCATCACCTAAATTCATCACTTAACTTGAGTGAGAGCTAAATTAAATCACCACAGTTCAGGCAGCAGCTAAAACAGCACTGGAGCATAGTTATACTAATAGGAATGCTTAATTGCTTACCATCAGGTGTGACAGGAGTAACTACCATTTCTTCTGTGTGGATTGGTATTTCAAACTCTCTCATTCCTGTGGCTTCAACAGTGCATGTTTCAGCATCTTCATTACACGAGTGATCTTCATCCGTTGTGTGACAGTCTATCTGTTGATTATCACTCTTATTATCCTGTTCGTCTGATATATTTTTTTCCACAGTGTCCTCCACTATAAATTCCTGTGGTGGTTTCTCATCTTCTTCAAGAGCCTCGTCATGTAAAGATTTCACACTGTTGTTGTCAGTATTCTCTTCAACAATGGATGTTTCTTGCTTGACATCTGCCTCAGCTATTTCTTTCACATCTTCATCAACATGATCAATAGTTTTTTCTGTTCTCTCATCAGTGGGGCTCTCAGTTGCTTCCTCATCCTTACTAATCTGATCGTCAGGCTCAGATGACGGTAGCGTCAACTCAATCTTATCATCATTCTTTTCTTTTTCAGCTGTGTTATTACTTGGTGTGGTTTGATGCTCCCTGTTGTCTGTGTTGACTTGTTCATTTTCAACTACTTCAGTGTTGCACTTTTCCTGCAAGGTGTCACTCTCTTTCATGGGCTCAGCTGGTACATCTTCTTTCGGCTCTTCAGAAATAATCACTTCTGGTTCTATATCTCCTTCTTCTACTGTGGGGAGAGATCTATCTTTTTCTTCTGTGATTTCCTTTTCTCTTTTCACAGCTTCCTGTGCAGCTTCATGTGCTTTTTTAGCATTCTTCAGCTGTTTAAAGTAAAACATTTAAGCCTATTTAGATTCTACATACATACTAGTATTTGAAGATATACCATACAAGTACATGTAGTTAGTAATATGTTTAATTGATTGGTCTCAAATTAGGACGTCATTGGCAATCTTATAGACCAAGTTACCACACTTATAAATGTTGGACAAATCAGGTGCAAGGGCCCATCTCACTCACTTGTTTATGTGAAAAGCCTACCCGACCTAAGACTATTGTGCAGTTTAGGCCTATCTGCTATAGCTTAGTGTTACTGTAAAGGGTTGACAATAATGCGCTCTGTTCAGTCTGTTGTATAACGCGCAGAGGGGTAAAATCTACCCTTCAGAGGGTAAAATCATCAGATACCAGGTACCAATCAATACCAAAAATCTCAGTCATTCACCAACAATGGCAGATTGAGATAAGTAATATGCTCAATCACAAAATTCGCTAAATTATATATGACAAGAAAATAATTGGATACATAATTTTTGGTTTGAAACTTGCTGGGAATTCCCCTACTACTACTTATGTAGCTTGCAGCAATGACTACAATGAGAGAGGCTTTGCATACATACAACTTAGATCGCCATACAAGCTAACTACTATAGTGACAATACACATGGCCCTGTGGACGACTGACTGTATACTGACAACCTCGTGTACTGACAGTCATGTATTACACTCGCTCACAGCATGCCATACGATATTCAATCTCCCTCCCCAATCTCCCTCCTCAAACTGTAAGCTCACGTATTAGTATATGATGACCATACACTGCTAGCAGTAGCATGGTAGTATGCCTATATAGCACTGTACATATACTGACAACTTACTTAGGACATGTGCACCGGTGTAATAGAGACTGGCAGGAAGCGATCAGTCAAGTGTTAATCAAAATTAACTCAGCCTACTTATCAGGTATATTCGTGATATGATGCGCTCTGTTCTATACCGCGCATTAAGAAATAATTAAGAAAAAAGGTGCCGGTTAGTTTCTGAGAGGATTGGCTGTTCATAGTCTAGCTGGAAAACCGAATACCAGGAAACCCAGAAATTCAGAATACCCGAACATTCTGGTGGCTGTGCCTATGCGATTTTTGTAAATAATATCTCACTGATTAGTGATTCTAATCTAATGATATTTCACATTTTGTTCACAACTATTTTTCGGATGTATGTATGATCTATATGTATGAGAGATTATTGTATTCTATGTGTATAATAAACTTTGAACTGGCTTCCATTGTTGTCATCCTTCTATATGCGATGCAACTCCAGGTAATTCCATATCCTGTGAGGTTGCGTCACAATATATATATATACATATATATATACATATATATATACCCTCACCTTACGTTTCAGCTGTGTTACCACCCTCTGTACTTCCCACAATCGCTCCTCTTTATCAACATCTGTGCCATGCTTCAGATCCTCATGAAGCTGATTAAGCAGGGATTCTTGTTTGTGTAGCTCCTCTTCCAGAGAAGATGGACTGTCTGGCAACTCCAGAGACCAGCGGGATGATACAGGTCGCAGTGGAGGCACATATCTATTGAAAACACAAATATCACTATTCAAGTGGTGAAGGACATTGACCCTTGAAGCACTGAATTATATTTGTTTAAGCCATGGAGACTCAAGGTTTTTTTCAATTTAAAATCGTCAAAAAGCTTTTTCTGATTCATTTGAATACCTATGTTATGGGTCTACGACCGTTAGAAATATTTTTACTCTTACAGTGCGGGGATAGACTTCATTCGTCAGAATCTGATGTCTACAGACGTCAGATCCTGATGACTAAAGTCTATCCCCGCACTGTAAGGGTTAAAAACAAACTGTCTATATGTATGGCACCATACACAGCTGGTCAAATGTAAGTAACTAACTCATAATACAGTGTAAGATTGCAGGTTAAAGCGAAAGTTCAGCAGCGATAAACGGATAAACACGGCTTGATGATTCATAAGCAAGAAAACTTTGTCAAGACTGGCATGGTGTTGTGGCTCAAATCTACGAAGAATATCCTCAGACCACTAGAATCCCAGTGTGTGGAAGTTCTGTTGTCCACCAAAAATATAGTCTTTGCGTGGATGATAATATTTAAGCATAAAAAGCAAGGTGATTTGTCAGCCATCTGCTCCAGAATGTTCTTGAACCCTGAAATTACTTTCCTGGCTGTAGGCTTTAATATTGTGGAAAAAATAATTTTGAAAGTATCTATTCATACGGCTGCCTTATAATGACAGTCAGCGGGAGTGTGATATCCCATAAAACGAGATTGCCCATAGACTTATAGTACCTTATAAAGAATCACATGCAGTTAGCCACTGCCTAATTCTGACAAAAATATAATTTTCAATGGATAAGATAGAGACTTATTTCAAACATCCCATCATACATTAGTGTCAATTTTGGTAGAGGGTAATTTTTTTAAGATACATATTGTTATATCTCTCAGCAACAAGATCATCTTGATTCTGTAACATACTTGAAGAGATGTATCTTTCAATTACAAAATTATAACTTTTTTAAGTTGAGATGTATTATTAAAGAAAGATATTGTTTCAAGGGCAATCTGTATAACTTCATGTATGTGTTTTTCAATGAAGAGATAAGTATTTTTTGTACAAATTTTGCTTTGTTCCTGAATTGGTAACTTCTGGGGAGTGATGAGTTTGTCATTGATGAGAGATCTAATTCGATGAGCTGTGCATCATTACAGAAAGCTATAGTTTTGTGGAAGAGATGAATATTTATTTAATAGTTAAAGGACATGCCCATGTCTAAAATCAGCAAATTTTTTTAGCTTAATAATATGACCATATGATGTAAACATGTCCATAGACTAGAACTGCAAAAGTTTTTAAATTTTTGTGTTGCGCATTCACCAGTTAAGCGAGATATAGAGACGAAATTCCTGATTTCTAATTAGTGACAACCATGTCAAAAATACGGGAATTTCGTCTCTATATCCAGCCTAACTGGTAAGTGCGCAGCACAAAAATTTAAAAACTTTTGCAGTTCTAGTCTATGGACATGTTTACATCATATGGTCATATTATTAGGCTAAAATAAAATCACCGATTTTTTGATGATTTTAGACCTGGGCATATCATCCAAATATTAGCTCAGACCTAAACTTGTTGGTAAAAATATTATATATCAAAGTAACACTAACTATAGCATAAATTATGATTTACATATATCCATTAATTACTTGCCTCCTCATAACAATATCACGGAAAAGAATCCTGGAATATGTGAAGAAGACATTGAGGACCCTGTGGCTGATCTGCATTGTTGGGCTCAGCACAATAGACACATTCTGCAAACTCATCTTATTCTGCTTCTCCTGAGAACCAATACAATTATCGTAGATAATAATCGAAACTGTACAGAAACAACTACTGTCAGAAATGTAACATCTCCATATTAACCCTCACGACGCTGACATTTTTGTTTAATCCATGGTGACTAAAGTTTTTTTCAATTTGAAATCATCATAAATGTCTTAGTTAGCTCTTTCCAATTCATTTGAATACCTATGTTATGGGTCTACGACTATTCTAAATATTGTGATTCCTTCAGTGCGAGCATAATCTTTATACGTCAGAAGATGTCTCAGTTAGCTCTTTCCAATTCATTTGATTACCTATGTTATGGGTCTACGACTATTCTAAATATTGTGATTCCTTCAGTGCGAGCATAATCTTTATTCGTCAGAAGAAAGACAGTCCCCTCGCTGAAAGGGTTAGCCTTAAAATGCTGAGTTGTAAATTTAATTTTTTCACCCACATGAAGTTATGTTCCACTACAGCGACCTACAAAATCAAGTGTGTAAAAAATACTTACATATAAATGTACAATTTGAATTAAAACATACGACGTGACTAGCACTTTAAAGGCTAATATCCAGCTGTATACAGCCCATGCCTGAATTAGGAGGCACAGATCCCGACCACTTCACAGTGTCTCACATGAAATGGTCATTTACTCAGGTAAATAATGGCTGATTTAAGGTCATTTTGAATTCGATATAGACTAGTTAAAAAACTAAAGGGTGCATCCTCCCCCGAAACCTCACATTTTGTTTTATAGTAGTGGACTAGCATCTAACAGTTTGCTAAATATTGGGCTGATATGGATGAAAATCCTCTCAAGGCTGTGATTATTGAATTTTGCATTGTTTATCTATCGCCACACCCTATTTGCCGTGGCAAGAGCGGCTCAGATATTTTTAGCCACAAGGTAAATGGTTTAGAACATGCTACGCTTGCGCTCACCGCAATTGTTCTACAGTCTCTTACAAAAAATCCAACTTCAAGTTACTATATATTGCACAAACTAATAATGTGAAGTGAGAGGAAGATAAGAAATTAACGATGGAGATAAAATTTGTCAGATCATGTTTGACATACTCTAGCGATGATCTTTGTCATATGCAGTATAGTCCATGACAAAAGTAGACGATTCGACTGAGGTAGTTGTTGTACCAGTGACTGAAATTGCTCCACCTTCTGTTTCACATTCTTCACAGCTGAAAGAAAAAATGAAAACAGTAACATTTGAAACTGCATTCAACTAATGAAGTTGATGATGAAATTTAACGCCAATGTTAATAATAATAATAATTAACTTCTATAGCACCTAGATGACAGCTCAGGTCGTGTCAACACCTGCTGTGTATTTTTTGGCAGAGTTGTGCTTACAGCATGCTGATGTGCGAGATCAACAGCACTGTCGTCACCAGACCTCAACAGCTTACTGCTATTGACTGATAATTGTTCTGTATGCTGCTGCCTCAGAGCACTCCTATCAAATGTCATAGGGACGACCACAAGAGAAAGTCGGGTGCCGGGATGACACCATGTAGGCTTATGGTAGCTACCATTACATCTAAATTACATATTAGTAGAAATGCCTACATTAGATTATGTTATAGGCTTGAAAGGTAATAATACCTGGTACAGCCTCCTATCAGGTTTGGTTAACTTTCAACCCAGTCGTAATGGTAATCAGGTGATGCAGCAATGCCATAGCCATTGCACAGATTATTAACGATGTGGGAACACATCGCCTGTGTGAAAAAATTTGGTTCAAGATTTACAAGTGTTGTTGTTGTCAGGTACACTAAAAAATTTGTAGGACCACCAGATCCTCTGAGCTGGTGGTCATAAAAGTTTTTGTCAAACCCTGATAGGCCTACAATATTTTTTAGACCTAAGTATAGGTGAGAGAATTGTAAATGGTTGATACAAACAAAAGTTGATGGAATTCAAGGCTTCTCAAGGTTTTTCAAGGCCAAATATGCCAATTTACAAGGTCCTACCACAAACATGAATAGGAATCATGACCAAAACCTTGACAATTTTGAGTCGAAAAATATTTTTACATATGCTTTTCACCTCGATTCAGCCTAGCAAACAAAAAAGTAATAATATCAAGAACATTTTTAACAATAATTTTTTAAAGACTATTTTTTAAAGATAAAATGAGCCACTATATATTTTACCAAAGAACAACTCAAACCCAAAAATCAATTTTCAAGGTTTTTCAAGATTTTTTTTTCAAATTCAGGGTTTTTCAAGGGGTTTCAAGGCCTGTGCGAACCCTGTTATAGATAGGCTAAGGGTTTTTCTCAGAAATTTGGCAGTCGTGGGCAGTCATGGTATAAAATGACAATTTTATACCACCGACATGTTCTTGCCATTCTGTTCTTAGCCGTTGGTATTGAAAGGCATGTAAGGGTGCTGCCAAACAAAAGTTTATTGCAATAGATTACGATGACACCTACTTGACGCCTGCTCAAACTTGGGAATGAGTTGTGGAGTGAGGACAGGTTCAGGTAACTCTCTCAGATACTGTTTGATCAGACTGGCCACCACGTTCGGCTCGTATTCCTGAAGGTAGACGATCACACCACGATTGTAACAGTCTTTCAGAGCCTGGATTTTAGATTTGACACCAGAGATGCGATAAATTCCCTCTGAGGTAAGCCCTAGAAAAAATGGTATTAGTAGATAAGCAATATGTTCATTCACAATCAATAATCAATTTGCAAGCAAAACAATGCTGTTTAAATGTCGGCGCAGCGTCTTCAGCAGCGGCCAATATATATTAAAACATCATTGGATCAATGATTTTTGTTTGCTGGATCAATGTCGGGATTACGTTGCCCCAACGTTTACGACGCTGACCCACTATTGGGCCAACGCCTCGTGTCTGATGGGATTGTAGGCTCGTGGAGGAGTGGCGAGACTGACCTCATTCTCCAAGGCTAATTAATATTCATGATCACCCAGCCCTCTCACACATAACCAAATATGTAAGGTCTCACGGGTCTACTATAGATAACAATGGACCATTTTAAAAGTCCATGCAGTCAGATGTGAAATCGTGTGAAGATGCGCATTGTATAAGGAATATTTGAGGCCACCCCCGGCAATGGTCTTTTTCTGAATGAAATGCGCCTGTCTACAGGTTTTATGAATGACGTGACGTCACTTTTTGTCCCAAAGTTGTGTTTAGACAACCATAACAAAAAAAAAACACATTTAGGTTCCATGACTTATACAAATATATTTCAACATTGTCAGGGTTAAGAGATGTATCTTAAGGCAGAAAGGAATTATTAGTACATAGCAGAATATAATAAACTTTAGGAGGTAGAAATTGTTAGAAATAGATGGCAGCAGTACATATAAACATGTCCAATTTTGTGCAAATCACTACAAAAAAATTTATCTGCCACAATCTAGTCTTTCATATAGGCTTATAATAGGGGGCATTTAATCATGCACAACAGGCACCTGGTTGGAACTTTCCAGTATCACCGCACCCCCCCCCCCCCCCGATTAGGATTATAAACAGAACATAGAAGCATCTCCAGCGATGCCCAATATGTACACTCCTATATCAGGCATTACGCAGTAGGTGTGAATGCACATCATCAGAGACCGGCCATGATCAATGTGTTTTATACAGGTTTAATCAGTTACAATCAACTGGATGGGGTAGATTTGGGACGTGACAATGGTTCAAAGAGGCATGCTTCTGAATATTTAGAAAGACAAAATGGCTCTCATGAAGGGCAGCATGGCACATGTGAAGGGCAGCATGGCACAGCACCATGTTAGAAATTGCTAGCTAAAACACTGCAAATAGGACAGTAACAATTGAATGTATTTCTGATAATAGTTAGCAGTCCTCCACATGAGGAAATAAAAGTAGAGCTATAAAATATTCTCCTGAAAATTTCTAAGAGAGCATTAAAGCGATTTTACTTGGCTTAATAAGCTTCGCAAGCTTAGCGATGTCAATTGCTCTCTTTGCACTTGGTTGAGAAGTGTGAGAGGATTGCCGGCACGATCGCGCTCCTTTAAATAGAGGACTGATTTAATGATTTCTTAAAACAGCTTTTATATGAGAACGAGGTATTGTATGCTTTGCAGTGGCGCAAAAAAATAAAAACAGCTACCTTCTACAAATTTGGAGAGAAGGAAATTGAAATCAGCATTCGACAATATTTTGAAGATAAAAAGCATATGATTTTATTTTGTTCTCACCAAACTCTTCTATATAATCCAGACATTCCCTGAACATGGCTGGTAGCAGTATTCCATCATGACATTTATTTCTTGCCACAGCAACAGCCAGAGGTACACCAAATATAATAGATTCGTCATCTAACAGAAGAGGTAACACAATATATACATACAATTATAGATATATCACAATTCGATGAGACAAGAGGGGCAAGCCTAATTCAATTGTACAAAGATGTAGTGAATGTATGTATTGTTCTCTTCTTTGAAAGGCTGAATACAAATTATTATTTTTTTAAAGCTGTGAAATCTCAATGGAATTTGCAAAAGCAGTTTCAAACAATGAGCAAATTCTAAAAAAGTATACATACAGTTTACTTGACGGCTTTGTGATTGAAAAAATATTTTTAAAATGGCTTTCATTGAATTTTTAGTATATTGTGAAAATTTTTAGTGACATTTTTGTTAATATATATCTGTATGGGTCATTGTGAGAGAGATATAAGATTGCAATACTTTGTTCTGCCTTGTTGCCACTTGGCACCATCTTCTTTCTCTTCCATTTTAATTTATCCTCTTTTTTCTTAATAACTTCTTCTTTCTTTTTTGGGGCTTCCTCTTTCTTTTTCGGAACTTTAATCTCTTTATCTTTGTCCTTTTTATCCCTGTCCTTTTTTTCTTCTTTATCTTTATCCTGATCCCACAAAAAATAGTCTTTCAATTTAACTCTGTATATACATGTATAATATATATATATATACTGAGTTCATAAAATGAACCATCAGCTACAGATGGCCAGACAGTTAAAATGGCAGCAGTGATCAAAGAGAGAAAAGGTGTAATTATTAAATGTGTTACATACGCCCAACAAATTATTATTGGCCTTCTTGCTGCGATCTTGCACAAGCAAAACATCGCACAGGTGAGTTGTAAAACAATCACAATCATAAAAAGACAGGGGTAGAATTAAATGTTGTCAAGGGAACTGCCATTCCAGAGTAAAAATTGTCATTCCTAGAAATGGCCTTTGTCCTAGGATGGCCTAATATTTGCCAGTTCATTGGAATGGCTAATGACAAATCTTACCATTCCTGCACATTTTTTGGCAGTACCGGACTGGAGGAATGACCTTATTTCGAGCCCTGATCCCTGAAAAAATGATAAATAAACAGTCCAGGCGAACATCTAAATAGTTCTGTGGTTATAGGAATGGTTATTCAAAACCTGATTCTTGCGTGGTAATGGCTGATACATCGGGTTATCTCCATGCGTGCTTACAGCAAAATCGGCATGTGGTATCAGAGATATAATATCTGAGGTCAGAATGGGTGTACTTAAATGTGTTACATACGCGCAACAAATTATTATTGGCCTCCTTGCTGCGATCTTGCACAAGCAAAGGTCAGACTGGGGTGATCAAGAATAAAAAATACACACTCTATTTTTATTAGGTCAATTATAACCAAGACAACTAGGTCTAAGAGGCTCAGTCTAAGAGTAAATAAGAACTAGACAGTCTGTCAGAGATTGCAAACCTCCATTGAAATTAATGATCCTTATCAGTATCCAAGTAATGGTCTAACTATCTGGCACGGTTTACCCGATATCAGGCCAATCGAGGTAAATAATGGCTGATTTACGGTCATTTTGAATTCGATATAGACTAGTTTAAAAATTTCAGGGTGTATCCTCCCCCGAAACCTCACATTTTGTTTTATAGTAATTATTTGCTTTATAGTAATGGTCTAGCTATCTAGCACAGCTTACCTGATGTCAGGCCTATCGAGGTAAATAATGCTGATGGTTGGCCATTTTGAATTCGATAAGAGTTAAAAATTTCTACAGTGCATCCTCCCCTGAAAAATCACACTTTGTTTTATAGTAATGGTCTAGCCATCTAGCACGGTTTACCAAATATTGGCCATGTGAAAGTGCATAATGGCTGATAGGCTGCCATTTTGAATTTGATCGAGTCTAAATTTTTTTAAGATGCTTCCTCTTTTGAAGTCTCACGTTTTGTTTTATAGTAATGGTGTAGCCATCTAGCACAGGTTACCAAATAACGGCCATGCGAAAGTAAATAGTGGCCGATAGGCAGCCATTTTGAATTCAAAAGTTCTTAAAAGATATACTCTCCGGAAACGTCACATTTTGTTTTATAGTATTATGGTCTAGCTATCTAGCAAGGTTTACCTGATATCAGGCCTATAGAGGTAAATAATGCCGATTGTCAGCCATTTTGCATTTGATAAGAGTTAAAAAATTTCAGGGTGCATCCTCCCCCGAGAACTCATATTTTGTTTTATAATCATGGTCTAGCCATCTAGTACGGTTTACAAAATATCGACCATGTGAAAGTGAATAATGGCCGATAAGCGGCATAAGCTGCCATTTTGAATTTGATCAAGTCGATTATTCCAAAGTGCATCCTCTTCTGAAATCTCACATTTTGTTTTATAGTAATGGCTCAGCTATCTAGCAGGGTTTATCCGATATCAGGCCTGTCGAGGTGAATAATGGCCGATAGGCGGCCATTTTGAATTTGATCAAGTTGAAATTTTACAAAATGCATCCTCTCCTGAAACCTTACAATTTGTTTTATAATAATGGTGTAGCTATGTCGAGCGGTTTTCATGATATTCCGCAATGTGAGGCCTGTCGAGGTGAATAATGGCCGATAGGGGGCCATTTTGAATTTGATCGAGTTGAAATTTTTCAAAATGCATCCTCTCCTGAAACCTTACAATTTGTTTTATAGTAATGGTGTAGCTATCTTGAGCGGTTTTCATGATATTCCGCAATATGAGGCATGTCGAGGTGAATAATGGCCAATAGGCGGCCATTTTGAATTTTATTGACTTGAAATTTTTCAAGATGCATCCTCTCCTGAAACCTTACAATTTGTTTTATAGTAATGGTGTAGCTATTTTGCGCAGTTTTCGTGATATTCCGCAATATCAGGCCTGTCGAGGTGAATAATGGCCGATGGGCGGCCATTTTGAATTTTTTCGACTTGAAATTTTTCAAGATGCATCCTCTCCTGAAACCTTACAATTTGTTTTATAGTAATGGTGTAGCTATCTTGAGATATTTTTATGATATTCCACAAAATATTTCAGTCAGATTTACCGATGTCATAAATTAGGTCATGGTGCTGGGTCAACTTCAAGGTCAAAAAACCTGAAAAGGCACAACTAGGGACCTTAGAGAACATGTATGTGCAATATGACTGTAATCGGCCCAGTACTTCTCGAGATCTGCTCCGGAAACGAAGTGTGCGTCAAAACGTCTAAATAGGTCATAGTTCTGAACCAAAAGTAGGGCAAAGTTCATATACCCCAAAAGGCACAACTAGACCCCCTAGAGGTGTTGTGTGTAAAATTTGAAGACAATCGGCACAAGTACTTTTAGAGATATGCTCCGGAAACGAAATGTTCACGGACGGCCCAACGCCGTAACATCATATTTTCTCCTATGCGACCTTGCTTATTGAATTCAGATTAAAAATATTTTAACGTGTCCATTATCCACCTGGGAGGAACCCACATACCAAAAATTGTTATCCTAGCTTATTTTCTTACAAAGTTATAGGCAAAAGAAGAAAACGGAGGCGGAATCCATAGCTCCCTCAGTCTCACCTACGGTGACAGCGGGAGCTAAAAACAATATTGCCCACTAGTAGAATAGCCTGCTCTTAATTTTTTCAAAAGATGGAAATCTTGTAGACAGAAATTTCTCACCCCTGTACATGATTTGAAGGGTTTATAAAAGAGATAAAAAACGACTATAGTGGCGTTTAGTGGTAGATTACTTAAATAAATGTATGCAACAGCTACTAATTGGATCGCCGGTGGCCCCGCTCAGCCCGCAGTCTTCGGAGTAGGCAGAGTTCCCACAGAGATCTGGAAATAAAATTCCATGACTTTTCCATGACTTTCCATGACCATTTTTTAAGAATTCCATGACTTCGTAAACGAATATAACAAGAGGCCTGAAGTCCTAGATCATCCTCCGCCGTAAATTAGGTTAGAGTTTTTGCGGTCACAAATATTAAAAAAGTCGACTGGTGGTGGCCATTTTAAATTTCAGTAAATACTAAAACCACCTGCACATTTCCAGATAGTGAGTAATGTGATTGTAAAATGTGAGTTATTAGGCCTACTGACTTCAACTTTTCAGTTTTTGCGCCCACAAAAAATTATGAATTTTATCCATGGCGGCCATTTTAAATTTCAGTAAAACCTTAAAAAAATCACCTGCACATCTCCATATTGTGGGAAATGTGATAGTAAAATCTAAATAATTTCCGACTTAGTTTTGGACCCACAAAAAAATTTAGAGTTGACCTCTGGCGGCCATTTAGAATTTTGGTAGCACCTTTAAAAAATTACTTGCTCATCCCCATGTTGCTGGGAGTGTGATTTCAAAAAAATCAACCAAACTAATTTTTTGAGTTTTTGCGCCCCCTAAAAAATTGAAGTTTATCTGTGGCCAAGCGGCCATTTTGAATTCCAATATAACCTTGAAAAAGCAACCTGCATCTTTCCATATCGTGGGGAATGTGATAGTAAAATTTGAATAATTTCAGACTTTAATTTTGAAGTTTTTTTGCGCCCCCCTCCCAAAAAAAAAAATTGGAGTTGACCTCTGGCGGCCATTTTGAATTTTAGTAGCCCCTTTAAAAAATCACTTGCACATCCCCATGTTGCTAGGAATGTGATGTTACAAGTTCTAAAAAAATTGACCAAACTATTTTTTTGCTTTTTTGCAACCCCCAAAAAAATTAAGTTGATCTGTGACGGCCATTTTAAATTTCAGTAAAACCTTGAAAAAGTCACCAGCACATTTCCATAGCATGGGGAATGTGATAGTAAAATTTGAATAATTTATGACCTTAAGTTTTAAAGTTTGTGCCCACAAGAAAAGTTGTAGTTGACCTTTGGTGGCAATTTTGGTAGCATCTCTAAAAAATCATTTGCACATCCTCATGTTGTTGGGAATGTCATGTAAACATTAAAAAACCAGTAGTTTTTGAGTTTTTGCGCCCACAAGAAAACGTGACGCTGGACGCCGGACAGAATCCTGGCGCGACTCAAAATCCCCCTTCCTCTACGGGCGGGGGATAAATTTGCACATTTAGAACTGTAGAACCTCCAAGCTGCCCGATCTAAAGCAGAAGCTGGTGTCGCAGAGTTTCCTACTTTTTGTATGCAAGATATTTCACAGCTATAGATGACTGTCAGTGTCATTGTGTGTCAAAAGTGTAGGTAATCAACACATTTTTCTCAAAAGAAATGTGATAGACACTTATAAAAATTTGAAATTCCATGACTTTTCCATGACTTCATGCCAAATTTTCATTTCCCATGACTTTTCCAGGCCTGGATTTTATTTTTTTCATTTTCCATGGTTTTCCATGATTTTCCATGACAGTGGGAACCCTGGTAGGGGAGAATTGCCGGGATTGGACCCTCTAGGAAAAAGTGGCTGTGTAACTCACAAAAAAATAATTGATTTTTCGAAGAAAGTTTTTATAATACTGTTAGGATAGACACTAGTCGTTTATGCAACCAATTGTTCAGCACGTTTATTATCTTGGAGGCAAATCAATATTTTCTAATAACCCAAAAGTGGTCCAATCGTGGATCACGTGACCACAATTGGACCACCTCTGTTTTTTGAAATAACACATTTCATGTCGCTGGTATATCAATTGTAATACTATTAAGACATTACCAACTAATAAAATCAAAGAATTAGTTTCAGTATCAAACAATTATCCAAGACTAAAAATACAAATTCTTCGATTGGACCACCACCTGACGAACCCTCGATTGGACCACTTTTAATATTTTGAGTGTTTTTTTCAAAACAATAATCAGATTTAAATTTGTGTTTGTTGAGTTTGTAAAACTACCTTTTATCACATATAGCAGATATTACAGTTATCAGGATATACCAGTATTAAACACTCTGGTCCAGTTGAGGAGCTGGTCCGATCCCGGCCACACAGGTGGTCCAATTGTGGAGGTAATATGGTCGTTTATATCATGCCAGCCTCCAAGACATGTGGCAAATTTCGAAACTTGCATTATCGTTCACATTAACAGATGTGTGTGTAGCTTTTGGGATAAATTTTATGGGTGCATGTGTGTTCAGAGTAGTCCTAAGACATTATTTAATAATTTCAATATTAGGTTAGCAACTTAAAATATTGGTTTTAACTATTAAATCTAACACAATCACTGTTTTCATATCCAAAAATTTTTATGTGTGGAAAGGCAAGTATTAACGATGACATATTGGCCATATGACCCTCTAGGCATAACAGGACGCGAGCAATAGCACTGGTCCGATTGAGGCACTGGTCCAATCCCGGCAACTCTCCCCTACTATGACAGAAACAACAAGCAATAATTGACAGTCTTGGAATAACAATAACCACATATAAATAATATAAGAAAATTGAGCTCACAGATATCTAGGCCTACCTTTTCTCTTGGTTTGTAAAGTTTATCCTTCTTTGCAAATTTGAAGCTAGGCTTACTGTGCTTCTTCATCTTGCTGGGATTCCTAAAATATAAATTACATTTCTCAATTTAGATTATCAATCACCACTGGTCCTCATGCATTACTATGTTTTTTCCCAAACTGTCCATGGATGTCAGATTCTGACGTCTAATGACGGTATCGCACTGTAAGAGTTAACAACAACCTTATCACCCATTTTGTGTAAGTAATTTTTAGTAATGTAAAACATACAGATACTATCTAAACAAAAGCCACAAGATGTAACCTGAAATGACCCCTGATGGTCACCCATAGCTCAATAAAAGACGGTGCTTATTTCCACTGTAAACATGGTAAAATTTCTAATTGTAGCCATTACTTTAATTAGAATAAAAATTCTCATTTTCCAGTACCAAACGGCAAAAATTGCAGCTTTTATTGGAGGTTTTGTATGAAAAATTAAATCGCTGCACGGCTATCACTTTGAGCTGCCGATAGGAATCAAACAACTATTCATGTCCAATAGTCAAATAAAGATATGCCATGTGAATGAATTTAATGTTCACATTACTCAGAAAGTTCATGAACCTGTTTATTTTGTATAACGCTAATTAAACATTTTTTACAAAAAAAATAGTATTAAATTGTTCAGAGAATGTAATAAGAAGATACGCCATGCTTAATTATATAAAAATAATGTCTATTATTGACCAAAGTAAAGGTAAATGTCAGCTGGTATTCATTGCGTTGCATTGGTAGACATACTCAGCCAAGTCACTCAGCTAGGAACACCCCTCTCCAGACTTAAATACTTAATCCTGTCAGTGATATGGGATGCCAAGGTTACTGACTGTACAGTGGCATGGGAGATTGACGCAGGGTTGGCTAAATGATGATCATTAGTCATCTACCCCGTGGGTTGTATATAGATTGCTGATAACAGAAAACCATTCGAGTGTGTAATTGTCATTTGTATTTTACAATGGATATTTATTTAGGCCTATATATATGTGAGAAAATAGTTTTGAGCCTACCAACTGTAGTGATTTTAAATAGGGCTACATTATCTGCCCTATTTTCACAGATTTAATGTGTATATAACATCTCGTGTAAAGTGTTAAAAGCTATCTAGGTTTACATGGCGTGTGTGCTCTGTTAGCAGGTTTAGCGTAGCTAGCGGTCAGTCGTTTGGATAAACACCTGGTCATTGTCCTTTCAAGACACAGGTAATCTTATGGGATGGGAAAAGTTTTGGTCCTTGACAATTCTCAAACTTCGCCTGCGGCTTTAATGGGAAGTTTTTAAATTAGGGAACTTTTGTAAAAAAAAATTGCATTTTTTCAAAGATTGGGGGGGGGGGGGGTGGGTTGGTATGCTTTTAGTGAGGATGCAGCTACAATTAGAAATTTTACGGTATTTGTGTTTTAAAATATTATACTGATAATCTTATTTTTTTCAATATTATTTTTTCTATTGATATAAGTATTTGATTAGATGATTTATGAAGAAAAGGCACACTGACATTACTCATACTTCAGCAACCTCACATGGTCCAAAATATTATTGCAGCAACTGTGCATAGTGACAGAGTTACATTGTAATCTAACTGAAAATGCAGTAACATTAGTTAAGAGAAACAATGAAATATTAATCTCTTAGTTACCTTTGCAAAATAAAGTAATTCAATTTACAACAATAATTAAATTCAAGATTGGATAGTGTTGGACTAAACCCGATATTTGTCCCCTTCCTATTTGTCAACTAAGTTTTGTTCTCTCTGGTACTGGTATTGTATTAACTGTATATCACCACAAGCACCTAATCTGCAGGTGGACTTTGTCATACCCACTTGAACTCGAACTGAAGTGTCCTACTCTATATTGTGATCACTGAGTGTTACAGGTATCACATATAATATCAATAACATAAAATGAATCTTGGAAGGTAAGCAGAGGTGAATATCATGGCTAAATTGAATCCGTTTTAAAAAAATGATTTATAATGACAAAATTTAGTTGTCCAACAAGTTCAATATTCCTAAAGAAAATTAGAAATATCAATAATCTTTATGCAGTTTAACACTATAAATCTGTATACAGGTGTGGATATAAATTATTGTACCTGTAGACTGGGGACGTGTATACAGGTCTACTAATAGTACTGATCCCGAGTACATATGTACCATGGTGACTTAACTGTCAAAGAGTATCAAGTAAAAAAAAATATGTAGTGCTGAAAGGTTCATCTTGGATTATGCAGTTTACTTAATTAGTCAAATTACAGACTTAACCAGGGTGAGACACAACTTCAAGTGACCAAAATAATAAAAATGGCAGGTTAGAACTCTGAGGGTTAAGGATCAGTTTAAGTTATGTGGCTAAATAAAATCTTACTTAGTTTCCTCATTCACAAGCTCTTCCTCTGAGTTTTCTTCTTCAAACATAGTATATCCTTTATCCTTCCTATCTTTCCTGAAATCTTTCTTTGCACGGGATTCTTTACGCTTCCCCTGTCGATCATCTTCACCATCTTTAAAATAAAGGAAAGTATTAAACACCTAGGGTTTGCTTACATGAATCTTGAATTAATAATTAACTAAATGTGAATCAAAAATGAAGAGTGAAAAAAAACATAGTAAAATAGCTCCTAGGTCATGTAGCTGTGACACAGTTAATGTTATGATACCACAAAGTCGGAAAGAGTCAAGTAATTAACTAAATCATGATAGCTACTTTTATCTAACATAAAAAATAACAATAACTAGACCTACATTTGCGCTAAATGCAAATATAAATCCTCACTTTCGATCAGGACCGATACAACATCTGGTGCGTACTATCAGGGCATAATTTTTTTTTCACTGGCCAGCTGGGTCAGTAGGTTGGAAAATCCACCAGCCTGTATCAAAATCTACTGGCCAATGTGTCATACTTGTGATTTTTATCTCCAATTTTGTAAAAGTTAATACCAGTACATTATAATGTTGGTCCAACGTCGTAGATGATGGGTCCATAGTATTCAGAGATCAGTTGACATCTCTTGTTTAGTGGTACATTGAAACACTTAACAGCTATTGAGCTGTCATATCTCGTGTCATGGACTGTGAGTGTTCTCCTCCGGCAAACAAGAGATGTTGATTAGGGCCAATGATTTTCCGTTTCAAAAAAATTGATTTTCCGTTTCACGTTTTGGTGAATTCCCTTTCATTCCGTTTCAGCGCGATTTTCACAGATTGTTGACTGAAATACAGTGACTGAGTGTGCTACAAGTAACTCAGATCTGTAATTGAATAACAACAAAATTGTTGATTGCCAAAATCATCAACAGAACGAAACACGAAAAAACATTATTTTTTCATATTATAACTGCATATATTAGTATCTTGATGCCAAGCAATAATAAAACAAGACTACATAAGTCCAGGAGCTCCCGCGACGAATTAGAATTTGATTTAATTTTGTGTAGGGTTTTTAATGTAGTACTAGGCTAGGTCAAAAATCAAGACGCAAGACAACTAGGTCTAAGAAGCTCAGTCTAAGAGTAAGATAAGAACTAGACAATTTTTGTCAGAGATTGCAAACCTCCATTAAAATTAATGATCCTAATCAGTATCCCAGTAATGGTCTACCTATCTGGCATGGTTTACCCGATATCAGGCCAATCGAGGTAACTAATAGCTGATTTACGGTCATTTTGGATTCGATATAAACTAGTTAAAAACTTAGGGTGCATCCCTCCCCCGAAACCTCATATTTTGTTTTATAGTAATAGACTAACATCTAACACAGTTTGCAAAATATTGGGCATGTGAAAGTAAATAATGGCCGATAGGGGGCCATTTTGAATTTGATCGAGTCGGAATTTTTCAAGATGCATCCTCAGCTGAAATGTCACATTTCATTCTATAGTAATGGTCTAGCCATCTAGCACGGTTTACCAAATATCGCCCATGTGAAAGTGAATAATGGCCGATAGGAGGCCATTTTGAATTTGATCAAGTCAAAATTTTTCAAGATGCATCCTCTCCTGAAATCTCACATTTTGTTTTATAGTAATGGTCTAGCCATCTAGTACGGTTACTAAAAACCGGCTATGTGAAAGTAAATAATGGCCGATAGGCGGCCATTTTGAATTTGATCGAGTCAATTTTTTTCAAGATGCAACCTCTCTTGTAATCTCACATTTTGTTTTATAGTAATCGCCCAGCTATCTAACACGGTTTACCAAATATCAGCAATGTGAAAGTAAATAGTGGCCGATAGGCGGCCATTTTGAATTCGATTGAGTCGAAAGTTTTTTAAAGGCATCTTCTCTCTAAACGTCACATTTTGTTTTATAGTAATGGTCTAGCTATCTAGCACGGTTTACCTGATATCAGGCCTATCGAGGTAAATAATGCTGATTGTCGGCCATTTTGAATTCGTAAATTAAAAATTTTCAGGGTGCATCCTCCCCCGAAAACTCACACTTTGTTTTATAGTAATCAGGTAATGGTCTAGCCATCTAGCACGGTTTACCAAATATCAGCCATGTGAAAATGAATAATGGCCGAAAAGGCGGCCATTTTAAATTTGATCAACTCAATTTTTTTCAAGATGCATCCTCATCTGAAATCTCACATTTCGTTTTACAGTAATGGTCTAGCCATCTAGCACGGTTGACCAAATAACGGCCATGTGAAAGTGAATAATGGCCGATAAGCGGCCATTTTGAATTTTATCGAGTCTAATTTTTTCAAGATGCATCCTCTCCTGAAATCACACATTTTGTTTTATAGTAATGGTCTAGCCATCTAGCACGGTTTACCAAATAACGGCCATGTGAAAGTGAATAATGGCCGATAAGCGGCCATTTTGAATTTTATAGAGTCGAATTTTTTCAAGATGCATCCTCTCCTGAAATCACACATTTTGTTTTATAGTAATGGTCTAGCCATCTAGCACGGTTTACCAAATAACGGCCATGTGAAAGTGAATAATGACCGATAAGCGGCCATTTTGAATTTTATCGAGTCAAATTTTTTCAAGATGCATCCTCTCCTGAAATCACACATTTTGTTTTATAGTAATGGTCTAGCCATCTAGCACGGTTTACCAAATAACGGCCATGTGAAAGTGAATAATGGCCGATCGGCGGCCATTTTGAACTTTGACAAAATAATTTTTTTCAAAATACATCCTCTCCTGAAGCCTTACAATTTGTTTTATAGTAATGGTTTAGATATCTTGAGCGGTTTTCATGATATTCCACAATATCAGGCCTGTTGAGGTGAATAATGGCTGATAGGCGGCCATTTTGAATTTTATCAACTTCAATTTTTTCAGGATGCATCCTCTCCTGAAACCTTACAATTTATTTGATATTAATGGTGTAGCTATCTTGAGCGGTTTTCATGATATTCCGCAATATCAGGCTTGTCAAGGTGAATAATGGCCGATAGGCGGCCATTTTTAATTTTATCGACTTGAAATTTTTCAAGATGCATCCTCTCCTGAAACCTCACAATTTGTTTTATAGTAATGGTGTAGCTATCTTGAGCGGTTTTCATGATATTCCACAAAATCTTTCAGTCGGATTTACCGATGTTATAAATTAGGTCAAAGTGCTGGGTCAACTTCAAGGTCAAGGTCCAAAAACCTGAAAAGGCACAACTAGGGACCTTAGAGAACATGTATGTGCAATATGACTGTCATCGGCCCAGTACTTTTCGAGATCTGCTCCGGAAACGAAGTGCGCGTCAAAACGTCTAAATAGGTCATAGTTCTGAACCTAAAGTAGGTCAAAGTTCAAATACCCCAAAAGGCACAACTAGACCACCTAGGGGTGTTGTGTGTAAAATTTGAAGACAATCGGACAAGTACTTTCAGAGATATGCTCCGGAAACAAATTGTTTACGGACGGCCCAACGGCCCAACGCCGTCACATCATCATTTTCTCCTCTGCAACCTTGCGTATTGAATTCAGATTAAAAATATTTTAACCCGTCCATTAGCCACCTGGAAGTAACCCACATACCAAAAATTGTTATCCTAGCTTATTTTCTCACAAAGTTATAGGCAAAAGAAGAGGCCAAAAAAAAACGGAGGTAGAATCCATAGCTCCCTTCGCTCACCTACGGTGACGGCGGGAGCTAAAAATGACTAGTATAATAATCGCCGATGGAAAAAGTGCTGACACATCCAACCCCTCATCAACGCACACGCGGCGGTCTGACATGGCGGTATTGATTGTACTCTTCTTTCCCAGTCACCTAAAGGCTTAGCCAACGTTGGCCCAACATTAAGTCATACCACGCATGCTGTGATTCGGGAGTCCTCGGTCGATTTCAGCAAGCTCCGGTTCATTTACATAATGTTTGCGCATGCGTCGTGTACCGGAACCGATCCCGTACTAGCGGGGAATAATTGTCTAAAATAAAAATGGCTAAAAATAGTCAAGCTCAATGACCTCATTGCAATTGATTTCTGAAACGGAAAAATGCCGCTATCACAAGTAGACATGTAGAATGTTGATAGCGGCATTTGCCGCGACTTTGAGCACTGTCAAAGTCGCTGCATTTGCCGCAATCAACAGGAATGAGGATAAGGGTTAAAGTCAATGAAAAACAGAGTGAAATAAGTGAATTTGGACTCCATTCCATTCCGTTTCCATTTGAACTTTGAAATATGCAATTCTGTTTCACAGGGTATATTCCGCGAATTCCGTCCGTTTTCTGCGATCGGGGAAAATCATTGTCCCTAGTTGACACAGTACTTGTTCAATGCTGGCCCAACAAGACAGACTGGTCATATGTTTGCTGGGTACCCATGCATCGCTGCACATGTAAGATGACGCCTGCAGGACTGTGACATGTTTGCACAAACTGTGTGTGTAAGTACTATATAAATGTACATATATCATCTGGGGTCAGCATGCTATATAGTTTTTTTGTTGTTTAAATCTTGACACATGCATACCTTACACAGGTGCATATTATACCCCGATAAATACAGTACTAACTGACCATAAGACTAAGAATTTTCAGACGGCCATATCTATTTTTACTACTTACATTATATATTTTCGGTTTAAATTATTGGAATTTATTAAATGGATTACAATTATAAACCAAAATTATACAAGTTAGAATTGAAACTTACATGGATCTGAATGATGTATTTGAGATGAGTACAGTCCACAAAATTCCTTGGCCACTTCTGGACTCTCAAAGTTCATCTTTTCACATGATCCGTTTGACAGATGATTCAAAATTAAAACATAATTCTACTTTCCATCAAATTAGCAGATGTGATTCAGATCATCTCAGAGTAATTTTGCTAAAATGATAAAAGAACAGAAAAACAATACTGTTTTTATTATAATTTATAAACAGGCATTTATTAGAATAAATTTATATGGTATTGTAAAAGTTTAGTAAAATAATAAAGCAGTGATTTACTGTATATTGCTAACCGTGGTTTCTAACTAGAAACATACAAGATTCTAGAAATATGTTATTCATGGTTCCAGGAATCAATAATATAGTAAATTGTACTAACTTTGGAACAAATGTTGTTTGAAACTTATGACGTTTCCTCATGCTATGGCAAGCTTTGATCACATACCATAAAATTTAATGCTTTAATGCATGCAAGTATCCAGTTGAAAATGGAATTCATTTCATTGTAGAATGTACATTGTATGCAGCATTACCCGAAAAATATAATATTGTATCTTTTTCTGAAAGTAATTATATTTTTTTTCCAATGTTGAGGTCACACTTTCTCACTGTGAGGGTCAGGTCCATAAATTGCATTGTATGGTTGAAGTCTAGTATTTAAGTAGACTAGAGTTGCTGTATGTTGTTGGATAGAAATTTTCAAGCCCGATTGGGGATACACTGTATACCGCAAAGACAGACCAAACCAGTCATATGGTGGAGTCCTAATTGCGGTATCAAACAATTTAATTAGCTCAGAAGCCACAGAACTGGACACAACTTGTGAAATTCTTTGGGTCCATATAAATTTAATAGGATGCAAATCTTCACACTTTGGCGCTTTCTACAGACCACCTCGAAACGATTTAGACCCCTTTTTCCAATTAGATGCATCCCTCAGTAGAATTACACACACAACAAATGGTTATGTTTGGCTTGGTGGCGACTTCAATGCTCGCTTTGTCAATTGGACTTCGCTGGAAGTGTCCCCCGCTGCTGGAAGTGAACGACCGCAAAATCAGAAACTTATCGATGTATCACTCGACTACAACTTGGAGCAGGTAGTCGATAAGCCAACCAGGGAAGACAAAATTCTTGTCTTACTTTTTACGAACAACAAATCTAGCCTCCAGAAAATCGAAATTCTTCCCGGTATTGGAAAATCTGATCACGAAATTGTTTTTGCAGAAATTGATACCCAGCCTTGCCGTATTTCAAAACCAAAACGTAACATCTTTCTGTATAGAAAAGCAGACTGGGATGGCATTAGATCAAACCTAAATTCTCTCTATACTAGCATAAAAAATGCCAACCAAGGGTATTCAGCTAACGACCTTTGGACAAAATTCAAATCCACTTTAACATCAAGCATGGACGAGTACATTCCACAGAAAAAGCTCAATGGTAAACACCACCTTCCCTGGGTCACGCCAAAAATTAAGAAAATGATTCGGAAAAGAAACAAAATTCACACAAAATCAAAGAAATTAGCCAAACCATCCGCCAGGATTTCGAAAAAACTCAAAAATATTCGGCACAGTTTACAAAAAGAAATGAAACAGGCATACTGGCAGTATATAGAAAATATTATAGACAATTCGGAAAAAGATAACAACTCTGAAAGAAAATTTAAACAAAAGAAATTCTGGTCCTTCATTAAAAACATGCGAAAGGACTCGGCGGGTGTTGCCCCATTGCGTAGCCAGGGAGACACTTTCAGCGATGCCTCTGACAAAGCTAAAATTCTAAACAATCAATTTAGCTCTGTGTTCACTCAAGAACCCATCGGATCCATGCCAGACAAAGGATTCAGTTCCTTCCCTTCTATGCCCCAAATTGAAATTTCTACTCCTGGCGTTAAAAAACTTTTGGATAACTTGAAACCCCATAAAGCTTCAGGCCCCGATTCAATACCTCCGACGGTCTTAAAGGAACTTAGTAATGAAATCGCCCCCATACTACAAATTATCTTCCAAATTTCCCTTACAACTGGACAGGTGCCGGACGACTGGAAAGAAGCTAATGTGGCTCCAATTTTCAAAAAGAGTGATAAGCACAAGCCAAGTAACTATCGCCCAGTCTCATTGACATGTATAACATCAAAAATTATGGAACATATTATTGTAAGTAACTTGATGAAACATCTCGAAATTCAGAACATTCTATTTCCTCTTCAGCATGGTTTTCGGCGAAATCATTCTTGCGAATCACAGCTTCTTTTCCCTCTTTCAGGACCTGGCCAGTAGTACAACTCAAACAGACATGCTTATTATGGATTTTAGCAAAGCTTTCGACAAGGTTCCGCACAAACGTTTAAATTACAAACTCAACTGGTATGGCATCCGAGGGGATACACTTGAGTGGATCACAGACTTTCTCTGTTCCAGATCCCAGAGAGTAGTCCTGGACGGTGCTACCTCTGACAGTGCTCCTGTATTGTCGGGGGTGCCCCAAGGGACTGTCCTGGGACCCATACTCTTTCTTATATAAATGACCTCCCTGATGGGGTCGTGAATAGTACAGTCCGCTTATTCGCTGATGACTGTATTATTTACTGTCCCATCAGATGTAAAAAAGACACCGAACTACTCCAATCTGACCTAAATTCTGTCGGCTCCTGGGAAAAGACTTGGCTTATGCAGTTTAATGCAGACAAGTGTTTTACCATGAGGACCGGCAGAAGCAAATCTAAAATCAATGCATCTTACAATCTACATGACCAGCCACTCCAAAGTACAGATTCTGTTAAATATCTTGGCCTAACACTTACTCCCGATCTTAAATTTAACTCCCACATCAACAATGTTACAGCAAAAGCTAATAGCGTTCTTGGCCTCCTGCGCAGAAACTTGAAAATTTCATCGCAGGCTGTCAAGACCCAAGCATATCAATCTTTAGTCCGACCTCACCTGAAATATGCCTCCACGGTTTGGAGCCCACATACATCTGATAATATCAAAAAAGTGGAGATGGTGCAGAGACGTGCTGCAAGGTATGTCTGCAACCGCAATTTTCCTTCTTACCCTGCACTGGAAGCAGGACGACCCGTACCCACTACCAACTCGTACCCGACATTTTTGCCAACCCGTACCCTATACCAACCCGTACCCTATACCAACTCGTACCATATACCTAGCACATGTAATGCGTGGTTCAGCGGCCGCGTCAGGACAGGCTGCGCGAGCGCGTGCAGCAGGCGTCTCCACCCGTGATCAGCGGTGGTCAGTCCGCCTACAGACACTCCCGTACCTTAGGGTGATACCAACTCGTACCATATACTGAACCAGTGTTAACACATTACTCGTACCATATACTTAACACATGTGAGGGAAATTGGCGGCCAAACTTCGTTCTTTCATAGTAATGTGTAGTTATCTATATAAACCATTAGGCCCCTATGTCTTTATGGAATGATGAGATGTAGTATCTAGTCGTTCTTTGACAAGTGTAATTATAAACCATTAATTATTATGACATTATAATCATAGTTTAATGGTAGGCCCCAGTTCACAGTTGAATAGGCCGACGCCATGTTCAATGTCTTGAAAAATATTGGTCGGGACTTCTCTATGAATCATTTTATCTAACACAGTTTAACATTCTTAATTTGTTATAATTATGTTTTACGATATAGATTCATATGATTTGTTATTGAAATAGAATTTTGCTGACGAGATTAGCGCTATACAATCTGTAGAAATACCTGGCTGTCTAAGCACGGCTGTTGGAGCAGGCCTACAGTAGGCCCTATATTTTCAGGATTCATTTATTATATTTTTCTATGTATTTAGGCATAAATACTTTATTTTATTATTATGTATTATTATCTTTGTTATTGACTATTGTTATGTACTATTGCCTACTCCAAGCCATGTATGGCCCGAGTTTAATAAACTATTGTCTTGTCTATTGTCTTGTCATACTTCTATAAATAATGAGAACACACAAAGTAGGCGTGCTATACTCATATCAATAATCCCTTTGGTTATTATACTTCTGGTTAGATTTTTGTTTTTAATTACTGTTTACTGTACTAACGTTACTTTGATTGATTGTATATCAAATCACTTCTAGCATTAGGTTGTTGATTGACTTGTAGTGACAGGCTGCGCGAGCGCGTGCAGCAGGCGTCTCCACCCGTGATCAGCGGTGGTCAGTCCGCCTACAGACACTCCCGTACCTTAGGGTGATACCAACTCGTACCATATACTGAATCAGTGTTAACACATTACTCGTACCATATACTTAACACATGTGAGGGAAATTGGCGGCCAAACTTCGTTCTTTCATAGTAATGTGTAGTTATCTATATAAACCATTAGGCCCCTATGTCTTTATGGAATGATGAGATGTAGTATCTAGTCGTTCTTTGACAAGTGTAATTATAAACCATTAATTATTATGACATTATAATCATAGTTTAATGGTAGGCCCCAGTTCACAGTTGAATAGGCCGACGCCATGTTCAATGTCTTGAAAAATATTGGTCGGGACTTCTCTATGAATCATTTTATCTAACACAGTTTAACATTCTTAATTTGTTATAATTATGTTTTACGATATAGATTCATATGATTTGTTATTGAAATAGAATTTTGCTGACGAGATTAGCGCTATACAATCTGTAGAAATACCTGGCTGTCTAAGCACGGCTGTTGGAGCAGGCCTACAGTAGGCCCTATATTTTCAGGATTCATTTATTATATTTTTCTATGTATTTAGGCATAAATACTTTATTTTATTATTATGTATTATTATCTTTGTTATTGACTATTGTTATGTACTATTGCCTACTCCAAGCCATGTATGGCCCGAGTTTAATAAACTATTGTCTTGTCTATTGTCTTGTCATACTTCTATAAATAATGAGAACACACAAAGTAGGCGTGCTATACTCATATCAATAATCCCTTTGGTTATCATACTTCTGGTTAGATTTTTGTTTTTAATTACTGTTTACTGTACTAACGTTACTTTGATTGATTGTATATCAAATCACTTCTAGCATTAGGTTGTTGATTGACTTGTAGTGATGAAAAAGTGATATTATGTGTAGTGAATGAGGTAAGCGTTGTTTTGTTAATTAAATTTAATTCAATCTAAAACAACTAGGCCTTAGTGGCCGTTTTTGATACATAGGCCTACTATTTTAAAGCGGGAGACAATAGGTCGGAATGTTTAGATTGTGGCAATATAAACGAATATGACTAAGGGCGTATGTATGTCCTGACACATGGCTTCCTATTCACTGTCGGCCGAAAGTGTTAAATAAACACCCTTTAACGTCGCGCAACCTATGAACAAGTGGAGCGTCATACTTCAATAAATACTGAGAACACCCAAAGTAGGCCTGCTATACTCATATCAATAATCCCTTTGTGGATTATACTTCTGGTTAGATTATTGTTTTTAATTACCGTTTACCGTAATAACGTTACTTTGATTGATTATATCTTATGTCACTTATAGCATTCAGTTGTTGATGGACTTGCAGTTATGAAAAAGTGATATTATGTGTCGTGCGTGAGATAAGCGTTGTTTTGTTAATTAAATTTAACTCAATCTAAAACGACTAGTGGACGTTTTTGATACACAGGCCTACTATGTTAAAGCGGGAGACAAACAAAGAAATTTAACGAGTTTTTATTTTATTTTCGTAACCGACAGGAATTAGGTCACCATAAGTTTGGAAAATAACGTACCACATACGGGGCCCTGGTACTCACAATGTTGATGACCGCGGTAACAGTGGCACGTGGCTTCCAATCCGCAGTGAGTGTTGAAGAAACACCCACCCCAGCAGACACAAGACATTGATACAATGTTGTTTTAAGATTGGTCCACCGTATGCGACGCTGGACCTACATTAAACCAACATTGATTTAACGTCTTGTGTCTGCTGGGACCCATCAGCCGCTTAATTAGTTTTTGCTTATGTAGGCCCATAGATCACGTAGAGCCTATGCTTCAGTAGCTCTTATGCGACACCCTATAGACTCTGTGGACGGAGATTAATCGGTTCGTGATTTTTTATGAATAGGCCTAATGGAATAAAATAAACAAACTTACAATGAAAATTTGGCTACCAGTAGAATTTTTACCGGTTACCGTGATACTTATTATTACACGATCACAAAATATTGCGTATTGAAGCAAGTTAAAAAACACAGTACAACACAAATTTTAAATTAAATTATGACGTCATAATTTACTGTCTCTAATAGCCACAGCTTTATGATAATATTAATGGATTATTACTTTGTGAATTCGGTCAGGATAATTGTGTAGAGCCTTTGAAAATTTACCACTTGATATAATATGATCAATGAAGCAGTTATCTGCAAGAGGCTCGTGTCCAAAGGGTTAAGACGCGAATCAGACTTGTCGCGGGTTTCTGCAGGTAAGAATCGCGGTTATGATTGAAACGCGTGTGATTAGAACCATTACTGCAATAACTACAGCGAAAGAAGCCATGACACAAGTGCCCAATGGGACACGACATAAAAAAGGTATAAGTATCGACCCATCTTAGGGTCACACATCAGGGCTCTGAAAGGAGCCGTTTTGTGAGACACATAAGGCAGTGGGCTTTCAATCATAGCACTGAAGGAGACGGATTCTGGTCTTAAGCAATGAGCTCTCTATCATTACATTGCTAGCTTGGGTGATGGCACGGCGGACACGGATGGATGGCTGACGATGACGGTCCATGATGGTGGTTTCAAACACACTGCTCAGAAAGCAGAGCACATCTCAAAGGGTCAGTCCTTGCCCTTACTCTGGTGGCTGGTCGCCTCTGCCCTGGTTCCTTGTCTCCTGGACTTCTTGCCAATGCTTGTACAATCACCTACCTCACCAGGTGAAAAGAGAGAGGCACTATAAGGTTTATACCAGAACTAGTGCATAATCTCGCGTCAGCCCTCGCGCTGCGCGCTCCTCTAGTAGTCACACATCATAAACAGAAATTGACTGACAATGGAAGACTCTGAAGAAAATGCAGAATGCGTGTATTGCCAGACGATTGTACGACCACGACAGGAAGCACTGAAATGCGACAACTGCGATAGATGGCAGCATCGGACTTGCGATACTGGTAAGTGCATTCACAATTAATTTATTTCATTCCATAAGGTCACATTGTACAACCGGGAATAAAGTATTATGTATTGATAAGGGGAATTCTTTGTAGATTTAGGCCTAAGCGTCATTAAAATGAAAAATACAATATATGATATAGTGATTTGCATAATACGATAAAATAGAACTTAGTGTACATATACGTATCACGTGTTAAATGATTTAAAATAAGTAAAAGAAATATGCATACTGTTAATGATAATTATGTACATGATAGATATGTCTCACGCTCCCAAACCGGAGATAAAATAACTGCCATTACTATAAATAGTAAAGCATTATATAAATATATAGATCGGTCAATATTGTATTGACCACAGGGAATATCGAATTATATGCTTTAGGATATCGGGGATACTCTTGTTCTACTGTTATATTACAAAAAAAAGTAACATTCAGAAACTTTCAAAATCATTCATTCTAATCACATTATAATATAAAAAAAATACATCACCATGATTACAGTTAATGTTGTATACTATTATAACAATGTACTGGTATACAGGTATAACGATATTATTCTAACAACTAGCAAACTAACAACTATAACAACTGTTCACGGAGTTGTCCCGACAGACAGAGAACCAACAACTGCTGGAACTGATCCACTATATCAGGAGCACCTGGATAGAGAGCACGGTGTGGCCTCCTGCCAGTTGGTCTGTGTTTAACCTGGCGACACGGACCAACAACGACGTGGAGGGGTGGCACCATCGCCTGAATGACAGAGCGGAACAGAGCTGTCACTCTACCTCCTTGTGCCACTACTCCACCAGGAAGCGGAAATGCTGCCGCTGCAGATCAAGTTGGTCTCAGAAAAGAAGATGAAGAGGTACCAGAGGAAAGATGTGAGAACAAGACAGGCGAGGATCAACAACCTGTGGGGGGCGTTTGTGGACAACGAGATCAGCGTGAAGCAGCTACTAAAGAGATGTTCACGTTTGAATGGCCCCCACATAGAAGCATGAACTATAAATTGACAATGATTATAATGATTATAATGCCACACCCCCGGGCCACACCATCACCCATTGAAGAATTCCACTTTGTACATGTATACAACCTTGATTGTACATTTCAATCAACAAATATTATTCCATTGTATATATATGACCTTGTATATATCCATGCACATAGCCTACCTTTAAATCAACTTATAAAAATAAATGCATTGTCTATTATTATTCTGTTGTTATTTTCTCATTCATTTGAAGCTGTATCGTGTCCATATATATCGGAAATCATATTGTCCACAATAACTGGAAATAACATAGCGGCCTAAATAATAATTACAGTAATTTCATTAAGGGCCTAATTCCATTTCATTTATGTATGACATGTGAAGCACTCGTTTCATTACTCAGCAAACATACAACATTTGTATAACATTTATACAATGACGAAGACTCTTGGCCGACGTTGTAAAAATGCTATACAAATGTTTTGTGTTTCCTAGGTAAGCACGCATACGTGATAAAAGGGTTAAACAGGCCTACACAAATATACTGGCCTATCAGATTATAACAGCTGATAATCGGATTCACATTAACCCTGGTGAATATTGTCGCCAATTTTCGTGAGAATTGTCAACCAATTGTCATAAAATTTTACCAGCACTAACGTCATTTTCCATTCACTAGAATTTTTACTGTAAATTTTGTAGAAGGTAGACCATTTAGTAAAATATAATAAGGGATAATAAATAAATAAATAATAAATAAAATAATAATAAATAATAATAAAGGATATAATCCAAATGACTAATATTAAAGGCATTGCCAAGACAAGCCTACGCTACTGGTATGGGCCAACTGGTTACTACTGTATGTGCAGATATGTTAGTTAGGCCTTTATGGTACGAGTTGGGAGTGTTCTGTGTTGGAGGTATATGGTACGAGTTGGTATAGGCCTACGGCAGTGTCAGCAGGCCATCCTGGCATGAGAACGGCTGGGGTCGCTAGCAGCCCCGCCTGCAGCACGCGTTCACGGCGATTGAGTCCTGCGGCCTGCCCTGACCTTCCCTCTACTTGGCCTGACCACGGCTTGAGTCGCTAGCAGCCCGCCTGCTGCACGCGCTAGCGCAGCCTGTCCTGACGCGGCCGCTGAACCACGCATTACATGTGTTAGGTATATGGTACGAGTTGGTATAGGGTACGGGTTGGTATAGGGTACGGGTTGGCAAAAATGTTGGGTACGAGTTGGTATTGGGTACGGGTCGTCTGGCATTCCCTGCACTATACCAGTCTGGAACAGCCTCCCACTCCATGTTGTCTCCTCTCCAACACTAGACTCCTTCCGCCTACGGACTAAATACTATGTAAACCACAGGGTTTTTTAATTCACCTTTGTTTTCTATGCACAATTTTTGTTTTTCTGTAACCTCCTGTTTTCTCTTTAGGTTACAAATAGCACTCTTTAACACGAGTTTCCGACATTTAATATGTGCACACACACCACGGCGTGCAATGCTCCAAGAAAGGAGCGAACGCTGTTCACACAAAGAAGAAGAAGAATGATTTGTGTAGTAGGCCATGCTATTTGGAAAGTTTGAATATTATTGTCTAATTTTTGTATTATATATGTTTTGTTACTGTGGATATATACAGCTTGTCACGTGTTGATTCAATAAACTATTCTGTATTCTGTATTCTTCTGAAGTTCTGTATTCACAGCGGCAAAGCCAAAGGCTGCCAAAGCCTAAGCTAGGCAAGCCAAAGCCTAGCCCTAGCCTAGGCAAAGGCCAAAGCAATGCCAACCCAGGCCAAAGGCAAAAACATTTTTTGGGTATTTGCCCCCCTCCCCATTTATCACTCGCCGAACTTGCCACTAACATGCATTGTTTGTTGTGACATTCGCTCAAATTTGAAATGGTGAAAAAGACTAGAGCCTAACGTTAGAGGCTACCGAGACTGGGCCCTAACGAGTAACGTTACTGACTGGACAATGTACAGCTGGTACGAACCTATATTATCGCTCACCCGTGTTTTTTATCTCATGTTAGATTTCATGTTGATATAATTTAGAACTAAATAATGGATGAATCATAAATCTACTGTAACTGTACATTACAGTTATCTTTGTAACTGTTAATATATCATACAATATATAGTCTATGCGTGGTCTGTTAAAAATGTTTTCCACTAAAAATTACCTTCGTTGGTTGTTTGTTTGTTTGGGATAGCTAGCCCTGATTGGGGCTTCCCGGGCCCTTCGACATTGTCGATCGCTTTCTAACTCCAGGCAAGGATTAAATGTGTCTCTTCGAACCAATGTCGAGTGTCGAGTGATTGCCTCACTTTACGAATCTGCCGGCCAGCAACTCCCTGCATCTTTTGCTTCTCCTTAGTATACCCCCAGACTCAACTACGAAGAATCTCAGGTGATGATGCTGGGAAGCAATTACATAGTTTACATTGGTCAAACCTAGATGAGTGACCGCATCTTCTCATACTCAAAAAGACTATATTGATCCATTCCCAAGCGGAGCAGCCCAATTATATCATATCGGCGACAGACTGTGTGTCCCAAGACCCCTCGAGTCTGTTGCCAGACTCAGCGACGACAGAACCGACCTTTGTTTATCTGTTATCATCACATTACTGATTGCGACAAAGGAGGTAAGTAGCCTATCCATGTCTATGTTTTTTGACCGCCTTATACTTGCTATGGTGTGCTGCATGTTATGGACACCCATACTCATCGCCCTATCACTCATCGCCCAGAAAATCCACAATGTGGTGCGATAGCACCCTGAGCCGTTAGTTTTCCAAACTTGGAAGTTGTGCTCAGTTTTAATAAAACAAAAACAAACAAACAAAACAAACAAAAAAAAAAAAAAGAAAAAAAAGAAAGAAAACAAACAAACAAACGAACAAACAGGAACAAAAATAAAAAAAACTATCTACAGTGTGACAGTGGTTTTGTCTGTTGCCAGACTGTAGGCCTATGCCTGACTGTTGCCAGACTTCCAGGCATAGAGTCTGCTGCCAAAATGGCCGATAACGGAGCCACCTCTTAATACGCTGTTTGTTTGTTTGTTTGTTTGTTTGTTTGTTTGTTTGTTTGTTTGTTTGTTTGTTTGTTTGTTTGTTTGTTTGTTTGTTTGTTTGTTTGTTTGTTTGTTTGTTTGTTTGTTTGTTTGTTTGTTTGTTTGTTCGTTCGTTCGTTCGTTCGTTCGTTCGTTCGTTCGTTCGTTCGTTCGTTCGTTCGTTCGTTCGTTCGTTCGTTCGTTCGTTCGTTCGTTCGTTCGTTCGTTCGTTCGTTCGTTCGTTCGTTCGTTCGTTCGTTCGTTCGTTCGTTCGCTCGTTCGCTCGATCGATCGATCGATCGATCGATTGATGGATTGATGGATTGATGGATTGATGGATTGATGGATTGATGGATTGATGGATTGATGGATTGATGGATTGATGGATTATTGGATCGATGGATCGTTGATTGATTGATTGATTGATGGATTGATGGATTGATTGATCGATGGATCGTTCGTTCGTTCGTTCGTTCGTTCGTTCGTTCGTTCGTTCGTTCGTTCGTTCGCTTGCCTGTTTGTTTGTTTGTTTGTTTGTTTGTTTGTTTGTTTGTTTGTTTGTTTGTTTGTTTGTTTGTTTGTTTGTTTGTTTGTTTGTTTGTTTGTTTGTTTGTTTGTTTGTTTGTTTGTTTGTTTGTTTGTTTGTTTGTTTGGGTTAGCTAGCCCGAAAACTAGGCAGCCTGGGCGTTCAACATCACCACGCGATCAGTGCTATTTTATGGATCTCGGTCAACAATTTTCGTGAGATCGGTGTGACTGTGCTATAAGCTGACTGAGCCTTAACAAGCCTCCCCTCCTCCTCCTCTCAGTCTAGCTAAGTCTAAAAGACTTCTGGTCGCTATGATCGTGTGGTAAAGTGACCTAACCGAAATTAGAAGCCAGGCTTCTCACACTCTGATATGTGCATGAGGAACACACTATAATATTTGTCCATCTTTGCAGGTTATCCGACACATTCATCTTCCGATTCCTTTTCCATGAATGCTGCAGTCCGTATCCTCGCTACCACCAGGATCCAATCTAAATCCATATAAATTCACACTATCCACATCTTTCTCCAGTCCACCATCCGGGGATTTCAACCTGACGGCACAACCTTCAGACGTATGCACACACTCTTATATAAATGGGAATGAGGATAACACTTATATTTGTCCATCTTAATTAGGTCATTACCCTCCCCTGTCTTGAATGCTTTACAACTCAGGCTTCAATATTAACTAAATCCATATAAATTCTTACAGGTACATCTTTCTCCGGTCCAGGTTTGTGCCATCAGGTTGCAATATTCAGACTTTCGATTCTAATAACCATATAACCACCAACACTATTTTTTAAAATAATCCCAACAGCGCTACAAATTTTGTAAAAATGTAAATAATTGACATGTAATAAATTGAAATTACGACGTCCTTCTATAAACCCATTAAACTAATTCTAGAAATGTTTGTAAACTGCCAGTACTCTGTCTTGGGCTGTTTTTTTCGATTCTTGGAAACATGTTAAATATGACAGCTCCATCTATTCCTCACACAATCATCTTTAGCCATGATGCAATTGTTTCACCATACCCGTAAAGATATAAACATGGAGAGCTTAATTTGCCACCTTTTCGCTTCACAGCTTGGAAGAGTTATCCGGTCATGGATCGAGGAGTAACCATTATCAGGTTTAACGGTCGCCCGCCGTTGTCGGTGGAGAAAAAATACACTGAGCCCAACTTTATATTTTCAGAGTCCAGCCTGGTCGGGAGGGGTCGATTAAATGAAGTTCACAACAAGGATGAGTTCTTTCTTTCATTATTGCAGATTTCAGCTAGTGTCAAACAACGTGTGTGCTACCCCGCAACAGAGAGTGACGGCCAGGCCATATCAGCCGGTTCAAGGAACAGCAGACTGTACATCTGCCTCCAACGAAGAGTGAGTCAAGAATGAACGAAAAGGCACGAATTTATCGCATCGGCTGGGTTTAATGGAGCTCTGGCCTCAGCAGTTCTGAGTTTGATGGCTTTGCTGTGATAGCGTTTTTACGCCGAGCAAGATGCTTGACCTTGGGGGAGATCCAAGGCTGGTCAAATCTTTGTGAGGTCATTTTAAATGGAATATGGTGGTCCATGGCCGATTTACACTTGGTGTAAAAACTGGGACCACAGAGTGTCTACTGGCGCCTGTGTGGTGTTTTTCGACGTGAAGGCTTTAGAGAAGGAGGCTAGGTACTTTGCCCCACTTGATTCCTTTTTTTGTTTACTTTGCCCCATTGTACTCTGGGACACTGCGACAACATTTACCAAACGGCTGTGTTTTATCAATATATATTATATGCATTTAAACACACATCCGACTGATGGCCAATGGTTAAACCAAACGACATTTAGATGTTCACTCGATCTCAGATGGTCGATGCCTTAATCGCAGCCAACACCAAAACATGATGACACTTATGCGCTGGTTTTAACAATGACAACAACGCTGTGCCTGTGCTGTAAGCATGGCATGTAATCATGCATGTGGCGAGTGTGACTGCAGTAAAATCGGATCCAGAGCACGGCCTCACCCTCACTGGTACTGTCAGTGCAGGTAACCTCTTTAGTCGTAGCTCGACATCAAAATTAGACTCCAAAGGAGCCTATTAAAGACGACCTCTATACTGCATACTTAAAGAAATAAAAAAATTATAATAATGGTCGTAGGCTACACCCATATCATCGCATATGCCATGTCTTAACCGAGGGCTAGGCCTAATTAAGTAACTAGATTATAGTCATAGGTATACAAAGGAAGCAGAAAAGCATAATTAAGAAAACCTTGGGCACCTTAGGAGTTAATAAAAAACTTGGCATACACAATTCTCATAAAACAGTACTATTGTAGGCCTGTAGACTAGGCCTGAGCTATGGTTAAAAAGTTGGAATACCCGGTATACTTAACGTGTAATATCACGAATTATAGCCACCCTCTAACTAAACAACCTATTAATCTTCTAATATTTCAATCCTAAAATTCAATCGTGGCAAAATTTTATAAACTATATAAAGAATTTGCAAATTTCATCAAAGACTGCTGCAAAAATAATTATTTTATACAGGACAATACATGTATAAGTTTTAAGACTAGAAAAGGGGTAGTTGGGTGGTTTCCGAGTTGACCAGTCAACTCAATAATGTTGCTGAGTCTCATCAATGTAATTAGAACTGAAATTGTAACTCCATAAATGTAAAATGCAGTTAAATAGATTGTTTTAATTAAATTAGATTTGAAGAGTACTCGTTTATGTGGAAGTTTTACAACAACAAAACAACGTTTCTGTGTTGATCTCAAAAACGCTGGTGAGTTGAATGAATTTTGATTTATGTCTCATTATTGTAATTAAAACCGAAATGTTAACTCCATTAATGTAAAGTGCCGTTAAAAATCCGTTCAAATTAAATTGTCAGCTGTACATTGTCATAAAACCAATATTTTACCAATATTGCCATGAACAAAATTCAATGTATTCAATGCATTTTGATGTAGGCCTACCTTCTTATCATTTCTAGAAACTTATATTATCGAAGAACGATATGCAAAATTTCCGTACAGTATCAAATTTAAATTTGGTATTTTTATTGCTTGAAATAATTATTGCAAAATGTACTCGCTTTCACCCACATTCGAATGCCAATACACAATATTAACTAAAGCGACACTATCAGGCTACAATTAAAAAATAAGTGTTTTTATTTTCTATTTTTCAACTGATATAAAAATGTCCTTAGACTAGAGCTGTGTAAGGTTTTTATTTTTGTGCTGCGCATTTATCAGTTAAGCGGAGATATAAAAGGTAAAGGCGCAGGTTTTATAGTCTGATGTCAAGTCTGAAGACCTATCATCCGACTTTACATTTTACCCCCCCCCCCCGGTCACTGGACCTGTTCATTCGTGTGCCATTTCAACTCAACGGAGAGCATACAGTCCTGCAGCGGTTTCGGCGCATTGGACTTATCGTACACATTGCCATCTCTGTCCTACCAGGTACTCATTTTCACCTGAGTCAAGTGAAGCATTTGTGGGTGAAGTGCCCTGCCCAAGGACACAACATCTTAACAATGTCCCAAGATTGAGAGGGGAGAAACATGATATCTGAGGAGACACTGACCTTAGCTTTGTAGCTATTTGTAAATCCTCGTTAAATAAATATGTTTACAACAACATGATATTTCTCTGAAAATCCTGCACCAAGCGGGATTCGAAACCGCACGGCAGGCAGCGACATCGGCAAAGAGCCACACTCTAACCATTGCGCCATGTCCCTCTCTAAAGATAAAATTGCAGTATTTCTTATTTTGGACACGCATGTCTGAAATCGTAACGTCCAGCGTGTTATCAGTTACATGGCTATGTATATTGTAGGCTATTGTCATTTCCATGTAATGGAGAGCCCCTCGACTAGCACTCGTTGCGATAGATAGTGGTTCAATAGATATATATAAAACGGGATCATGCTGCAGATGTTCCCTAGAGACGGCCAGTCCAATAACGCCAATGTAAAAATAACATGGCCATCATAGTAGGCCTAATGGTCTAGCCATCTGGCACGGTTTTCCAGATATTACTCATTTTGAAGCAGGCCTACAAGTCGACAATTTTTTATTTTAAGAGTTGAAATTTTTCAGGACATATTCCTGCCTGAAACTGCACATTTTGTTTTGTAGTACCGGTAATGGTCTAGTATTCTGGCACTATTTCCCAGATATTACACATATTAAAGTCAAAAATAGCCGATAGTCGGCCATTTTGAATTTGATCAAGTAGGATCAAAGCTGATCTAGCGGTGTGCCAGATATTACACATATTAAGGTCAACAATGGCGGCAGGTCGGCCATTTTGAATTTTATCAAGTTGAAATTTTTCAGGGCATATCCCCCGCTGAAGAGCACATTTTGTTTTATTCTAGGACTAGGGGCCTAGTGGTCTAGCTATCTAGCAAGGTTTCCCAGATATTACGAATATTACAATCAATTATGACGGCAAATGAGCCATTTTGATTTGTCTATGCATATCCCTTTATGAAACCGCCCTTTTTGTTTTATAGTAATGGTCTAGTATTCTGGCGCGGTAATGCCGACAGACGGCTATTTTTGCAGCTGTGACCTAGTTTTTGTCTGATGCACGCCCATTTTCACTATTGGTGAAATAGATATATAATATAGTATCAATTTTATACATAGAAATACATAGAAAATTGTTGAGTGAATCACGTCAACGAAAAACTTTTGATCAGAAAAAATCAAGGTCATTGAGGTCACAGAAAGGTGAACTCAGTCAAGCCTTAACCATGCTTAGCCTGTATGTGAACTTAAATGTGCATTGCAGCCAGTAACGCGAAACAAGTTATAGTGCTAAAAATGTTGGACAGACGGACGGACGGACGCGCCAAACGACGTCAATAGGCATCAGCCAAAATTTGGCTGAAGCCTAACGAGTAAAAGAATAAACGCACATTTAACCATAAACTATTTGTCCAAACTTTCTATTACTTGGTAAATCAGTAAATTTCTAGTTAAGTTTACGTTTGAATTATGTTTTGAACTGTTCTTTCCTAAATATATTTCTTACCAAATACGCATTCCATGTTTGTGCAATAATTGTGTTCCACTGTTGTCATATGTTTGTGTAAATAACAAGATAAGTATAATAAATAAATATTTAATAATACAGTAGGATAAATTATGGTAAAATATACAACCAATTAAATATACAAATAAAACAAATACAGTTAATTCAGTACGCAGCACATGAAATCATTAGGAAAAAGCATGCAAGATAAAAAGAGGTAATAAAATGTAGGCGGTGGCCTACAAAGTTAACAGTTTTTACATTAAAAAAACTAGATTCTCATTGGTAAATAAAATATGAAACTCGAAAAAAGGTGTGATACATGTGTCTATGATTATGCCTCCGCTGTAGAGAGGCCATAACAAACAGTAGATATGTGTTCACAGTTTGTATTAAAGCAGCTGGGTCGTTTTGCTTCACTGAATCATAATATTTATATTGCCGTGGACCCCACACATGTGGACATTGGCAGTGCTGAAATTTGGAAATAGTTCAACGTATATTTTTAATTATGTGGTCATTATGTCATTTAGAGATAATGCTGTTGTGAAGTAACCTTGAACACAGTTTTAGTTTTTTTAGAATATTTTAACATTCCACCAATATTCAAAACCTTGAAACTTTTTTCTCCGAAAATATACTGAGTTGTATGTTTAGTTTAAAAGCAAAATTAAAAGTACCCTTTTGAAAAACCGTACTCCAAAAAATACATCAAGAAAATTAATTTCGATATTTCTTAGCCGATGCTTAAAAGCAAAATATATAATTACATCACATAAAAAAATATAATATCGATAGAGACTACTGCATTATTCTGGTGGCATTGATTTTTTATTCAATATAAAAATACTCCCAAGGGCTCTTTGAAAAAAAAAAATCCGCAAAGACTGCAGTCGTAATATTAGCTTATGTTAGAGAAAATGTCAGTAGATGTAGAAAAAATGCAACTCTCAGCGTTTCTGAACAAAAAAATACCAGAAGATATTGCTGCATTATTAGGGGAATTTCAAACAACAGAATATTTTTTCGGCTCTTAAAATAACTGTCAAAGTGGCTGAAAAATAACTGTAAAACAGCCTACTGCCATAATCTTAGATGAAGTCGAAAAGCAAATAAAGTAAAAACTCCCAACCGGGAAAATAAATACTTCCTCTGACCCCCCCCCCCCCCCTCCCGAAAGATAAATAATATTTAAAATATATAACCAATGAATAATATCTTTCAGATTAGTACAATAATTTAGGGTAATTTTTTAAAGAATTAAACAAAAAATGTTCTTTTCTGCCGGACACAACATCTTAACAATGTCCCAAGATTGAGAGGGGAGAAACATGATATCTGAGGAGACACTGACCTTAGCTTTGTAGCTATTTGTAAATCCTCGTTAAATAAATATGTTTACAACAACATGATATTTCTCTGAAAATCCTGCACCAAGCGGGATTCGAAACCGCACGGCAGGCAGCGACATCGGCAAAGAGCCACACTCTAACCATTGCGCCATGTCCCTCTCTAAAGATAAAATTGCAGTATTTCTTATTTTGGACATGCATGTCTGAAATCGTAACGTCCAGCGTGTTATCAGTTACATGGCTATGTATATTGTAGGCTATTGTCATTTCCATGTAATGGAGAGCCCCTCGACTAGCACTCGTTGCGATAGATAGTGGTTCAATAGATATATATAAAACGGGATCATGCTGCAGATGTTCCCTAGAGACGGCCAGTCCAATAACGCCAATGTAAAAATAACATGGCCATCATAGTAGGCCTAATGGTCTAGCCATCTGGCACGGTTTTCCAGATATTACTCATTTTGAAGCAGGCCTACAAGTCGACAATTTTTTATTTTAAGAGTTGAAATTTTTCAGGACATATTCCTGCCTGAAACTGCACATTTTGTTTTGTAGTACCGGTAATGGTCTAGTATTCTGGCACTATTTCCCAGATATTACACATATTAAAGTCAAAAATAGCCGATAGTCGGCCATTTTGAATTTGATCAAGTAGGATCAAAGCTGATCTAGCGGTGTGCCAGATATTACACATATTAAGGTCAACAATGGCGGCAGGTCGGCCATTTTGAATTTTATCAAGTTGAAATTTTTCAGGGCATATCCCCCGCTGAAGAGCACATTTTGTTTTATTCTAGGACTAGGGGCCTAGTGGTCTAGCTATCTAGCAAGGTTTCCCAGATATTACGAATATTACAATCAATTATGACGGCAAATGAGCCATTTTGATTTGTCTATGCATATCCCTTTATGAAACCGCCCTTTTTGTTTTATAGTAATGGTCTAGTATTCTGGCGCGGTAATGCCGACAGACGGCTATTTTTGCAGCTGTGACCTAGTTTTTGTCTGATGCACGCCCATTTTCACTATTGGTGAAATAGATATATAATATAGTATCAATTTTATACATAGAAATACATAGAAAATTGTTGAGTGAATCACGTCAACGAAAAACTTTTGATCAGAAAAAATCAAGGTCATTGAGGTCACAGAAAGGTGAACTCAGTCAAGCCTTAACCATGCTTAGCCTGTATGTGAACTTAAATGTGCATTGCAGCCAGTAACGCGAAACAAGTTATAGTGCTAAAAATGTTGGACAGACGGACGGACGGACGCGCCAAACGACGTCAATAGGCATCAGCCAAAATTTGGCTGAAGCCTAACGAGTAAAAGAATAAACGCACATTTAACCATAAACTATTTGTCCAAACTTTCTATTACTTGGTAAATCAGTAAATTTCTAGTTAAGTTTACGTTTGAATTATGTTTTGAACTGTTCTTTCCTAAATATATTTCTTACCAAATACGCATTCCATGTTTGTGCAATAATTGTGTTCCACTGTTGTCATATGTTTGTGTAAATAACAAGATAAGTATAATAAATAAATATTTAATAATACAGTAGGATAAATTATGGTAAAATATACAACCAATTAAATATACAAATAAAACAAATAAAGTTAATTCAGTACGCAGCACATGAAATCATTAGGAAAAAGCATGCAAGATAAAAAGAGGTAATAAAATGTAGGCGGTGGCCTACAAAGTTAACAGTTTTTACATTAAAAAAACTAGATTCTCATTGGTAAATAAAATATGAAACTCGAAAAAAGGTGTGATACATGTGTCTATGATTATGCCTCCGCTGTAGAGAGGCCATAACAAACAGTAGATATGTGTTCACAGTTTGTATTAAAGCAGCTGGGTCGTTTTGCTTCACTGAATCATAATATTTATATTGCCGTGGACCCCACACATGTGGACATTGGCAGTGCTGAAATTTGGAAATAGTTCAACGTATATTTTTAATTATGTGGTCATTATGTCATTTAGAGATAATGCTGTTGTGAAGTAACCTTGAACACAGTTTTAGTTTTTTAGAATATTTTAACATTCCACCAATATTCAAAACCTTGAAACTTTTTTCTCCGAAAATATACTGAGTTGTATGTTTAGTTTAAAAGCAAAATTAAAAGTACCCTTTTGAAAAACCGTACTCCAAAAAATACATCAAGAAAATTAATTTCGATATTTCTTAGCCGATGCTTAAAAGCAAAATATATAATTACATCACATAAAAAAATATAATATCGATAGAGACTACTGCATTATTCTGGTGGCATTGATTTTTTATTCAATATAAAAATACTCCCAAGGGCTCTTTGAAAAAAAAAAATCCGCAAAGACTGCAGTCGTAATATTAGCTTATGTTAGAGAAAATGTCAGTAGATGTAGAAAAAATGCAACTCTCAGCGTTTCTGAACAAAAAAATACCAGAAGATATTGCTGCATTTTTAGGGGAATTTCAAACAACAGAATATTTTTTCGGCTCTTAAAATAACTGTCAAAGTGGCTGAAAAATAACTGTAAAACAGCCTACTGCCATAATCTTAGATGAAGTCGAAAAGCAAATAAAGTAAAAACTCCCAACCGGGAAAATAAATACTTCCTCTGACCCCCCCCCCCCTCCCGAAAGATAAATAATATTTAAAAAATATAACCAATGAATAATATCTTTCAGATTAGTACAATAATTTAGGGTAATTTTTTAAAGAATTAAACAAAAAATGTTCTTTTCTGCCGGACACAACATCTTAACAATGTCCCAAGATTGAGAGGGGAGAAACATGATATCTGAGGAGACACTGACCTTAGCTTTGTAGCTATTTGTAAATCCTCGTTAAATAAATATGTTTACAACAACATGATATTTCTCTGAAAATCCTGCACCAAGCGGGATTCGAAACCGCACGGCAGGCAGCGACATCGGCAAAGAGCCACACTCTAACCATTGCGCCATGTCCCTCTCTAAAGATAAAATTGCAGTATTTCTTATTTTGGACATGCATGTCTGAAATCGTAACGTCCAGCGTGTTATCAGTTACATGGCTATGTATATTGTAGGCTATTGTCATTTCCATGTAATGGAGAGCCCCTCGACTAGCACTCGTTGCGATAGATAGTGGTTCAATAGATATATATAAAACGGGATCATGCTGCAGATGTTCCCTAGAGACGGCCAGTCCAATAACGCCAATGTAAAAATAACATGGCCATCATAGTAGGCCTAATGGTCTAGCCATCTGGCACGGTTTTCCAGATATTACTCATTTTGAAGCAGGCCTACAAGTCGACAATTTTTTATTTTAAGAGTTGAAATTTTTCAGGACATATTCCTGCCTGAAACTGCACATTTTGTTTTGTAGTACCGGTAATGGTCTAGTATTCTGGCACTATTTCCAAGATATTACACATATTAAAGTCAAAAATAGCCGATAGTCGGCCATTTTGAATTTGATCAAGTAGGATCAAAGCTGATCTAGCGGTGTGCCAGATATTACACATATTAAGGTCAACAATGGCGGCAGGTCGGCCATTTTGAATTTTATCAAGTTGAAATTTTTCAAGGCATATCCCCCGCTGAAGAGCACATTTTGTTTTATTCTAGGACTAGGGGCCTAGTGGTCTAGCTATCTAGCAAGGTTTCCCAGATATTACGAATATTACAATCAATTATGACGGCAAATGAGCCATTTTGATTTGTCTATGCATATCCCTTTATGAAACCGCCCTTTTTGTTTTATAGTAATGGTCTAGTATTCTGGCGCGGTAATGCCGACAGACGGCTATTTTTGCAGCTGTGACCTAGTTTTTGTCTGATGCACGCCCATTTTCACTATTGGTGAAATAGATATATAATATAGTATCAATTTTATACATAGAAATACATAGAAAATTGTTGAGTGAATCACGTCAACGAAAAACTTTTGATCAGAAAAAATCAAGGTCATTGAGGTCACAGAAAGGTGAACTCAGTCAAGCTTTAACCATGCTTAGCCTGTATGTGAACGTGAACTTAAATGCGCATTGCAGCCAGTAACGCGAAACAAGTTATAGTGCTAAAAATGTTGGACAGACGGACGGACGGACGCGCCAAACGACGTCAATAGGCATCAGCCAAAATTTGGCTGAAGCCTAACGAGTAAAAGAATAAACGCACATTTAACCATAAACTATTTGTCCAAACTTTCTATTACTTGGTAAATCAGTAAATTTCTAGTTAAGTTTACGTTTGAATTATGTTTTGAACTGTTCTTTCCTAAATATATTTCTTACCAAATACGCATTCCATGTTTGTGCAATAATTGTGTTCCACTGTTGTCATATGTTTGTGTAAATAACAAGATAAGTATAATAAATAAATATTTAATAATACAGTAGGATAAATTATGGTAAAATATACAACCAATTAAATATACAAATAAAACAAATAAAGTTAATTCAGTACGCAGCACATGAAATCATTAGGAAAAAGCATGCAAGATAAAAAGAGGTAATAAAATGTAGGCGGTGGCCTACAAAGTTAACAGTTTTTACATTAAAAAAACTAGATTCTCATTGGTAAATAAAATATGAAACTCGAAAAAAGGTGTGATACATGTGTCTATGATTATGCCTCCGCTGTAGAGAGGCCATAACAAACAGTAGATATGTGTTCACAGTTTGTATTAAAGCAGCTGGGTCGTTTTGCTTCACTGAATCATAATATTTATATTGCCGTGGACCCCACACATGTGGACATTGGCAGTGCTGAAATTTGGAAATAGTTCAACGTATATTTTTAATTATGTGGTCATTATGTCATTTAGAGATAATGCTGTTGTGAAGTAACCTTGAACACAGTTTTAGTTTTTTAGAATATTTTAACATTCCACCAATATTCAAAACCTTGAAACTTTTTTCTCCGAAAATATACTGAGTTGTATGTTTAGTTTAAAAGCAAAATTAAAAGTACCCTTTTGAAAAACCGTACTCCAAAAAATACATCAAGAAAATTAATTTCGATATTTCTTAGCCGATGCTTAAAAGCAAAATATATAATTACATCACATAAAAAAATATAATATCGATAGAGACTACTGCATTATTCTGGTGGCATTGATTTTTTATTCAATATAAAAATACTCCCAAGGGCTCTTTGAAAAAAAAAAATCCGCAAAGACTGCAGTCGTAATATTAGCTTATGTTAGAGAAAATGTCAGTAGATGTAGAAAAAATGCAACTCTCAGCGTTTCTGAACAAAAAAATACCAGAAGATATTGCTGCATTTTTAGGGGAATTTCAAACAACAGAATATTTTTTCGGCTCTTAAAATAACTGTCAAAGTGGCTGAAAAATAACTGTAAAACAGCCTACTGCCATAATCTTAGATGAAGTCGAAAAGCAAATAAAGTAAAAACTCCCAACCGGGAAAATAAATACTTCCTCTGACCCCCCCCCCCCCCCTCCCGAAAGATAAATAATATTTAAAAAATATAACCAATGAATAATATCTTTCAGATTAGTACAATAATTTAGGGTAATTTTTTAAAGAATTAAACAAAAAATGTTCTTTTCTGCCGGACACAACATCTTAACAATGTCCCAAGATTGAGAGGGGAGAAACATGATATCTGAGGAGACACTGACCTTAGCTTTGTAGCTATTTGTAAATCCTCGTTAAATAAATATGTTTACAACAACATGATATTTCTCTGAAAATCCTGCACCAAGCGGGATTCGAAACCGCACGGCAGGCAGCGACATCGGCAAAGAGCCACACTCTAACCATTGCGCCATGTCCCTCTCTAAAGATAAAATTGCAGTATTTCTTATTTTGGACATGCATGTCTGAAATCGTAACGTCCAGCGTGTTATCAGTTACATGGCTATGTATATTGTAGGCTATTGTCATTTCCATGTAATGGAGAGCCCCTCGACTAGCACTCGTTGCGATAGATAGTGGTTCAATAGATATATATAAAACGGGATCATGCTGCAGATGTTCCCTAGAGACGGCCAGTCCAATAACGCCAATGTAAAAATAACATGGCCATCATAGTAGGCCTAATGGTCTAGCCATCTGGCACGGTTTTCCAGATATTACTCATTTTGAAGCAGGCCTACAAGTCGACAATTTTTTATTTTAAGAGTTGAAATTTTTCAGGACATATTCCTGCCTGAAACTGCACATTTTGTTTTGTAGTACCGGTAATGGTCTAGTATTCTGGCACTATTTCCCAGATATTACACATATTAAAGTCAAAAATAGCCGATAGTCGGCCATTTTGAATTTGATCAAGTAGGATCAAAGCTGATCTAGCGGTGTGCCAGATATTACACATATTAAGGTCAACAATGGCGGCAGGTGGCCATTTTGAATTTTATCAAGTTGAAATTTTTCAGGGCATATCCCCCGCTGAAGAGCACATTTTGTTTTATTCTAGGACTAGGGGCCTAGTGGTCTAGCTATCTAGCAAGGTTTCCCAGATATTACGAATATTACAATCAATTATGACGGCAAATGAGCCATTTTGATTTGTCTATGCATATCCCTTTATGAAACCGCCCTTTTTGTTTTATAGTAATGGTCTAGTATTCTGGCGCGGTAATGCCGACAGACGGCTATTTTTGCAGCTGTGACCTAGTTTTTGTCTGATGCACGCCCATTTTCACTATTGGTGAAATAGATATATAATATAGTATCAATTTTATACATAGAAATACATAGAAAATTGTTGAGTGAATCACGTCAACGAAAAACTTTTGATCAGAAAAAATCAAGGTCATTGAGGTCACAGAAAGGTGAACTCAGTCAAGCCTTAACCATGCTTAGCCTGTATGTGAACTTAAATGTGCATTGCAGCCAGTAACGCGAAACAAGTTATAGTGCTAAAAATGTTGGACAGACGGACGGACGGACGCGCCAAACGACGTCAATAGGCATCAGCCAAAATTTGGCTGAAGCCTAACGAGTAAAAGAATAAACGCACATTTAACCATAAACTATTTGTCCAAACTTTCTATTACTTGGTAAATCAGTAAATTTCTAGTTAAGTTTACGTTTGAATTATGTTTTGAACTGTTCTTTCCTAAATATATTTCTTACCAAATACGCATTCCATGTTTGTGCAATAATTGTGTTCCACTGTTGTCATATGTTTGTGTAAATAACAAGATAAGTATAATAAATAAATATTTAATAATACAGTAGGATAAATTATGGTAAAATATACAACCAATTAAATATACAAATAAAACAAATAAAGTTAATTCAGTACGCAGCACATGAAATCATTAGGAAAAAGCATGCAAGATAAAAAGAGGTAATAAAATGTAGGCGGTGGCCTACAAAGTTAACAGTTTTTACATTAAAAAAACTAGATTCTCATTGGTAAATAAAATATGAAACTCGAAAAAAGGTGTGATACATGTGTCTATGATTATGCCTCCGCTGTAGAGAGGCCATAACAAACAGTAGATATGTGTTCACAGTTTGTATTAAAGCAGCTGGGTCGTTTTGCTTCACTGAATCATAATATTTATATTGCCGTGGACCCCACACATGTGGACATTGGCAGTGCTGAAATTTGGAAATAGTTCAACGTATATTTTTAATTATGTGGTCATTATGTCATTTAGAGATAATGCTGTTGTGAAGTAACCTTGAACACAGTTTTAGTTTTTTAGAATATTTTAACATTCCACCAATATTCAAAACCTTGAAACTTTTTTCTCCGAAAATATACTGAGTTGTATGTTTAGTTTAAAAGCAAAATTAAAAGTACCCTTTTGAAAAACCGTACTCCAAAAAATACATCAAGAAAATTAATTTCGATATTTCTTAGCCGATGCTTAAAAGCAAAATATATAATTACATCACATAAAAAAATATAATATCGATAGAGACTACTGCATTATTCTGGTGGCATTGATTTTTTATTCAATATAAAAATACTCCCAAGGGCTCTTTGAAAAAAAAAAATCCGCAAAGACTGCAGTCGTAATATTAGCTTATGTTAGAGAAAATGTCAGTAGATGTAGAAAAAATGCAACTCTCAGCGTTTCTGAACAAAAAAATACCAGAAGATATTGCTGCATTTTTAGGGGAATTTCAAACAACAGAATATTTTTTCGGCTCTTAAAATAACTGTCAAAGTGGCTGAAAAATAACTGTAAAACAGCCTACTGCCATAATCTTAGATGAAGTCGAAAAGCAAATAAAGTAAAAACTCCCAACCGGGAAAATAAATACTTCCTCTGACCCCCCCCCCCCTCCCGAAAGATAAATAATATTTAAAAAATATAACCAATGAATAATATCTTTCAGATTAGTACAATAATTTAGGGTAATTTTTTAAAGAATTAAACAAAAAATGTTCTTTTCTGCCGGACACAACATCTTAACAATGTCCCAAGATTGAGAGGGGAGAAACATGATATCTGAGGAGACACTGACCTTAGCTTTGTAGCTATTTGTAAATCCTCGTTAAATAAATATGTTTACAACAACATGATATTTCTCTGAAAATCCTGCACCAAGCGGGATTCGAAACCGCACGGCAGGCAGCGACATCGGCAAAGAGCCACACTCTAACCATTGCGCCATGTCCCTCTCTAAAGATAAAATTGCAGTATTTCTTATTTTGGACATGCATGTCTGAAATCGTAACGTCCAGCGTGTTATCAGTTACATGGCTATGTATATTGTAGGCTATTGTCATTTCCATGTAATGGAGAGCCCCTCGACTAGCACTCGTTGCGATAGATAGTGGTTCAATAGATATATATAAAACGGGATCATGCTGCAGATGTTCCCTAGAGACGGCCAGTCCAATAACGCCAATGTAAAAATAACATGGCCATCATAGTAGGCCTAATGGTCTAGCCATCTGGCACGGTTTTCCAGATATTACTCATTTTGAAGCAGGCCTACAAGTCGACAATTTTTTATTTTAAGAGTTGAAATTTTTCAGGACATATTCCTGCCTGAAACTGCACATTTTGTTTTGTAGTACCGGTAATGGTCTAGTATTCTGGCACTATTTCCAAGATATTACACATATTAAAGTCAAAAATAGCCGATAGTCGGCCATTTTGAATTTGATCAAGTAGGATCAAAGCTGATCTAGCGGTGTGCCAGATATTACACATATTAAGGTCAACAATGGCGGCAGGTCGGCCATTTTGAATTTTATCAAGTTGAAATTTTTCAAGGCATATCCCCCGCTGAAGAGCACATTTTGTTTTATTCTAGGACTAGGGGCCTAGTGGTCTAGCTATCTAGCAAGGTTTCCCAGATATTACGAATATTACAATCAATTATGACGGCAAATGAGCCATTTTGATTTGTCTATGCATATCCCTTTATGAAACCGCCCTTTTTGTTTTATAGTAATGGTCTAGTATTCTGGCGCGGTAATGCCGACAGACGGCTATTTTTGCAGCTGTGACCTAGTTTTTGTCTGATGCACGCCCATTTTCACTATTGGTGAAATAGATATATAATATAGTATCAATTTTATACATAGAAATACATAGAAAATTGTTGAGTGAATCACGTCAACGAAAAACTTTTGATCAGAAAAAATCAAGGTCATTGAGGTCACAGAAAGGTGAACTCAGTCAAGCTTTAACCATGCTTAGCCTGTATGTGAACGTGAACTTAAATGCGCATTGCAGCCAGTAACGCGAAACAAGTTATAGTGCTAAAAATGTTGGACAGACGGACGGACGGACGCGCCAAACGACGTCAATAGGCATCAGCCAAAATTTGGCTGAAGCCTAACGAGTAAAAGAATAAACGCACATTTAACCATAAACTATTTGTCCAAACTTTCTATTACTTGGTAAATCAGTAAATTTCTAGTTAAGTTTACGTTTGAATTATGTTTTGAACTGTTCTTTCCTAAATATATTTCTTACCAAATACGCATTCCATGTTTGTGCAATAATTGTGTTCCACTGTTGTCATATGTTTGTGTAAATAACAAGATAAGTATAATAAATAAATATTTAATAATACAGTAGGATAAATTATGGTAAAATATACAACCAATTAAATATACAAATAAAACAAATAAAGTTAATTCAGTACGCAGCACATGAAATCATTAGGAAAAAGCATGCAAGATAAAAAGAGGTAATAAAATGTAGGCGGTGGCCTACAAAGTTAACAGTTTTTACATTTAAAAAACTAGATTCTCATTGGTAAATAAAATATGAAACTCGAAAAAAGGTGTGATACATGTGTCTATGATTATGCCTCCGCTGTAGAGAGGCCATAACAAACAGTAGATATGTGTTCACAGTTTGTATTAAAGCAGCTGGGTCGTTTTGCTTCACTGAATCATAATATTTATATTGCCGTGGACCCCACACATGTGGACATTGGCAGTGCTGAAATTTGGAAATAGTTCAACGTATATTTTCAATTATGTGGTCATTATGTCATTTAGAGATAATGCTGTTGTGAAGTAACCTTGAACACAGTCTTAGTTTTTTAGAATATTTTAACATTTCACCAATATTCAAAACCTTGAAACTCTTTTCTCCGAAAATATACTGAGTTGTATGTTTAGTTTAAAAGCAAAATTAAAAGTACCCTTTTTGAAAAACCGTACTCCAAAAAATACATCAAGAAAATTAATTTCGATATTTCTTAGCCGATGCTTAAAAGCAAAATATATAATTACATCACATAAAAAAATATAATATCGATAGAGACTACTGCATTATTCTGGTGGCATTGATTTTTTTTTTCAATATAAAAAATACTCCCAAGGGCTCTCTGAAAAAAAAAATCCGCAAAGACTGCAGTCGTAATATTAGCTTATGTTAGAGAAAATGTCAGTAGATGTAGAAAAAATGCAACTCTCAGCGTTTCTGAACAAAAAAATACCAGAAGATATTGCTGCATTTTTAGGGGAATTTCAAACAACAGAATATTTTTTCGGCTCTTAAAATAACTGTCAAAGTGGCTGAAAAATAACTGTAAAACAGCCTACTGCCATAATCTTAGATGAAGTCGAAAAGCAAATAAAGTAAAAACTCCCAACCGGGAAAATAAATACTTCCTCTGACCTCCCCCCCCCCTCCCGAAAGATAAATATATTTAAAAAATATAACCAATGAATAATATCTTTCAGATTAGTACAATAATTTAGGGTAATTTTTTAAAGAATTAAACAAAAAATGTTCTTTTCTGCCTGAGAAACGACCCACTAATCTGTAATAAACATAAAAATCGACAGAGAAGGAAAAATAAATGCAATATTCCCCAATGAAAATGATCACCCATCTACAAAATAAAAATATAATTCAAAGACTATTACATTGAAAACAAAAAAATTACCCCCCCCCCCCCTCTAAGACCCACCGCCGCCTAACAAAGACAATTTAGATATGGAGACCACTACAATGATCAATGTGAAGCCCCCTTATGTAACTTATCTTGCACAAAAAGACGAATAGATGGACATACAACCTGACCACATAATGCCAACAGGCTGGCAGATGCATACAAATCATGTCATTGAATACATTTGGCACTTAACAACAGTGTTACAAAAATGATAATACTGAAATAAACTAGACATCACCAGATCACGTAATAATGAAACAATAATAAACAAAGTCAGATTACACAAATTAAGTTAACATAATAATACAATATATTTAGAAATTCAGAATATTATATTCAGTATAATATTTGTCATCTACAAATTTATCAACAATAAATACTACAGCGTTAATGCTTAAAATGAATAGATATAAATTTTACCCTGAATGCTCACAGATTTTCAAATGGAAATGGCCTTCGTTTCTAACAACATCATTATGGGAACTGATAAATTAATTCGCTAATTAAGAGCACACACAATTAAGAATTGATAATATTAGCTAATATTGAAAATGCTAAAATTCCCTGATTTTTAAAGAATTTAAAAATCCACTGCCTTTCCCATGACTTTTCTGACTTTTTTAAAATTCCAGTTCCATCCTCATTACCATAACTACATTACAAGAAAAATAAAAGGGCCCATGTAAGAACATGCTAACTGAAACTAGCAAACAAAATCAGTTAAGTGTGCTATGTATGTTAAGCCGTGATCTGACTTCTATTCTGTGTATGTTGGTGGTATTAAAAACAGATGTCTTGAAATGGTGTTTGGTCAACATAAAATGCAATGGTTTGATAAAAATGATACAATGTAGGCAAAGGCCTAATGTTATTGCTAAGATTATTGTTGTGGGCATACAAAATAATTCAATCAATAATGTGAGGACTCGAGTTAATGGTGAAGTGATTTCAGTTTGGAAAGATAATAATCAGGTAGGAGAGCAGCCCCTTTTTAGATTAGCGATGTTAATAATACTAGCGCCCTTACTTATAATAGCGGCGATGTCGTCTAGCGACAGTATTATATGTTGGGCGCTCTAATGGTGACGTAGAAGTGAAAACGAATTTATTTATTATCTTTTTGAAACATTTTATACAGGGCGAGCTACATTTAAGCTCATGAAAAATGCCTCAAAAAATAATCAGTGAATTATGGACCACTCCCTACACCAGAATCATCAGATCGTGATTCAATACGTTTGATACGTAACTGTAACACAGCAGTACACACCTTAGTGGTATATAGGGCTGTCACGGGTTAACATTTAACCCTTTGAGTGCGGGCGACGCTTTTAAGCGCATTCATACTGTTTTTCCACAACTAAAATTTGACAGAAATTGAACAAATATGCATGTATAAATCTTGAGTAAAGCCCCCATTGTGAAATTTAGCAGGTTTAATTTTTAAGTGAGGAGGTATTTTCCTTTCATTTGAAGTTGGCAATTGCGTGAGCAATGCCAACTTCAAATGAAAGGAAAATGTTAAGTAGTAATGAAGCACTTAAAGAGTTAACAAACACAAAATTAATTTACATACATATATTTCTCATTATAATTGTCTACACTCTATTTATATTTTTAGATTATCAAATTTGCTTTATGCACATGTAATTGGTGCTTGATAAAATAAAAACGTGATAAATTAAAACGCCACATAGGATTTAAAATCGACTAACAGAAAATATTCAGCTGTCTGTATGCTTACACGTGGTATTGACGGTATGAACACGAAATCTGTACACTTTTCTCCAAATTCAATTGAAGACAAGGGGGGCGAGTAAAGTAAAATAACATTTTTGCAAATATAGGAAATTCAAGCTATCAGATGTTTTAGAAGGTATGCAATATGAAGTGAAATGGTCATAATAGTTCATTAAACTTCTCTAGTAAACACCAAATTACCTGATTATAGCTACAAAAACAAAAAAAGAAGAAAATAACATGTGAAAATTTCACCCACAGAAAAAAGAGCGCCGTAAATACTGTCATCGCTAGACGACATCACCGATGTTATAAGTAAGGCGCTAGTATTATTAACGCTATCTAAAAATGGGTTGCTCTCCTATTTTAGTGTACAATGTATGCCTACTAGTCATTTAATAGCAAAAACACACAATACACTCTTACATGTATAGATCTGGGCTGAGTTTATATCCACTCTATGATGTTGCCTAGTGGCTGACAGCCACTAGGCAACATGATGATGAGATTGATGAGAATTTGTAATGCCCGCAACTTTGACCGGCTTCAGTGTTGACTGGTCAGCATATTTCAAAATATGTTGTACGATAAAAGTTACATTTATTAGGCAAGGCAGGCATGGGTCACCACATGACGTCAAAAACAATCTTTAGAGGTAAATCCCCCCCCCCCCGCCTGTGGCAAGTTAAAGCTTCATATGACGACCTAAATCATACACTAAGATCGCCCTGGCAGTGTTATGTTTAAAATTCACGAGCAAGTGTTATCCATTGCTCACATTGACTTGCAAATTTATCATTCAATTTTACTAAGATAGACAGACAAAATTACACTAGAATGAAAAGCCTCATCCTGGTAAACTATTAGTGTCGAAAGTTTCTGAAAAGAGGAAATGAACCCCTCTGATGGCTCCACTATTTTTGGATCGTGCGATTTACCTAGATATACTCAGAAACAAAAGTATTACGTCTTAACGCAGGAACACCCAGCACAACATCTACAAAGATATTCAAAAGATTATCAATCCATCAATACAATTAGTCAACCAGAAAAAACAGACATATCTAAATGGGACATCACGTAGAACGAATTTATTCATGTTCTTATTCCTGCTTCATAAAATGTCAAGTTATTTATAACGGTTTGTAAATAATGTGCTATATATTCAGCGGTTTTATAACACTACAGATAAAAAATATTACGAGACAATAAACCTTTAAATCAGCGCATATTAAACCAGATGAGCAAGAGGTAAGATTATAGGTGAGTATTTTGAATTGATAATTGTGTTTTTTATATTATAAATCAGTTTTAATAGACGAACAATCACAAATAGGGTTTTTCCAATTAGATAGGCCTATCATGATTCACCGGTGGCTTAGTGGTCTTGGATTAGAAAGATTACTTTCTGGTGACATAGACTTTGATGGTCTAGCCAACACAGCAACTGGTTTATGCATTATATCTCTGGCCGTGAACGCAGACATCGAAACTGCAGGTCGGCTGTGAGGATGTTGAGCTTTATTCGTCAACTGGTCCACAGGACGGAAAGTAGTTCTAATGTCATAAGAAGGTTGTATGTATGACACAGAAGGGTGGGACTGACGAGGTATGCTGCTAGACCCCACTGTACCAGCAGTATCAACAGAAGGCACAGAAGTGAAAGATTTGCTAACAGATCCTAAGGCACTAACACTTCTAGCAGGTTGTACAATAGGAGAGGGATGCACAAACTTTTCAGTCAACAACCCAGTTTGCAATGTCTGTCTTACAGCAGGCTGGTAAATCCCATCCGAAATATTTCTTTTATCTCCTTTCCCAGCAGACGCAGGAGTAATTTTACCATCAGCATGTTTTCCTGTGACTGTGCTCAAGGCAGATGCGGGGCTTTCATATGCAGTGGTGACAGAGGATGTGTTGGTTCTGATATTAATGGCTGAGGTAATGGCAGGTGAGGTAGGGTTTTTCAGTCCTGTGCAGAGCGGTGTGTATTTGTACGGGTCGTCTCCTTTCTTGGTCAGTGAAAAGGCAGTAGATTCTGTGGATAATATATCTGCGGAGCGACAAAAATCTCTACTAATTAGACTGTCCGATATTACAGCAGTACTACATGGACGAGATCTCACTAGCTGCTCATGAAAAAATTGTCTCTTTTCACCATGTGATCTGGGATTAATTTCATTAAACTCTATGTTTACTGGAGTGGATTTTGTTGATACACTGCTTGGTATTGATCTTTCTCTATCAGACCAAATTAAGTTGCTAGATGATGACTGCGTTTTTTCACCGGACAATTTTTGCTTGTTATTTTTTGCAATTGGATCATCACTTGTTTTAATTTTGTAGGTTTTGTGGTCTGCATTCTCTGTGTGGTTAGAGTGAAAATATAGCTGGTCTGATTCCAAATCACTCTTGTCTGCTGTAACTTGCGCTGCTGGTGTACTGGATGATGGTTGTAAGTCCAGCACCCCTTTGCTCATGACATCTACTCCACATGGGGTAATTTCAGGAGTATTTCCCCAGTGTTCCATGATTCGCATTTCAGGTGTATCAAACATGTTTGTAGGTGTTGCATTTTGCCGTGAGAGAGGACGGTTTATTCTATTTTGGTTAGCAGCTTTGGGTTGTTGAATCAACTGTCTCCGTGATAGCCCCGTAGTGGAGTTTTCAGTGGCATTGTCAGAAGAGGGGACGTTTTCAGGAGAGTGTTTTGACAGCCGAGGTGTCATCCAGCCTTCTTCTGGATCTGCACTGCATGGAACAGGACTGATAGATCCACCATTAGTAAACTGCAACACATTACACTTCACTGCAGGTTTACCTGCGATTCTGGGAGACAACATAGCAGACCGAGGTGTTATCATGTCATCCATTGTTGGAACAAGATCATGTGATGTTGGTGTCAAGTCGTTCATGTTTATAAGACCAGGTGTTGTTGTGCGTGAGCTGCCAACGCTACTGTCTTTCTCAGGTATGTGAGCCAATGCTTCATGCATCGAGGTCAGCTTCTCTATTTTGGCTTGGCTGTCAATCAAAAATTAATTCAATTATTATATTCACAGCATATTATTTACAACAAACTTTCAAAATAGTTATTATATATGCCTGTGTTTCCTATAAATATTACTAGACATAGCATCATTTGTTAATGTAATAAAATGTTATTATCTCACCTATCGAAATCTTTCTCCAGCTGTTCAGCATAGCAACGTAAGTAATACTTGCGTATGCGTTTAGCAGTAGACATTCTCTCTCGCAAAACAGCTGCTCTGAGCTGGTCAGTTGAGATGCCACTTGATGCATGTGAATGATTCAGTATGTCAGCTGCAAAAAATAGCACATTTTAAGTCCGAAATGACACTGCCGCTCATCATTGTAATTGCGGGTGTATTTGATGTGAGCTTTCTACATGACATTGTTTACCTAAGGGAGTTTACACTAGAATAGTACCGGATTTTAAGGTAGTTATTTAAAGGTAGTTAAATTAAATTCAGATATTAGTGGGTGTGAATGCATGAAATAAGACAGGTGGCGACACCCTATATAAATCCCTAGTTGGTAAACATTATATACAAGTTTGAATCCTCGAGGATAAATAGCATTTTCTGTGAAAATCCACCTGACAATCCTGTAGCCAGACCAGTGACAGGTGGCACTACCTGGAGCACAGGCTGTATCAATTAGTTCCATATATGAGGATTGTATCTGAATTTGAGGTAAGTCCTGCAGATTATTTGAAAGAATAGCATTTGGTGAAAAGTGTCACTTGAACAACAATGAAATCGGAAATATGACATGGGGCACCACCTATAGCACACCCTATATACACCCCTACCTGTTGAAATGAAATCTACTATAGAAGAAATAGCACGAATTGTAGATGGACAGACGCACGACGAACAAGGTGTCATGAAAAAAGATCATCTGGCCTTTGGTTGGATGAGCTAAAAACATGGATAGGTATTTATTTCTGATCAGTTATGCTTTCCGCCGCTTCATCCATTTAAAGCTGGGGAGGATCTAGCAGCTGAAGTAATGGAGGAGTGGGTGGATGACAGGAGTTTTCAGTATATTTGGTTGTATTTTATTTTTTTAGTGCATTAATTTTGATTACCCTAATTTCTCACAATTTGCTGCTAGCCACGTTATTACCAAGACAACCAACATTTGCTACCATTTCTAAATACTACATTATTTACCTTTATGACGATACATCTCCAATAACTGCATGTTCAATGGTAGAAAAAAAAATATTTTAACAAATTTCAATTATTTATTTACCTGTAATTATTTCAGGAACCTGGTGTTGAGGCACTAGTGTGATAAGCCAGACAATTTTATCAGGGCAGTGGTGGTAAAAAAGTCTAGACATGACCTTATGTCATAGCGAATGGCACAGGATTGTAAGTGTGGTGGAAATAATCGATAGCTATAACATGCATGTGATGATTTAACAGCTGATGGTAAAAATCAAACAACACTAGACATACATTTACACTTGGCGTGGCGATATACCAGTAATTATTCTTGATCAAATAAAGAGGGCAACGAAATGACCCAAATTGTGGTCTGCCCGAAGTTTGATACTCTCAAACTCAGTACATGTACACTGCAGGCCTCAGATTTGGTGTACGATGATTGCTCACGCACACAATAAAACTCACACCATAACTCACACAACATTGTTTAGTTAGTGTCAACATGAAAAAACATAAAATTACCATATTTAATCGAATTAATATGGACATTAAAATTGTTAGGCTTTATTGGGCCATCAGACTTTAAAATTTTCTCAAACACAGGTAATAGCATGATAGCCAGGCAGTAATTATATGTTGTACCTATGTATTCTGCATGCTCATCACACATGTACTGCGACATTCAGTTCAGGACATTGACAGACATTTCAAAGGAGATGCGATCAGCAGTGAAAGAAACAACTTCTCATGGTGTTTAATTGTATTGATGCGATTAATTTTCATTGAAATTTTCAGTAAAACAATATCCTGTAAAACACTTGATTAAAAAGTCGTAAATGATCATATAGATTAGAATACAACATTTACAATCATTCCCCGAATCACTTCAGTGTTCTGGAAAACTTCACACTTATCAAATAATTTGAAGACATTTTTGAGATAGAGATACAAAACAAAAATAATTTTAACATACTTTTAACTGCATAAACTGAAACTAACTAACCTTTGATATGATTGATTGCATCTAAATATTGTTCACGTAGTTCTCTCAGGGCTTCAGTTTCCATGTGGTTCCCCTCGGTCTACAGTAAAATAGATAACAATTGCTGATGAAGGGAAAAAAATAATATTATAATTTTATATTGAAAAGATGCAGAAATTTACAATGAGATACACAATGATTATTATCAAATAAAATATACCAGAATGTATTCTACAGAGACTGAGCTAAAAAAAATTTTAGGGTGCCCTTTACACTGGCATATTTTTACTAAAGGATAACAACAGCATATATACAATTTGGTTTTTGCTTGATTTAAATTTCATTTTTACAAATTTCAATTTTACAAAATAAGGAATACCTGTGTGGGTGTGTGTGTGGTGGATCTCATAGATTCTTGCAATGTACTTATTTTTTTCTGCAACTCCATCTTTTCCTCTTGATGTTGACGCTTCAATTTTTCGAGCACAGAAATTTGGCTTGTCCTTTGTTTCAAAAGTTTTTCTTTAATTTTATCTAATGCTAAGGAATGTTCACGTTCCATGGATTCCTGAAGGTTTGCCAGCTTTCGCCTTGCTGTAGTTTTCAGTTGTTCAAATTGTTTCTGTGCTTTTACTAAACTCTCTGTGAGATCACTGTGTTGCAGTTTGTATGCCTTGGTAATCTCAGCATGTTCTTCCTCAGCTTTATTATATGTTATCACCAGATCTTCATGCTGCTGCTCAGCTGCCGTACGAGCCAGCTCTGCATCATTCACTTGTTTTTTCATTGATACCTGCTGGGAAATAGAATTCTTCAACTTGATATTTTCTTCATTCAGTTTATGTTCCAAATCCTTAAGATCCTGTTGTCTTTGTTGCAGTTGCTGCTGTGCTGTAAAGAGCAATCCATTTACTTTATTTAAATTCTGTTCCTGTAATAAGAGTTCATTCGACAATCTTTCATGTTTCTGTCTTGCTGCATTTACTCTATCCTCACAAATTTCAAGCTCCTGTTGCTGCACTTGAAATTTTTCTTTATATTTATGTTTTACTTGTTGCAATTTCAATGAATCTGTTTGCATGCTACTAGATTCTTTGATTTGTTCTTTGAGATTTTGAATCTGCTGCTGTTGGTCATTTGATAATAATTGATCTTTCAGATGATGAATTTCCTGCTGATGTTGTAAAGTCAATTTTCGTTGAAGCTGCGCTACTTCTGCTTCCATGTGCTGATCAGCATTCTGGAGAAGTTCATCCCTTTCTTGTAGTTGTTGAATGAAGAATTGTCGCTCTTCTGACCATTCCTGTTCCCGTTCAGCAAGTACTGATACTTCTGACATCCCCACATGTAGACTCAACTTCTATTATAAGACAACAAAAATATCTAAATTATGTACTGGCTATGTAAATTGATCTTGATCTATATTAAAATGAAGTATAGTTACTTGTTTTAAATATTCTCCGAGTGGAATGCTTGAAAAAATAGTCAGAAAATTCACAACAGCCTACCAGATTTATATTTCAAAGTAGAAAAAACATGACAAATTTGAATTAACCAAAGTAGTCCTTTTAACCCTAAACCATCACAAATTAAAATTTTTACCCACCTGAATTTTTGTCTCGCTACAGCGACCCACAACTTCAATGGGTTAAAATTACACATATTTTTTAATTTGAGACCAAACACTTACAAATATGAACTATATTTATGTCTATAGAGTAGTACCCTTCTTATACCAAGTGCCAGCTTTAAACATCCATAAGATAGGTGTTTACATAACTGAGGGATGGAAAAAAAGAATGACGACAAGTTGTGTTTAATTGCTTTGAGGAGGGATAGGTATAGAGCAAGGAGCAATAAAAAAGACTTGACATTACATGTTGAGAAGCATGTAAGTGTTAAGAAAAATTGATCAAAATTGGAGCTAATAACAAGAAAACTGTGTATGAGAACTTATATGGCGGGGCAAGTATGTGCACCAAGCGGACAGACAGATCGAATGACACTATACGAAAGAGGCAGAGGATGTCTATTGCAAATACAGTAAGCATCTACCATTTTGGAGAGTTTAGTCATTACAATATAAGCCTCCAATATTTGTGAATTTGTATGTATGGCTGGATAACACTACATGTTAAAATGTAAACCTTTAACCATGCAGCATGAGCCTCATCAAGTGCCTGAGCTAAGTTAAGTCTGTGATTGGCCATGAGAGCTTTTTTCTCGTCCTCACATGTCTTCTCTACCTCTTCAAGACGTACTTGCCACTGACGTTCCATCTCATCAATCTGCAAATATATAAGGATAACTAGAATCACACAGGGTTGATATTAAAGTGAAGCCAGCAGACTGAGTGGACCACCTAGCATCTCAGAGCACATTGCGCCTCAGATCACGTTTTTGTCCCAAAGTTTTTTCCAGCCATTCAGGACACAAAACCACTTTTTATCCCCCGCCCGTAGGGGAAGGGGGATTTTAGTCGCACCATGATTCTGTCCGGCGTCCAGCATCCGACGTTTTTTTGTGGGCGCAAAAACTACTGGTCAATTTTTTTTGAAATTTTAACATGACATTTCTAGCAACATGGTGATGTGCGAGTGATTTTTCAGAGATGCTACCAAAATTCAAAATGGTCGTCAGAGGTCAACTCTAAAAAATTTTTGTGGGCGCAAAACTCTAAAACTTAAAGTCAGAAATTATTCAAATTTTATTAAATTGAAGTTGATCCGTGGCGGCCATTTAGAATTTCAGCAAAATCTTTAAAAAATCACCTGCACATCTTAATATCATGGGGAATGTGATTGTAAATGTGAATAATTTCTGAATTTTTTTTATAGTTTTTGCACCCACAACAAGTTATGGAGTTGACCTCAGGTGGACATTTTGAATTTTGGTAGCATCATTAAAACTAGAGCCTGACGGCACTGAAGTAGAGCTTGTGTTGGGCTTCAGGGTCATTGTTTTAACAGGCCCGTGCCCTGAAATATTCGAAGGGGGGGTCGAATTTTGGATTGCTGGGTTATTTTCGAAATAAGTTAATTGGACCCCCTGTAAAAAAAACTGTTTGAATTTATATTTGGCGTTGAGCAAATAGCAAACGCATGTTGAGGGGGTCTGGGGGCATGCCCCCTGGGATTTTTGTTCGATTTTTAGCTACAAATTGGTGCAGTTTGGTGGATTCTGGAGGATGTCGCTGGGGTAAATTTTCAGCTTTGTGGTCACGGGGGGGGGGGAACCTCTCGACCCCCTCCCCCCCCCAACGGCGTGGTTTTAAGGAAAGCTAAGATGCAGCTGTTTCACAATTAAGCAACGTTGCACGTGTAAATACGCCCCCCAACTGCGTCTCTGTGTTTATTTTTAGGCCTATATCCGGTCTATTAGGGATAATCGGGTGGGCCTACCCTAATGGAAATAGGTCAAATCTGTGAAACTCAATGACCTCGACCTCCTTTGTTTTCACCAAGCTGGCTAATACAATGAAGTATGAGGGAGGGTTCTTATATAACCTTGTTCTCACTGAGTGACGTCACTGCGTTTTACAGAATGAAGTATGGGGGAGGGGGTGTTATATAACTTTGTTTTCACCGTGTGACCGTGTGACCCTGGGCTGGGACCAGGGTCTGGGACTGTGGTGCAGTTCATTATTCAAAGCCGATCTAGTAAACAGAAACTGTTTATATTAACCTGACAGTTTGGGTGGTATAGGCATATATGTTACTAGGCATACCCCAGTCAATGACAGGTAGGGGAAGGTACAAAAGAACGTGTCTAGCAAACAATTTAGTAGCCTAGGCACATTGCATGCTAGTAGGCCTACTGCTATTTGCTCAGATGTGATTGTAGTGTGTAGTGTTCAGATTGAAATAACTGAGTCAGGAGACAGATTAACTACTTCCACTGCCACAGTCGTTGAGCCAATGTTGATTTCATGATAGACCAGCGTAATAACAGTGTGAGACTGCAGGACAACATTAAATAGACTCACTATAATAGAACTCACTATAATAGAACTCACAACTCGATAAGCCTAGATATATTGAGATTGCAAAGTTATCGATATAATTAGTGAGGTAATAACTTGATGTTGAGTTGAAAACAATAATAGCCTAATTTAAATGTCACTTCTTGGGCTTCGCATATGGCTATGAGATTCATTAAGCATAGCATGTTTAGGCTATGCATTGCCTGAGGGGTGTTTTTAGAGGTTTTCATAACGTATTCAGACTGTAGGCACCAGTAGGCCCTAGGCCTACGTTTTTACTACAAATGATTTTTTTTTTTGCTGGATTAATGTTAGAGCATCGTCTATGAAGCTCGCAGAACATTAATGCCACATCGAGTGAATGTTTGTTTTGTTGGGCAGTGAGTGGCCGATAGGCATATTATATAGGCCCCATACATGTGTATTGGCAGGCCAGCTGAGACAAGACGTTGAATCAAAGTTGGCTTAACGTTTGTTCAACGTCGTAGATGGTGGACAAATGTTAAACGCACATTGATTCAACATCTCCTTGTGTCAGCTGAGTATTGTGTATGCCTCTGGGACAGACTGACCATACAGCCTTTACAAATCAAATCAAATCAAATTTATTTGCACAACAATTAACATTGTATCGGCAAAATCACATACATTTACATGTACTAAAAACATATTATATAATCATATTACAAATACATGGTTATATAAAATAAAATAAAGTATCCTTTAAAAAAGTCTGTATAAATTTAGATGTACTAAAAACATATTATATAGACATATTACAAATACATGGTTATATAAAATAAAATATTATTCAAAGAAGTCTGTCCCATGATATGGATCACATCACTTTTACAGGCAAACACGCATACCGCTGGACAATCACATGCAGCCAGCGTAGTTTCAATGCTGGCACACCGTCATTGACGCTGGCCCAACATTTGGTCAGCGTTGCCATATTAGGCCTACTATTAATGACAGGTGCACTCCCCAGCAAACACGAGACGTTGACCCAATGTTGTTTTAATGCCGGGCGGAGGCTGGACAATCACATGCAGCCTGCGTTGTTTCAATGCTGGCACACCGTCTACGACGCTGCCCCAACATTTGGTCAGCGTTGCCTTATTAGGCCTACTATTAATGACAGGTGCACTTCCCAGCAAACACGAGACGTTGACCCAATGTTGTTCTAATGCCAGGCGGACGTCGGAGACGGCGGGCCAACATTCAAACAACATTGGATTATAGTAGGTCACGTGTCGTATACAGTACTGGCAGCTTGGTATTGAGAGGCAGGTCAAAGCACTGAGGGTCAAAGTGTATTGCTAAGGTCACGCGTGACGTCACCTAACAGACATGGCTGACATAGTATTGTAGAGATAGGAATTGATGCATCATTTATATCAGGTTTCATCTGATCAGCTGATCCAAAATTCAAAATCTGGCTTCGAGGTGCGACAAAAAAAGTTATTCTTAACACACACATGGAGTTAGTTATGTTCCCGATTCCACAAATTTAAAGTTATCGCCGTGAAATTAATCATACGGGAAACCACTCAGACCCACATAGACCGAAAAAGTAGAGCGGCGCTCTACTAAAAATCAATTGCACATCCCCATACTGCTAGGAATGTGATGTTAAAATTTAAAAAAAAATTGTTGTTTTTGAGTTTTTGCCCCCCCCAACGTGACGCTTGATGCCGGAGGGAATCCTGGAGCAAATAAAATACCCCTTCCCCTACTAGCTGGGGATGAAAACCCTCTGGTATCTATGTTTTTTATAAAAATATTTATGCACTGTAAGGGTTAAATATTTGTTAAATATTTCTATGTCACCATAAGTGCAAAAAAATTTACCTTATGCAGCATTTGCTGGGAATCTTCCTGACTGTTAGTTCTTGACAGCAAAACTTCAACTTCTCTTTTGTGCATTTTTTCTAGCTCAGTCTGCATGGAAAAAACAACAAAGTAAATAATTAATTGAAAATTGTAGGCTACATATGTGGCATGTCCCATACAGTAAAAAATTTGATCATATTATCATTTAGCAGATGGAGGCGTATCCACATAGTAGACAGTAGTGTATCCAGAAATAAACAAGATCGCTGATGCTAACGATTTCCCCTGCCATTAAGCAAAGTCAATAATGGCCTCAAAGTCAAAGGTTAAAAATTAGGCCAAAGGTCATAGCCTGAAAATGGCACATCTACACACCCTAAGGGATGTGTGTGTGCAATATGAAAACAATCCAGCTAACGTTTTCCAAGAAATCGTCAAGAAACTGAACTTGTCATCCGCCATCAATTAAAGTCAATAATTGCCTAAAAATCGAGAGCCAAAAATTCGGTCAAAGGTCATAACCCCCAAAACGCACATTTACAGCCTCTAAGGGATGTCTGTGTGCAATATGAGAACAATCCAGCAAACGCATCGTGAGATATCATCTGGAAACTGAACCTATCATCTTTTGCCATCAATTTAAGTTAATAATAGCCTTAAAAATAAAAGTTAAAAATTAGGTGACAGGTCAAAACCCCCAAAAGGCCCTGAAGGATGTATGTATGCCAGACATGCTGATGACAATTTCCCCTGCCCTACTTCTTGCGCGGGACATAAAAAATATATTATGATAGTCTGGCTGGAACTCATCAGATGAAAAATCATCACTCTGGAAATTATCTCTTGTTCTGCTGAATTGTTTGTACTCGTATCTTAAATCTAAAGCTGGGATTGCTAACACAACTTGGACATTTTAAATAAAAACAATCCAATACCTCCCAAAGTGAATTATTTTATAAACTAAGCATCTATCATTAACTATTACACAATTTTCAGTGGCATTTGATATGATTTGAAACATGCTTAAAACCATATATATGATCCCAGCAGTACAAGGGTTAAGGGGGGGGGGTGCTCGAGTACACTGATTTTCCCCCTCGATATACCACTGGTAGGTTTGTCGAGAAAACCATATAACACAGGTTTTCAAAATTAGATATTTTTTATACAGTATCTGTTATCTGAAAAACCAAAGCTGTTATTGCCAGGCAATAATATTATCAACAGTATTTCTTATTTCTGAACATGACAGCAGCAAATAAAATGCAGCCATTATAAGTGTTTTATACATGTAATTTGACAGAAGCTCAGTCAAATGTTATTAACATTTACTAATACCCGGTAATTGAAGTTAAACATATTTATACAATATTGAAACGGTTGACATTTTTAAAAAAGAAATCCAGATTTTTTATATAAAATAAAATTAATGAAAGAATCCCATCAAAATAACCCTTAAATCACTCAAAAATTAAGGAGAGGTCTTGGTACAGTAAATAATCCCATAACTGAGCAGTTTTTATCCACAAAGTGTAACAGTTTAGACATTAACACACTTACGCCGACGACGCCAAACCTCAATTGCAATAACCCACAAGAAAAAAAATAAATAAAAGAGTAGAGCATAGTCCTGACTTTGGGCTTCCTTCTGTCATGATATTGCCACAAAGAGCAGAAACCCCCCCTCCCCCCACAAAATGAGAAAGAAGATTGTGTAATTGTAATCTTACCTTGTCTTTATTGGCTAGCTCCCTTGATGTCGATAGAGCCTGGTTTAGAGTGTTTTGGTGTTCTTCCAAAAACAGTTTGTAATCTTCTTCATTTTGCTTCTGTATTTGTTGTATTGCTAATTTTCTCTCTTCATCTTTTTGCTGCGATACATGCTTTCTGGCTTGTGTTATGGAGTCTTCAAGCTTCCCGTTGAATTCATCTCTCTCCTCCTTTGCCTGCTTTTCAATACAGGCTACTTTACTGCGCATTACAGATAATTCCTCCTCTAGCTTAGTAATTTCAGTCAATAATCTATTCTTGTCTTCAATGCATTGTCTCTCCATTGAAGTACATTTGTTTTCATAGTGCTCAACATTCTGCAAAGAGTTACATTAACAGTTTTGTTTAACAAAAGTAATTTTTCTATTTCGTTTCATTCGCTTAACTAAAATAAAAAACAAGAGCCCTGTGGTTCTGTAATTTAATGCATCCAAGATAATTTGAATAGAAAATTCAAATTACATAATGTATGTTGAATTTTGTAATCAAGGATTTAATTAATATTACCATAATATATATTGAAAACATTGTAATATACTGATATGTATATCAAGCATAGTAAATTTACTTATTAGCAAAATTTGAACAAAAAAGTTCTCATTAGAATGATTGTCAGTGGATAATCTGAAGATGTTATATTATGTTCTTTCAAAACTATTTTTGTCAGAAACAAAAGTCACTCTACATTAACAAAATGCATACATTATTTGTATATATTGATAGCTATAGCCTTTCATTAACTAAAATGAAAACATTAATCAGTATATCAAAATATTTTCCAAAAAAAACAAATTTGTAAAGACTGAAAAATTAATAATTTTTTTGAAAAGATGGCTGCCATCAGCCATTTTTACTAAATGGATTTAAAGATATTGAGCCTACAAACTTTTTTGGCAGACATCTTGGAATAAGGCTGTGTATGACTCGGTACCCACCCACCCCACCCCCCAAAAAAAAAATATATTGCTATGGAGAAAATCACACAGATCCTGTTTAATCAGATGACGAGAGTGGCATGAAATAGGCATTTATATGTATGTGCAGTCTAAGAAACTATACGCAGTCTAAGAAACTATCTGAGGATCATTTGAACCCATTTCTAGAATGTGGTTCATGTAATGACATTTGATGCAACACGCGGTACACCGGAGTACTGTTGTACCCCGGGGTACCGCATGATTTGCAGCGCTACCTGGTGAATGCGGCAGCAATTTGAGTTGCAGCAGGTCCCGACATTGAAAGAAGTTTTACCAATATTCCTTAGTGACAAAAATGCCCTCAAAACAACAACATTTTTCAAAATAAGAACGTTTCACATCTATTTTTGCGCTCTTTTAAAATCATTTTACACCTTTTGGTACCCAGGGTACAGCCCTGGAAAATAAATTAAATAATTAAACAAAATGACGGATTTCTATTTGGTACCCCAGGGTACCGCGTGGTGCATCATTTCTAGAATGTGGTTCATGTAATGACATAAAACAATGACCTTCCTGTCTTTGAATGTACCAACTGTTCTGTACTGTACCTCTTGTGTACTATACACAGATGTGTGGTATACCCAACAAAATACTGTATTATGGTTTTGCATTTTTACTCTTACCATTGAGTCTACACCACTTTCCAGTTTCTCTTTTTCACCCTTTATCAGAGATTGACTTTGTTCTTCTATCTTTCTAGTTTCTTCAGTCTGCTGTTGAGAAAGCCTATGCTGTTTTTCATTTATTGCGTTATCTTCTATCTTAGATTTCCATTTGGCTTCATTTTCCCATAGCGCTTGTGTCAATTCACCATCTTGCCATTTTTGATGTGCTGCTGCAATCTCCTTTTTTATAATTTTTGCCATATTTTCTGCTTGGTTAGCATGCCATATATTCTCAGCTGTAATGGAAATACACATAAATTATGAATAAAGTTGACACTTATTTTTAAGGTAAAACATTTTCCATTGATTGGATCAACTTAAAAATATGAAGGTTTAACTCTCTACCTGCTCATTATTCACTTTGGGATGGAAATTGCGGTAGCGTGAAGTGAAAATAAGTTGAAATGTCCTAGCATAGTGTGTTTACTAAAACACACTGTGCTAGTGTGGGTGGGTAAAGGGTTGATGGAAACCCTAATTCGTTTAGCTTTTTTCAAAAGATGCACATTAAAAAGAATGAACAGACCTTGCTTCATCTTCTGCTGCAAGTCATTCTCTGAATTTCTTTCTGCACCTTTCAAAGCCAATTCTAAAGAGTTTTGATGTTCATGAAACCATTCCACACGAGCGACATCGATCTACAGACAAACATCATACATATATAATATAATAACCATACAAATTGCCAAAATTAAAATATACATAGTTTTATTCATGACTGCCTTATTATATGCATATTTTCCAGAATACAGGTAGTTATAAATGATAAAAAAACAATTTGATAATTGGTCCATTGCTTTTCAAAAACAGGACAGGTGTTAAATGGATAATTGTCTAATAAATCAGAAGAGCGCTAATTTTATTCTGATTTTTGTTTAATTAATCAAATAATCTATATTGATAAGCTTTAAAATTAATATAATACAGGTATACATGGGTTATATCTCATTCAAATAGAATGTGCCTATTTTTCCACAAAATCATCACAAACATTATCCCTGTTAGATATAATATATCCCACTCAGTCCATCAATACAATTTGCATTCAAGTGTATTTGGCTTGGTTCATTTTAGAATTGTCCTGTTATCTTTTTTCTCTAACTAATTGAGGAATAATTGGTTATAGATAAGAAGGATCCCTGTAACATAATGTGATCAATTTATCTTGTTTGACATGTAGACTTTTCCCTGACAATTCTGCCTAAATTTTATAGATGGTGTGCCACATATATAGCCCGATATGATTTTCCTACTTTCTTTTAAATTTTGTCAAAAAAAATTTACATTAGAATATTCCAGGATGGTTCTGATAAAGGTGAAATAGAAAACAGAAGTATAAAAATGAGGTCTATCACTGGTATTAATAAGGAACTGTTAGCAGAGCTTGAATTGTTTGAACAAACAAACAAATAGATGGACAGAAAAAATAATGCCTTCGCCAAGGAGGAGGCATAATCATAACAACAAAAGACAAACAATAAATCTCATCCACATAGAGGGTTGAGACTTAATAACATTCATACTCACTCCTGTCTTTATTCTACTTGCTATTTCTGCATCTTTTTCCAGCACCCATGACTGTCTTGCAGATGCCAGCTTTTGCTCAGTGTTGTTATATAAAGATTGTCTAATTTGGTCAATTTCCACCTCATGTTCCTTGATCAATTCTGTTTTAATCTGAAGATAACATACTACACTGTTAAGGGGCAGACCATTTAATACCAGTAGGGGGTATGGTTTTTCACCTAGTCTAGTCATTTTTTTCCTTTCAACAAGAAAACATAACATTTTTTTTTCTCAGATCAAAAACAAAGAATTTTCTTTTCCTGGGATGTCAGATACAAACTTTTTTTTTCCAGGACATGTTTAAAGAACGGTGCCTTTAAAAAACCATTCAACTGCGAAAGGGGCATGCATGTGACGGTCACATGTAGGCATACAGTAGCCTATAGAGTACAGGCTGACGCATTAATATCAGCAACTAAACTGATTACAAGATACTACTCAAACGAGACATTGCGAGGGAATTTTTGCCTTTCTTCGGCAGTTTCCGGCAGATTTGGAAAGATCTGCTGGCTGTCAACAATCTATTTCTTTCTTACAGAGAAGTGAACAAATTATTTTTTTCCCATACTTTATAAAGCAAACTATTTTTTTTGGCCAATTTTGTGAACAAACTATTTTTTTTATGAAAAAAAGATAAAAGTGGTATTAAATGGATATTGTAACTGTCCATGCCTGACAAATAAAAATAAGAGTAAAATTTTTAAAATATTCTCACATGAAAATATTAGAAGCATTCCATGGATCAGCTTGGAAAATATACTCCTTCCAAAAATGCATGTCTCACAAAAATGTTTAAAAAAATGTCAAGCCTGTACAGTGAGTAGAATCTGCGGTGAGCAATCACTCTATTGGGCAGCCAATCCCATATGGGAGGCTACTTAACAATGAGCTCCCTATGGTAGCCAAATGCTTTAAAAGGCCACTACTTTATTCCAAATGTAAATACTTGGAGCAGGTTCTACTGTAGCAGTAAAAATATCACAATAAAAAAATATTCCAGTTAGATTTTCTCTTTGAAAACAATTACCCAAACAATAAATTTCGAAGGTGGAGTCAACATCAATCATTTTTGATCTTTAAAAAGCCTCAAGCACCAATGTTTATTTCTTTCAAGGTAGCTTACTACCAGAAATGTTGTCTTAATAGCTTCTTCTCAAAAGTTCATCAGATTGTGAGAAATACCTAGCAAAGCATGACGTCAAATCTGAAAGTAATCGAACCAAAGATATTGTGTTCACAAGCTTCTTTGGGTGGCTATTGAAAAGAAAATTACTGTCACTTCAAATTTAAATGTACAACAAACGGGAATAACATATCACAATTACAACTTTTTGGTGGCCATCTGAAAAATATCCTTTCGTATCTCTTTCTCCTACAAAAAAAATATATATCTGTGGAATATATATGTGGCAAATAAACAAATTTCATCACATAACTTTTTAATGAGAGCTTACATAATTTAAGGGAATGGCCTTTAAAGATGCTTAATAATTTTAAGTAAAAAAATTGAAGAAAAAATACAAATTTTATTGACAATTTTAATGACAAATCTTAAATAAAAAAAAATGGAAAAACCCTGACTACATTGATTATACAAGTTTAAATAAACAAAAAATCATCAGTTAATTTTCGAGTGAGAGCTAAATCACTTTATGGAAGCTCACATGGCTTAAATACTTACAGAAGTGATTTCTTTTTCGAGTCTGGCTTCCCATTGTTTGTTGAGTATTTGTTCTACCTGATCCTTTTCTTTACACACAAGAATGTACATATCCTTAACATCATCCAGATTTTTTTGCGTTTTAGTGATCTGTTCATTATATTCTATTGTTTTTTTCTGAGTTTCTTCCTCTACTTCACTCAACATCTCCTCCTTACTTTTTTCATGATGGGCGAGACAAGCTTTCCGACAGCTGCGAAAAAGATGGATATAAATTATTTTATGCAATTTTAAAAAAATATTTGTAGTCATAGGAGAACAAAGCAATTTGATCTTTAGTTCATTGGACACTGTTTCACAAAAATAGGACAAGTGTTCAATGGATAATTGACTGATAAATCAGGAGACGGCTAGTTTTATAATGATTAAGCAACACTCATTTTGATTAGGCATCAATTTATCAAGAAATAAAATAGCATAGCCTTCTACAAGCTTTGAAGTAATGTTTCCCGAGGTAACAAAATTAAAAGACCTTAAAGCAGCCCCTTGGGATGACATCAATTTTCGTTTTCAGCTCCGTACTGAAGTAGTGTATCCCACGGATCATGTTTTTATTTTTTTCAGAATTTTTATATTTTTACAAATATTTTTAATCAACATTTCTATGAAACCAGAAGTAACCCAAACAAACTATGTGTATGCCTGAAGGACGATTGAATGTTTTCACAGCATTGGGTCACATGCTGATGGCATCGGCCCAGCGTTGGGTAGACAATCAGTGCTGCAGATGTGTCCTCCCTGTCTTGACTATGAGACACCAATTAGAGGCCACTGGTTTGATCTTACCGTCTGATACGTGGGAATATGTAATCTAAAGTGCTGAATATTGCTGACTTGTTTTGTTTACATGGCAATATACGATCTGGAAATACAACTATTTCGCTCTTTTTCGGTGCTTTAAAATTGTTTTTTGACTTTTTCGTATTTTCAGTTAAGATCAGTAGGCTATATAGCTTCATATAAATTAAATTTTCAAAATTGACAACATTGAAAATGTCTCATCCCAAGGGGTCCCTTTAAAAAATGGCCTCCCTTTTCAAATTATTTACTGATACAAAAATTCGTCATCTCATAGCAATGCATGTAAGTACACACATGTACCGTAATTACCGGACGATACTGCGCTACTTTTTTTTTTTCACCGCCCGCACGATATATAACGATATATAAGACTGAAGCACTGATTAACCTGTCTGATCGCTCAGGCGAGTGCAATGAACCTTGAAAGGTCAGTGGTTTTTCTCACATCACAGAGGAGAGCAAGGAGTGTGTACGCGCCGTCAATTCGACACCTGCCATCATACCAGGAGGCCTGAACAAGTTGCTGCAACCACTCGACATAAGTGTCAACAGAACATTCAAGCTGCGCCTCAGAGAGTTGTGGGAGGAGTGGATGACGGCAGGTGAACATAGCTTCACCAAGACCGGCAGGATGCGTCGGGCTACGTATGCAGATGTGTGTGGCTGGGTCGTGACAGCATGGAAGCATGTTAATGTTTCCTGCATCAGATCAGGATTCAGGAAAGCCGAAATCTACTGTTCAGCAGACACAGATTCAGACTCTGATATGGACACTGAAATTGCTGATAATGACAACGACTTGCCTGCTGAAATCGCTGCACTGTTTCACAGTGACAGCGAAGGTGAAGACTTTAAGGGTTTCATCCCTAGTGAGTGATTTATTCACCACATACCAATTGACATTATTAAATGTGTATAACATGACTATATATATTAAATAATCACAAATGAAACAAGTGCCATTGTTCAAAATAAAGTGCTAACAGCTGATGACCACACACATAGTTTGTTTTCTATGTTATCCGTATCTACCATAATACTATATTTGTACAAGGGTTGATGGTTACTTCAGACGTGCATATATTCATGTTAATTACTCCACTCTATTGAACCGCAACACGCTTTATTCAAAGTATTCTGTTAATTATTATTATATATTATAATAATAATAAACACAATCTCATGCAGGCATCGTCAGCGTCTCGCATCTTGTCACAATGAATATTATAATATTATAATTATAATATTTCATAGAAATCGTGTTATAAATATACAAAGATGGTATTGTATTCGAACAGATAGTTATCAGTATTTTCGTGTTATAAATGAAGATTGTGTTGTATAATTAATTCAGATTATAGCACAAAAAAATCATAGTTTAATAAATAGTTATGTAGTTTATACAGTATGTGGACTTAATACGTCTTGATACAAATCGAAGGAAAGGGTTAATCCCATACGGAGAATACGGAGCTATGCTACAACTAACATAGGCTGATTGCAATCGCTGAGTGTTGTACAAACGTCACCTCATGAAGATGTTGACACCGGCTGAGTTGCCGACAGTCGCGCCTATCGACTGGAGCAAATCTCAAATGCTCTCGTGAACTATTATCCGGCGAGATTCTATGAGACTGAGCAAGCTGTCAATCAATCACCCGCACGTGACCTGCCAGTGGGTTTAACCAGCCTCTTGATGTGGGAGGAGTTAGAAAGAGAGGGGGGGTTTTGAACCAATCAGCGTGAGGACAGTGATGTCAGCCATCAGCAGTAGCGGTGACTTGCTGGATTAGCAGTGAAGCGCTAATATATTGTACACATTTATTATATTGTGTGCAATTAAATAATATTTCATTACCGGTAGTTATTTTCATTACCGCCGATTCAGTAATTTAATACTGTTATGATTATAAAGTATAGCTGTAGGCTAATACAACTTCCTGCATTAGCAGTGACGCGCCAATATATTGTACACATTTATTATATTTTGTGCAATTAAATAAGATTTCATTAGTTATTTTTATTACCGCCGATTCAGTAATTTAATATTAATAATTATTATTATTATAAAGTTATAGCTGTAAAACATAAGTTCAAACAAGATCACTTATAACCTATCTAGGACCCGAGCCGTCAAATTCTTCTTACTGACACACCATTAGCATTCACGACCGCCGTGACACGGCCATATCTGGAAATGCCTGGAAGTGCGCGGTAAATAACGAGTGCGCGATATCTAAGACTTAAGCACCAAGAAAGGCCTATTTTGACCCTTTGCGCGGAATAGACCAGTGCGTGGTATCGTCGGGCAAGTACGGTATACAAAATCACAAGTGATTTGACCTAGTGATTCAGACTAGATAGATGCAGAGTTCACAAGAACTCAAAAAATAACAAGAGACCAAAGGCCGCCATAATCCCTCACCCTTCCCTTGTGATGTGAACACACTAAATGCAAATCTAGGCCTAAAGTAGGTCAAAGATCATAACCCCAAAAGGCACATATTACAACAGCGAGTGATGTGTGTGTGCAGTATGAAAGAAATTGCCCAAGTTCAGAGACATGCTCCGGAAACGAGATATTCAGTGTCTACGCTATGGGGGGGGGGGGGGGGGACGCTTGACACAAGGAAAAGAATTAGAGCAATCACTTTCTATCTGTTCAAATAAACCAGCTGTGGTGACGAAAATTAAAATGCAACAGCCCTTATCTTGATTGAGCTATGGGGGAGTTGGACCCATGGAATTATTTTAAAACAATCAATTTATTAATAAAGAGTGTATCGTGCAACTAAATACTCTTGTTGTCCAAAAACTTTACTGCAGTGTTCTAAATCTTCTTAGCGAATCTTGCATATTGTGTGGTATTGGTTTAATGCAGAGGTGGCACCATTGAGGAAATTGAAATCAGTAGATCTACTGATTAATGTGAAAACCTTTTCAAGCCGTGATGGGCAAAACTGAAAGGTAGCGTAAGTGCTTTGGAAACCAAGGGGTTTAATTTTTTTAAAATTTTTGATTGATTTTTCTGCAATCTGAAGCAAAACATGTATTTATGAGAAAATTATCATTGATGCAATAATTTGACATAATATTGTCTGTGATCAGAAGATTGGAATATTGCCCAAAAATTGGTATTCTGCCAATAAAATCAGAATGGTTGACATCTCTGTTAATATAATGTATTGAAAAACAAGTAAAACTACCCAATAAATTTCTATATATTTTTAAAATGGCTGTGGTGACCCATACCAATCACTATGAAACAGCTCTAATCTTTTAACTTGATCGAGCGATGGGGGGTGGGCTAGACCCATGTATTATTTTAAATCGGGCAAATATTTGTGAGTGCATCAGGCTTACACCACACCGGACACACAGACGAAGGGTAACTCTACGTCCATCGTCCTTTCATCGACACCCCCTAAGTAATGTGTGTGAAATATGCTCTGGACATGATATAAGTCACTAAGCTATTTTGGCTGAGTAATAAGGTAAAAAAGTAGGTTGAAGGTCTTAACCACCAAAAGGCACTTTGGATGTGTATGTGTGCAATATAAAAAATAACTTCGGAGATACAGTACTGCGCAATTGAGACTTGTAGGGAGAATGGGAAATAAAATGAAAGGGAATTCACGTTTCAGGGTGAATTCCCTTTCACTTTTTTTACCAGTTTTCACGGTAGCCACTGGAGAAAGCAGGGGAAATAAATTTACCCAAGAAGGAAATGTATTTCACACCTGGGAGAATGAGTGAAAACGAATAAAAAGCTTTTCGTCTGATTTCTCCTGAATTCCCCAGATTTCTAATTCCCTGTCTCGCATAATGTGGAATCATCATTTTCAAAGATACATGTAATATGCATAAAATAGGCCTAATGCTCAGAGACAATGTACACTTGTGAAGTTGTATTGAAAACTACACATGAAACTGCGAAATCAGGGGGAATCAGTAGGAATCATTGGGAAAGCGGGGGAATTCAGGGGGAATTCGGGGGGAAATTCAGGGGAAATTGGGGAATCGTGTTTCCCCAATGGGGAAACAGAATTCCCTGATGGGGAAATCGATTTCCCCCAGATTGGGGAAAAAGGGGGAGGAGATGGAAAATTGTTCCACAAAAATTCCCATCTGGGGAATTTGTGTGAAACAGGTGGGGGAAATGAAAGGGAACTTTCACCACAAGTTTCAATTGCACAGTACTGTATCCCCCCAAAAAACAGATGGATGTATGAATGAACTTCATTGGATGGGGGATAAAAAATCAGAGCAAGCGGCTAAATATTAAAGAATGCATCATGCTCACAAAGAATTTCTATGTTTTTCTAACCGCAGTGGTTTTTAGTGGGTATTAATAAATAGCCATCATTTGCGAACTTGTCCCAGTTATGGAGTTGCACTCAAGGCAAAAAAAAAAAAAAATTGGTTGAATACTAGGAAATGTATGGTGCCTAAAAAAAATTCTCAGTAATTTAAAAAACAGTAGGAAGTCTTCCTTTCGAAATTGACAGGGGGGTTTGCACACATGGTCATAGCAATCAGTTGAAAGAGTGTATCAGGCTTACAAGAAATTTCTTTTTTTAATCTGGCAAATATTGGAGACAGTATCACCAGTCAGTAAACGTGTGATCCTTCAAAATTATGTAGTTTTTGCCCTCCAGCACTGTATGAAGGTGTAGCTGTTTGACCAGGTTTATTATATTCTGATGGGTATTCACCTTTCTATAGCTTGTTGTTTGTCCTCATCAAATTCTTTTACCATCTCCGCCATCTGTGTACTAAGCTCCCTGTTCAACTGGTTAACTTGCTCCTCCCCACAAGCCACCTCTTGTAGATGTTTTTCAACCTCCTGTACAAAGAATAAATCTTTGAGAATTAGGATTTGCCTGGTTACAATTTTTTAGTGTTTGAAGATGATAATCGATTTCTTTTCTAATATTATTCAATACATATGCATAAATTGTGTAAAAATAGGTACATTTTATAAAAAACAGGACACATCTTTTGTCAACAAATCATATCGTTTAATAATGAAAATATAACAAAAAATGTTGTGCAGTAGTCCCTCCAGGCACTTTTTTTCTGAGTACCAACGTGCTTTACACTGTTAAGCACCCCTTAAATGTGACTTTCCTTCTCCCCTCTCTGTATCTGCGAAATACAAAATGGAAATCTTTGACTGGGCAATGCTTGGTTTATCATTTTCACTAAATCTTACAACCATACTTACAATCATGTGTGAGTAAAAGGAAATATCGCCCTGTTTTAGATCAATTTGCAGTCATCTAGTGCCACTAAGGTAGCATTTAAGTGAGCCCTGAAGTCAGTCATTCAGCTCTGGTCTGTTGCTCGATGCCAGACCATAGATCTGCACATTTGTTAGCAGGATCTGCCTGATCTTGACAACCACAACCTTCTGTGCAGCCAGCCTTGCAGTTACATGATATAATGCGAATGTCTGGTAACGGATTGAAGAAAACCATTAGATTGAATACATTTTGTTGGATAAATATTGTTCGCCATCCATTCCTGAATTTGACAGTGGGTCTTACATTAATTTCTGATGGGATTCTGGCCATTTGAAAAACACATTTTGTTATCTTTTTTGCTTCATCTGCCTTTGATATATTATTTGTATTAGTCTTTTATTATTATTTTATTATTATGTCTTTTTTCCACAAAAGCATATCATAAAAGGAAATTCTAGGTCAGAAATATACAGACAAATATATATCCTGGGGGTACCCTTGTTATGCCAAATTTGTGCCAATGTTTAATCTGTTGGAATCTGTGGTATGTGTTATCAGCAGATGGCCCAGCCACATGGATTACGTGTCTTCCACTCCAAGTCAAGGTCAGCTAACATGTTGATCTACAAATGCTATTTGTTGCAGCAACTCGTTATTTGTTTTAGCAACTCACGATAATGCATCTTAGGTGGTGTCCACATACAAATCATAGGGTTGCGAAAAACAAGTTAATACTGAGACAAAGTTATTTTTATTTCACAACATGGCCCTACATGGCCTGCTGCAAGTAACACAATATTTGAAATACAAATTAGTATCAGAGAACTACAAGTTGTTTTTGTCGAAATACAAGTTAAATTCAACTTGGTTTTCAACAAGTCCAACATGTACTTCAAGAGAGTTAAGATGTAACTTGACAACATTAACTTGTATTTCTACAGGTCTAACTTGTATCATGACAACAATAACTTGTATTTCGACAATGCGTAACTTGGCATTTTGTATACAAATCTACAGCATACACATCACTGCTTCATTCTGATTGTCACATAAAGTGGGCCAAAATCACAATATTTTTGACACGATGATATTTCTGACACGATGGTCCCGCTCCCATGTAATCAAAATTCTGCATTAAAGGCACAGACACCTTTGCTTATCAACAAACCTCTAGTTGTTTCTGTAAAGATGTCTTGTCTTTTTTTAGTAGTGTGATCTCACGATGCAGTTGAGCTTCGAGCAGTGACTTTTGGCCATTTTCAATTGAGACATCTACATCCTTTTCCAATGTCTAGAATCATAATAGAAACAACATAAAAAAAATGTCTACATTTATCATGTTATCTGTATTACCATCATCTTTGTTGCCTAGAAACTCACACCAAAACGATTTCGTGGTGGAAAAAAATGCATATAACTTCTTTACTATAATTGCCTGATTATGTTTTTTTATGTGGAAAGGCCTATGTAGTATTTATCAGGTGTACAATATTTATGGCTAGAGCACTGATTAATCTGTTGAGAGTAGAGTGCAATCAGCATTCAAAACTGAAACATTTTGATTATGGCTGATGTGCTTATGCTGTGTTAATGCAGGCGAACAGCACTTGTGGAATATTGAACCAGTACATGTATATCGAGACAGTTATTTCAGATTACCTGCCAAGAAGAAAGGGTCATATCTGGTGACCCTGTGGATTAATAATGCTCAGCAAAAGGATCATATATAATATATCATATAATTATGTACTCTGTAATAATAGTATGCCTTAATATAAACAGGGCATTGAGTTCTGAAATTATGAAATTTCAGCAGCTGAAATTATGAAATTTCAGCAGTCATGCTTCTGATTATTAATTGGCAATAGGATGCACAACGTGGTACCCTGGGGTACCAAATAGAAATCTGCCATTTAGTCTGATTATTTATTTCATTATTAGGGCTGTACCCAGGTATAACAAAAATGGTAAAATAATTTTAAAAGAGGGCAAAAATAGATGTGAAACGTTCTTCTTTTGCAAAATATTCTTGTTTTGGGGGCATTTTCATCACTATGGACTATTGCCAAGACATCTTTCAATGTCGGAACCTGTTGCAACGCAAATTGCCGCCGCAGTCACCAAGTGGCGCTGCAAATCACGCTGTATCTGTACATCGGTACCCCGGGGTGCCACGTGTTGCTCATAGACAGATTAGTCAGATTACTGCCCATCAAATATGAGCTGGTGAAATGTTGTTTCTGCATGGCTTAGATCTTGGTGATCACATTAACCTACATGTGTGGGTGTGTGTCTCAGTGGAAAATAAAAACCTAGCCAGCCATGAAAGGGACCAGCCCAGTTGTGTCACCAAAATCTAAATTTTTCTAATTTTGTTGTTATTTTATAACAGTTTTATTTTGAAAGCTCCGATGAGTTATATCTAAACAAAAAGGTGTATTTTGCTGATGATCAGCCCAGCAGACGCAAGCCATTGTCTCAATGTTGTTTTGATGTTGGGCCAATGTCCTAGATGGTGGGACAACATCAAAACAATATTGGGTCAATGTATTGTGTTTGTTGGGAGTTTTAATAAAGAGTACAGTTGGTAAAATGCATTTTGATAAAACACTACTACGATTTATTTCTGCTTAGATGCTTTTAACAACTAACATTTTTTAGCTTGCACTGTGTCTCACTCTCTTCCAATAGCTTCTTTGTAGTCTGTAGATCAGTTGTTGCTACTTCCAACTGAGATTGTAAGTCTAATACTTGTTGACGTTTTGTCCGATACATACCAAGACATCGCTCCAGTTCTTGTCGTAGACCCTGCGATGTCTGTTCCGTAGACAAAGTTTCAGACATTGATCTAGGATTGACAATGAAAAAAATATCGTTCAGTATATCGATCGGGATACATTTAAAAAACCTTCATTCCCACATTTTGTTATATAGTAATGGTCTAGCTATCTGGCAGTTTGCCAGATATCAGCAATATTAAAATAAATACAGCTATTTTGGTTGACAGATATAGGTCAAAGATGATATTCCCTAAAAGGCACATTTTACATCCCCTGAGTGATGTGTGTGTGCAATATGAAAGAAATCTCTCCATGGGTATCCGAAATCTGCTGGGAAACTAAAATAATAAAATTAATAATTAATAATAATTGTATAAGTATCATATAACGATGAATCATATAATGACTTGCAACTATTTTTACTTGAAATTATCTGGTTACAACATACCTGGCACTATCTGGTGGTTCTTGTGATCCCTTCATATTCCTGATACCAAGATTGGCATATGAGTCATCTAGTTGAAGATCAAGTTTTCCAAAACCTTTAAGTGATGAAGTGTGTGATGCAATACCAGATGGATGGATGCCAAGTGTCGACACAGATTCATACAAAGACACCTGTTCTTTCAACTCTCGGATATCACCCTAGAAATAACAACATGCTAGAAAATATCTTGAGCTGATATGTAACGTAATAGTGATAAGCAGCATTGCTGAGGTCACTATGTTTAATAACTGATTGATTACAGAACTAGAACACTCTTTGATGAAAATAAAATTTGAGAGAAAACTGTTGACAATCGAAGCATACTGCCGTTTTTTAATGTTCTTGAAAGGAAGTTTGTGACACACTAGTCAAATTCCAATAATTTAAAAACAAAAGCCTTCTGCTTCAACAGGAATTCATAAGTTAGGAAATTAAAATAACATGGCCATAAATGGATTCTTACCTGCAGAGCAGAGTTCATATCTTGCAGGATTGTGTTACTGGAGAGTGATTCATGAAGCTGGTGCTTAGTTTTGGCAAGCTCTTTTCCAGTACCTGAACATATAATATTGATATGTCCATAACAAATTAATTGTCCATATTTAAAAAGAGGATTGACACTTATGAATAAATGGTCACATCTTACCTGCTTCCAGTAATTGTTCGCATTGTCTTTGACTTTCTTCAAGACTACGGCTAAGACGATTAATGGTGTCCCCTCGCTCTATCTGAGTAGACTCCGAAATTCTGGTTGCATTGGATAGTTGCTTCTTGAGTTTATTATTGTCATCTACCTGAAATTTCGATTCAATATGATACACTCAAATGCCAGTTACAAATTAAGAAAAAAATAAACTATTAAAAATAAACTATTAAAAAATAGATATCACCCAGATTAAATGATTCAATTTCCTGGGCATCTGAGAGACCAAAAGAAGCCACATGAAAGGGGCTGGCTAAATATTGGGCTAATGTCAGCACCATTGGTCCACCAGTGAACAAACATTGGACACGAGTGTGTCAAGAAGTGTAAATCAAAAAGTCAGGCAATGATAGTAGGACTGTGAGCATGGAAAATAAATGCCATTGAGCACATGTTGGTGGTTCAGCATGATGCCAGGCAGGTGCTTGAGATTAGTGGTCAAGAAACAGTGTCATGTCTGGTGACTCGGTAGAATATTCAGCAAAGGTATATATTATATCACAATCATACTCTCCATGCAAAGTTTTAAAAAAAAATTAGCTGTCATGTTTCCAGGTCCCCTGAGTTTTCCATTTCAAGAAGAGTAAAAGGAAAAATGTAAAAATCAGGCAGGTAAGATGTAGGTTCCATTGCTAGAGGGGGGGGGGGAACATTCTCACCCTCAGGAACACAATTATGCTACCAGAAAAGCTTTTGGGCCAAAATTCAGAAATTTATTAAATCTAATTTTATATCATTTATCATCAAATTAAAAATGTGCACAAAATTGTAGTACTGGTATTCCTAAGCCTGCTATAATTGAGTAACATTGCTTACAGGGCTAAGTATAATTTCAAAAGGAACTACATAGGGACAGCCACGCACATGATCCCTTTAAAATGGGTCGAGGACTAATCCAATGTGATGGGGTTTATGTCTAATGATAATGTGATGCTTGAGGCTTTATAGAGTTGCTTTATCATATTCCACATTACAGTTTTTAACTGATAAAATTAAAAAAAGTTAGACAGTGGAACTAATATGTAAATGCAATGCATGGCCTGATTGGTTTGTGATGAAACCTCAACTTTCTAATGATCAAGTGACATCAGCCATTTCGAGTCATGGCCCGGCATCATCCCAGCAAGCAGAAACTTTGACCTGATGTTAAATTCATGTTAGGCCAGCAATGTAGACAGTGATGCGGCCAGCAATGCCGACGGTGGTCGAACGTTACACCATCCTGTTCATAGGCATGAGTGATCAATATTTATGGAAAGGTGCGGGCAGCCTGAAATGTATTGCACATGCTTTAATCAGATATGCGACACTGTGATACCTTGATACTTATTATACACTATATCCGAAATCAGGAGTTGATGATTCAACTATGTTCGCAGATTATAAATCAGCATTTTTTCACCAAACAGTCAGGTTAGCGTGTTATGAAGATTACTATTGTCTGTGGCCATTTTTACTAGGGGGCCTAATAATCTGACTACCATATACTAGTATTTCGAGCCCTGGACTGTACATGGCCAAGTTGGCATGCAGTAAACCACGCTGGTATCCGGCAACTTTTTGTCTGATAGGTGGCGAAATTCACTGCCTCAAATGGAAAAAATGTTTTCATGTTGATGGATGCTGCGACCTCTGACCTGTCCTGGTACAGTCCTCTAACACCAAAGTTATAGAATATAGGATAATAGATTTGTTTTCAAGTGAAACATCCGCAAGGTTGCCACATTCCATTCTGTTGCTTAAATTATATTGGCATATTTCAGATCGATAGGCCTATTTCACAAGTGTCGTGTTAAAAATCTTGGGAGAAACATTACACAACTCATGTTTTGTAACAGCTACATTGAAAACTAAACTGAATGTTTAATCAGGAACACCCTTTGTGGCAAATAACATTTGAGGAGCTCTCCCATGTTGTAATAAACAATATAATTATCTACTTTTAACAGTAATTTGGCAAGCATTGATCATGCAGTTATCTTTTCTCGCATATATCTCTGGGTGTTTTTTACTGTTTTTTACAAGGTGTTCTTGAAATATGTTTTGTGAACACGTTCATTATAGTACATGTATATGAATCCCACTAATGTAAAAATAATACAAGTTTACCTGCTCCTTCAGTTGTGCATTGATTTCATCCATCTTTTCTTTAAGTGATAGTGTTTGCTGTTCGTGTTTACTTTTCATACTGTTGATGAGAGAGTCACATTGTTCACGAGCACGACTCAAACTTTCACTGGCTCCCACTGTAGTCAACTCCACATTTAATGTTTCTATGGTCGACTCAGCTTCCTGCAGCTTTTGTACTAGCTTAAAAAAAAGAACAGAACAATAGATAGTTTTTTAGACACATATGTAGTATTTGATTTAACACTAAACCACAACAATCGTTATGAACCAAAAGAATGGGCCTTCTAATGGGTTCCCATACCACAGGATATATGCGAGGAAAGATAACTGAAGTATCAGTGCTTGCCAAATTACTGTTACATGTAGATAATTATATTGTTTATTACAACATGGGAGAGCTGTGGTGATCCCCACACTTTTTCAAGTAGTTCTGAGCTCCTAGGTCCAGGATATGACAAGTTGGGAAAGTAACCAATCTGACTTAAGTCAGTACTTTGGTCTTATTCAGGGTATTCTATAATGTGATTGATCATAATTGTAGGAATCATGTAAGATTTTAGTTTTAAGTTTTTCCTCAGATTTCAAACATGTTTTGTGGTAGCCGTTTTTTGTGGTGCTAGTTTCAGGGATGACCCTAATCCTGCTGTTCTGGGTAGGAGAGGGCAGAGTGACAACGTTTTATGCATCTTTATGTCTCCTCCATCCTTTAGTTTTGATTCACATGATTCAGGCTGCCGCAACCTGATACTGAGAATTACAATGTAGAGATGTGTCTACATGTACATACAAATCATGAGTGATTAAGTTATCAAGATAACATGTTTGCAAGTCAGAATATTTAAAATGACCATCATTTTTATTAAAAGCACATAAACCTCTACATCTCATCGCCAGGCAGATAAGTTCCTACAAATAAAATCAAACTAGCAGTTTGAAATAACACAATCACAAAACTAAAAAAAACTAGATGTAAGTGTTCACCATGTAAACACCCAAGAAGGCTCCCCCTCGCACTTTTCAAATAAGAGTTATACACTAACTATAATTTTACCAGATAATCAATTTGTACATGTAATTATCAAGTAATATTATGAGGCAGAGGCTAGCAGCTTTAGGCTATCTAGGTGCTATTTTGACTCCAAAAAATTGCCGCCATGACCAGGATATTTTCCCAAATTTTCCGAAAAATTGATGCAGTCCAGGAAATAATAATAAATATGGAGTATATCGGATAAGCGGCTTTGAAGTTATCAGGGTGACAAGGTTCTAATTTGACAAAAAAAGATTATAAAGATGGTCGCCATGACCCCGATATTTTCCCGAACGTTCTTTGAAGTTATCAGGGTGACAAGGTCCTAAATTTAAGAAAAAAGGTGGCCACCATGACACAGATATTCTTCCAAACTTTCTGAAAAATTGATGCAGGCTAGGAAATAATACTACTATGCAGTATTTTGAATATCGAGTATATCGGATTAGCGGCTTTAAAGTTATCAGGGTGACAAGGTCCTAATTTGACAAAAAAGATTAAAGATGGCCGCCATGACCCTGATATTTTCTCGAACTTTCTGAAAAATTGATGGAGTCTAGGAAATAATATTACTATGCAGTACGTTAAATATTGAGTATATAAGATAAGTGGCTTTGAAGTTATCAGGGTGACAAGGTCCTAAATTGATGAAAAAAGATTAAAGATGGCCGCCATGACCCAGATATTCTTCCGAACTTTCTGAAAAATTGATGCAGGCTAGGAATTAATTTTACTATGCAGTATTTTAAATATTGAGTTAATCGAATAATCGGCTTTGAAGTTATCAGGGTGACAAGGTCCTTATTTGACAAAAAAAAGAATAAAGATGGCCGCCATGACCAGAAGATTTTCCCGAACTTTCTAAAAAATTGATGCGTCCTAGGAATTAATACTTGTATCCAGTATGTTTAACACCAAATGAATACAAAAAGCGGTTTTGTAGATATCAGATTGACATGGTATAGAAAGTCCATGCGCGGCGCCGCCGCAACCGCTGCCGCCTGACGAAACCGTACAAAAACAAAAGGCCTCCCCCTGGTAGGGGGTAGCCTTAATGATCACCCTTTCAAAAAAATGACTGACCTCTGACTAAAACCTTTTCATTTAGCGGACAGGTAGGTAGGTGGAGATTGGTAGGTAGGTGGAAGAGTAGGTAGGTAGGTATGCCTACAGGGTAGGCGAGCTATACAGATCAGAGGTTCCTGAGATATAGAGTTAACATATTTAATTCTATACATGTATATTTAACATATGCCTACATACAAAATCACAAGTGATTCTCAAGCTATCGAGTTCACGAAAGTGGAGGCAGTGGAGACAGAGATGGCTATCCAATAAGAACATACATACACATACAGAAATCATACCTGTTGTTTTCCTGTCTCCAATGATCTTATCTGTGATTCAATTCCAGCAACGTGACCCTGTAGTTCAAGCTCCCTGCGTCGTGATTCGGCCAACAATTCCTGTGACTGCTCCAGGCTTACGCGACTCCCAGATAGCTCATCTGAATGATAACAATGACACAGCTATCACAATATGCATTAGATAAGGCAGTCAAACTGGGATACGTAACGTTATACCACCATAATGTATTCATAAAACCTACACTATTATTGGTGCATTTTACACATTTGTATTTCGCTAAGATTATTTTATGTTCGAATATTTAGGTTCATGTCGTTTTCCTTCAGATATTTTTTATATTAAAATTAAAGTGCATACACTTATTTTCAAACAGTAAGTGCATCCTCAAATATAAGTGCATGCATGTTTAACTCCTAGAACACGGACGTCGACCACAATAGACAGCCTGGATTTTCCTTTTATAACCTTTGATAACCAATTGTTAAAAGTAAAATATAAATCTTGAAACACTGATATACATGCACATGTATGCTGGGAGGTAACTAAATTTCACAACTCACATACATTTTTGATCACTTGAAGTTGTGAATCGCGGCAGCGAGACACAACTTCAAGTTAGCAAAAATTAAAATTGCATAGCTCAGTGCTCAAGGGGTTAAGCATGGGAATCTCAGTGCTCCAGGGGTTAAGCATGGGAATACGGTAAATCAAATATACAATCAAAAATACATAATTTAAATTATGGGTTATTTTTCCACCAAGATATTGTCAGATGACACATAATTAATGTGATTCAAAAAATTCGGATCCCCTGTGGAGCTACAATGCTTTGCTCTGCAGATCGTTGCACAACAAAAAAATCCTGGTGAGAATTTGCATAATTAAAAAAAAAATGATAACACACCACAATACAAAAATACAATGAAATGATAACACACCACTAGCAAGCGTGAGTTTGTGCATAAGGATGCGTATCTCTTTGTCACCTACATCCGTCTGTCTTTGTAATGTATATGTAAGCTCCTCTATCTGCCTTCCCCTAGCATCATATAAAATCTGTAACTGACTTAATTGTCTCTTATCTGCTGTACCATCGACAGAAAGCAGATATTGCTGTTGGTCAGCTTCCCCTCCGAGTGTTGCGGGGTGTGGTGCCACAGATGGACTTGAGCCTTTATCTTGAAGGTTTGAATTGTTAGTGGTTCTGTCTTCTCGGCCATCTAAATTTTCTGCCCGATGTGTTTTCTCATGTTGGCCACCTGACTTCTCAGCTACATTTCCAGAGTCATGCACTCTGTTGGAATATTGAACTTTGTATGAATCAGGAGTAGGAGGGTTGGATGTAACAAGATGTTCCTCATGCGATTGTGCTGCATTCACTTCTTGTGGAATTATCTCTGCGGAGGATTCTCTGCTGTCAGCACGCTGCATGTCAAAATGATCATTATACTTGTTATCATCATTGTTTGCTCCATCAATCTCCCCTCTTTCAAAGTACATGTAATACTGTTGCGGGGGATATCCATTAAACATATGTTGCTGTGGGTGCAAATGCGCCACTTGGTGTTGATGTTGTTGTGTAAGTTGTTCACTGTGTGGGTATTGGTGATGATACTGTGTCATGGCAGAGGTAACATCGGTTGAAGACATGTGGGCGGTATATTGTAAAGGGGGCTGTTGATGGGACGGCCATGTAGACAGCATTCTTGGCTCATCCGTATGTAGTGCACTGAAAATAGAATTTAAACATTATAAAACTATACATTGAAACCTGAAATATGAAAGGTGGCGTCACCTGGAGCACACCCTATATAAACCCCTACCTGGTGACTATTCAGGACTTTACAAATCCTATCGACCGATACCCAGATCAACAGCAGGGTTTCCGCCAGGATTGTTTGAGAGGGGGGGGTCCAAAAGGGGTGGGGGGTCTGGGGGTCCAAAAGGGGTGGGGGGTCTGGGGGTCCTCCCCCAGGAGTTTTTAAATTTTGGTGCTTAAATAGGGAAAATATTTTAATTTTTCTTGCCAACAAGGGGGGATATCCCCCCCCCCCCCTGTGGTGCTGAGTGGGGGAATCTGGAGCCCCCCGAACCTCCCCTGGCGGAAACCCTGAACAGAAAAAAAATGCCTGCGGGCTACTGTATGTGACTATGTACCAAGCTCGATAGGCAACTATCAAAAGTGAAATAAATGTAATAAAAAAATAAAATATGACACTCAACATATTGCTATCAATGATTATAGTCTGGAATTTGCATTGAACACTGTACTGTAAATTATTTTATGAATTATTGAGACTTGTTTTTTGGACAACCTTGCATTTTTGGCGGCCTACCACAGGCCATTAGGAGCCAAGTCCGGGGACACCACCCCCACGATTAATTGTGTAAAGCCCTGACATTGTGTTGAAGCTTGGATTAAATTTACTCTAGACATAGCTGTTTTTGTGAATTGTCTGTTATAAAATTGATGTGCAGAGATCGAAAGACTTCCAGTTAAATACTAGAACATGTAATGTGAGTGCCAGCATACACTGTTCCCCATAGTATGTGTCCCATGTGGGTATAACTATATACCCCACCCCAATATTCAGGGTGGGGGGTGGGAGATAACCTAAAAATAACAAAAGTCAATGCAAAGTTATACTAACACTAACAGAATCATTTGTTTACCTGTTGGACAGAATCATTTGTTTACCTGTTGGAGTAAGTAGCATTATCTTGCAAGGAATGTGCTTGTGATACTTGTGAACGAGTGGTATGTTGTGATAAGCGAGAGCTAGTATGTGATACATCTAGTTCATCTTCCTCTGACAGGTCATCAAAGGCATTGGTGAGTAGTGCTTGCAACTGTAAATACAATAAAATATCTAGGTATCTAGATAGATAGTATCCATATACATGTACTAGGTGTGCCCCTACTACATACCACTCACATACTACATCATCTCAGAATTACATTACATATTCAAACGGTCTAGCTTTTGAAATATTTAATAACATTTATTTAAGTTTATAACACAATACTTGAGCCTCATTCTTAATTAAAAACAATTATTCATAATATTGTATTATTAGTCCAAGATTCTCAGTACGGTATTTATTTATTGAGTGTCTATTGAAATTTCAAACAAACCAAACAAAATTGAAATCGGATAAGAATTGATGGTGGAGAAGCATTTCATGTAAATTGCTGACATAGTGTCCTAATTAGGTCTTAATTAGGTTATAAGTTAATTAACAATTAAAATTTCTGAAATCCTTGAGGAAATTTTATGCACAGACACAAGCTCTTTCAAACAAACCAAACAAAATTAAAATCGGATGCGAATTGAGGGAAGACAAGAATTTCTTGAGAATTCTGGACAGAGTGTCCTGATTAGGTCTTAATTAGGTCATAAGTTAATTATCTCTGACGATCTGACCCCAGCTAACACGAGACATTGATTCAATGCTCCGTTAATGTTGGCCCACCGTTTGCGACGTTAGTCCAATATTAACCTAGCATTGGCTCAATAGCTCGTGTTTGCTGGGACATTGCCAACAATAGGACCCAAATGTATCTAACTTTATTACTTACAGCTTAACCCTTGTGCTGCTAGAACTGTATACGATGTCAAGCATTTTTCAGAAAAAATGAATTGTCAATCAAATAAATATTTCTTAAAAGAGTTCGTGGTAGCATCTTACTTGATTAAATAATTTAATATGAAAGATGTCTATTCTTGTATCAATTATATGCATATTTATTTGAAGTTAGAAATTTGAGCTTTAAAAGAATGAAAAATAGTAACAAAAAATTCAGCAGCAAAAGGGTTAGGATAGACATAATCTACCTCTTGCTGTCTCTCCTCTTCCTCTCTGTGATATTCTGCTTCTTCTGCATCATGCAGCGCCTGAGCATCAAAATTTATACTTGTTGCAGCACCATTTCTATGAGGAGCAGTCATTTTTTCTGGCACCTACAAATTTATGACATACCATGAATCTTATTATACGAGTTACTACGACAAAAACGAAACATGTGTGAATGTATGTCAAAGTTATACCGACCACCTTGCCATTGATGGATCAACTTCACATTTTACATAACCATCGTTAGGCATTGAGCCAGAGGGCGGCCAAAGGACATTTAAATTTTAATAAGTGCCCAAATATCTTCTCCACTTTGCAGCTCTACAACGGGGCCCAGGAAACACAGTATGAAGAGATGTGATGATTGTCATGTAGGCAACATCGCAGTAAAAATGGCGGAAATAACGACATCATTATCGCCGTTCTTCCCGACATCTGGCCTATACCTTTGTTTCATTTTTTATAATTCTTAAGCGATCTTGTTAACATCTAAAATTCTGCCAATCTATACATCATTAATATGTAAAAAAATAGGCTATATTATCACTTATATTTCACACAAACTGTTTGCTTACCACTGTCTATGTTCTTAACAAAAAACAAAATGGCGGACGGTCACTGCGTATTCCTGTTATTTGTCAACTTGATATATCTTCTTTTATCATTATATTCACTGGTTTCTAGTCTACTGTCCCTGTATAGAATTTATCATAGTTCTAATTGTATTTGTTGTTTTGTCACTGCATTCATATAGGCCAAATTTGTGTCTTACATTGCATCATTAATTATTTGTCAGAGCAGTACCGGTAGTTTATAAAACATTTAGGAAAGTTGCTGCTCAAATGGACAGTCAAAGTGTGAAAACTGATTTAACACACTGCAGCAGTCATAGCACCATTGATTTCTTCAAGCTGGGAAGAACCAGAAATGTAGGGCTAAACCTATATTTCAAACCTTATTTCGAACGCTGCCTCCCCCCCCCCCCCCCCGCCCCAGTGCTGATGATCTGTAAAAATTGTTGTGTGTTTAAAATCACACTCCTTGAATGAGCAAGGAGTGTGATTTGCACTCCAATACATGTATGTGTTGCCTTCATTTCTGTACATTGTACGAAGCATGACATTTATTCTTATGCCTCAACTTTGTTTTAGGTGTGTGATGGTGTGCGCGTGCAATCACACGCCTAATACTGTAGATCTGGTAATATTCGTGAGGTTTTAATATTCGCGAATTTCGCGAAGAGGGCAAATTCGCGAATTCAAAGATCTCAAAAATTATTATTATAATTTAGTGCTACTAAAGAAACATAAAAATTCACTAATTTTAAACTTTGTGAAAAGTCCAAAAATAAAAAATTCCGAAAATTAAAATACGCGGAAATTACTAGATCTACAATCATCAGCACTGCTTCCCACAATTATTTTTTTTACAAATTTTATATGTTTTACACCATTTTGTTACATGGATTTGCTCCATGAAATTTTTTGCAACTATTATTTTCTAATATTACTGCAACTACACTGAAAATGTCATGAAAAAAATATTACATCATTTAAAAGTTAGATCATTTAACCAAATGTACTAAATTGCTAATTATGACGCTACTCTATAAAGCCAATAATTAATAATTTCATTCACTTATTCTCAATATTTCATTACACTGTATGCCATATCAACGAGGATCACATGATTTTCATTGATTTCTCAGTATAATTCTTATACTTATATAAATATAATATAATTTTGTGATGTTTATTACAGCTGGAGTCTAGGACTACACATGTACCTGGTTTGACATTAACAGAGGTGAATAAATTTCGCTGATTTCTCAGTCAATCATCTACCAATTTTCATTAAAATTTTACAAGCATTATGTTCTAATGATGTGGCGACTACCAAGGAGCTTGTATGGATGGAGATGCTGTGACGTCCCAGCTGTGAAGCCACCCACGGCAGCGGACGCCATTTTGGCTCACCCAAAACATTGGGTCTACTCCGCGTGATAACCATTGCTCAAGCGTATTTTTTTCTATTCAATTTCACAGTACTTTAAATACTTTTCACAATGCCTGCTTGTTCAGCGTATGGTTGTACAAACCGACCAGATAGAGATCGAAAACGTTCAATTACCTTACATCTGTAAGTAGTCTTATCAGGTTTTTTACATGTTTTCGGATGTGCATGGATGGAATACTGAGATAAGAATTAGTTCCCTACGGTACTGTGGGCTCTGTATACAGTATGTATATGTATGGATCCCGGGCAGGGATAGAGGGTTGTTTAGTAAAGGGGTCTAGATGTGGGGGTTGGTCTCGTGTCGATATATATTTATTTTGAAAGGGAAATTTCACTAAAATAATTATTCGTTTTGTCTAGATGAAGGGGGAGGGTCGCATGACGCAATGTTGTAAATAAAATATTTGTCTCTTGTATCAGAGGCGATACCAATCATAGGCAGTCCATACGTAATGGTGGCGTATTATTAGATGTTTTATGATTGTACAGGTTTCCAAAGAATGAAACACTTCGAGACAGATGGGTTAATGCACTGAGACAAGAGAATTTTGTACCATCACAATTTGCTGTTTTATGTTCTAAGGTTTCTTATTCTTCACTGTGTTGCCATGCGTTAATTTTTTTCACATGTACACAACAGTGTGGATATACAGTACTTTGCAGGGCAATTACAGCATTCGAATACATGATAGCAGTTACGTTGCCTTCGTGGTTACCCGACCCCCATGCCTAACAGGACTAAATTATTATGCGTTGTAAATGTGTTATATCGTTATTAACACATTTTAAGTATATAATAACTATATAATGATGTCGCTATCATCCTGAGATTCAAGGTGGGTTTTAACCCAGAAGGACGAAATATTGTTTTACAGGAATTCCATTGTAATGGATTGATCTATATCTTATTTAAATTATATTTTTACATGGTGATTGTTTCTTCTTATTGTGATTTTATTTTAGATTCATGAGTTAAAAAACGTAAGCAAATATGCCTATGCTTCAAATATGAGACGGGGTATAAGGGGGTCACCATTCAATTTCCAGAAGGGGGGCTGTAGTCTTTTTGAAATAAATAATTTCGGTCGGAAATAATTTACTTCAAGAACTGTTCTATATAAACATGTAATAAAATTTATAAGACTTCTAAATACCGTAGGCCTACATGTATAGACAATCATTGGCCAAACAATTTATTAAAAATGTTCTTTTCTCTTGCCCCCTTAGTTGGCACCCCTCTGAGTGGGTAGCCTATAGTGTGGTCTATAATGAGTATCCCAGAAAATGAGACATTCACCAAGGTGTGGTTCATTCGCCGTCTACGACGTTGGCCAAACATTAATACAACATTTCACAACGCCACCTAGCAAACACAAACATTTGTAGAACCCTTGTGCAACGTCGGCCCAACGCCTTCGACGATGGGCCGACGTTGTCTAAATGTTTGTGTTTTCTGGATCGTCTTTACAGGGATTCATAGTGCCAGCAGTCATGAATACAGACCACCGCATCGTTTCTTGGGTTAATCAAGATGGCCGCTGGGTGCGTCGATTGGCTTCACTCACTGCTGACACAGCAGCCGTCACGTAGCCTCTCCACTCATATAACCTCCTTGGCGACTACCCAGAAAATTTTATTTAAAAATATTGTATAGTTCAAAAGTTAGTCTAGACTATTTAAAATGTAGCAGGCCTAGATGGCGCTAACTATAAAAATAATAAACCTTAGTTTCAGAATTTCATTACAAGACAACTCAAATAGTCCAACTTCTGGTTATTATATGAAGCCGACTATCAGATTACTGGTACTGGTAGATGAGTTTTTGACTGTCTACTATTTTATGATGGTAGAAAAAAAGACATTGCAAAATTTCAAGAAAATCGGTTGAGAATGGACTCATAAAGAGTGAAAATCATGCCATTTTGGTTAAACTGGAGTGGGGTAGGCCTATAATAGCATAGCAATAGTATAAGAGTATAGACAGTGGTGCCTGGTGGTACTCCCTACACTAAAGTACAAAAATGTTACAAAATGTCTGAGTGAGTCTGAGTTGACAGTTGTTCAACAAGTCAAAGCCAACCCAAAATCAAATCATGCAAAATACTTAAATAAATACAAAATAGTTGAAAAGCGCTTGCATACTAATTCTAGAGCTAGTCTGTAACTTTAGTCTTTATTTCTGACCTCAAATTAGATAGAGGAGTCGACAAGTCATAAAAGGAAGCGCGCAACGGTGATCCTGCTCAGACATGTCATAACAATATTGTTACGCTTACGAAGTTACGGGAATTCAGCCGTTGATCATGATGAGCGATAATTAGGGTATATTGATAAAACGGATTAAATCGACCAAATTTGTCGATTTTATCCCTCTAGGCTAGCCCAGTCTATCTATCAGTATCAGACAATATAGGCTTCAATTATATATTTGCTTTTTTTTACTGGTATTATTAGATTACAATATTTTGCATTTAGCCTTTTCAGTTTATTTGTTTGTTTATTTGTTGCTTGCAATAAACAGGTGATAGCGAGCCCTACAAGCAGGCTGCTCGGGCCTTCCAACATTGTCATTTGAAAGCAGCTGCAATTCTCAGGTTTGTGAATCTTTGCCCGGAGTAGGCCTAACGTTAGCACTTTTGATGTTGCATAAAATAGCTTGACTACGATAAATAACGGACTCATGACCTCAAGGGAGGGGAATTGACTTATTTTATTCAACTATTACACATGAGCCAAACATCGCTGGACATAATAATAATAATAATAATATAAAGCATTTGATATAGCGCCATACATCAGCCTTTTCGGCCGTTCGCAGGCGCTCTAAGCAGTCAACAATAAGGCATCAGCAATAGGCTCGATTAAAAAGATAAGTCTTGACAGATTGTTTGAAAGTAGAAGTGGAGGGACAGTTTTTTATAGATATTGGCAGTTCATTCCATAGCCTGGGAGCAGCACAGGAGAATGCTCTGTCTCCGTGTTTCGTGTGTGTTGTTGGCACAGTCAACAGAGACGTATTGGTAGATCTTAGTGTTCTTGGTGGAATATAAGGAGTCAGCATTTCAGAAATGTAGGCTGGCGCATCGTTATGAAGAGCACGGTATGTTGTCACAAGGATCTTGTACTTTATTCTGGATCTGACTGGTAGCCAGTGTAGATCACGGAGATGAGGAGTGATATGGTCACTGCGTAAACACTTTACAACTAATCTTGCGGCAGCATTCTGCGCTTTCTGCAATTTATCCAATAGGCCCTCTGAGTGCCATAGAGGGAAATGTTACCACAGTCAAGGCGAGGCATCACTAGAGAACAAACAAGCCTCAGTGTCGCTTCTTTTGTGAGACTGGATCTGACTGATCTAATGTTTCTGAGCTGGAACCATGCTGCTTGACACATCTTCTAAGTGACCTGTGTAGTCATATCCATATGATGATCAAACATTACGCCTATGTTACGGGCACATTTAGATGTTGATATTCCACTATCTCCCACTTGAACACTAGACAGTGGTACCTTATTGTGACGAAGAAAATATGGTGATGCTATGATAACTAATTCTGTTTTATCATCATTTTACTTTAACATGAACATCACCATCCATGCTTTTATCTCAGCTATGCACATCTCGATTCGACGTTGAGCTTCCAAGAGATCTACTGCATCACCAACCTTAAAGGATACATACAGTTGAGTGTCATCAGCATGGATATGATATTGGACACCATGACGACGACATATCTCACCCAGGGGGATGGTATAGATCGGACCCAGCACAGACCCACAGAATCTTAATGATGACGAAGCTGAGCTGCTTCCACGAAGGTGAACCTTTTGAGATCTATCTTCCAAGTAAGATTTGAACCAAGACTGAGCTGTACCTGAAATACCACACTGCTTCAATCTCTCCAACAAGAAATTATGGTCAACGGTGTCAAAAGCTGCAGAGAGATCAAGTAACACCAAGACTGTCGCCTTACTGTCATCCATAGCTCTCAATAGTCATTTGAACACGTGTTAATGCCGTTTCAGTGCTATGGCGTTTTCGATATGCTGACTGATGATTCTCATACAGCTGGTGTTGTGAAAGATGATCATGTAGTTGTTTTGCTACCATTCTCTCAAGTAATTTTGAAACAAATGTTAGATTAGACACAGGACGATAATTTTTCAATGATTCCGGATCGAGTGAGGCCTTCTTTAGCAATGGAGTTATTATTGCTGATTTTTGTGAAGAAGGAAATTTTCCAGTGGCTAGAGATAAATTGACTATTCGAGTGATAACAGGTGATTAAATATCAACATTTGTTTTTAACAATTGCGTTGGAAGTGTGTCTAGCACACATGATGTAGTGGGGCAGCACATGATGGTTTCGCAAATTTCTTCAACTGTTACAGGACAGAAAGTATCAAAGCTGATCACGTTTGGTGTATTTATACTAGGTGGTTCATAATCATAATCATCTTGTTTTTGTTTCTCAAGTATCACTGTACGGATGTTAGTAATTTTATCTGAGAAATAATTTGCAAATCTGTTTGAGAGATATTCAGCAGATGTGAAAGATGGAAGTTTAGGCTCTGATTTACGCTTGAGAAAGTAATCCATAACTCGGAAGAGAGATTTTGAGTCAGAACATTCAATAATGGCATCTTGATAATATTTTGCTTTCGCTTTAGCTATTAACTCTTCACTTTGCGGCGATGGTATTTGAAAATGTCTCTATGAATAGTCAACCCAGTGTGATTCCATCTTCGTTCTGCTTTTCTACGTTTTTGCTTTGCAAGCTTAATGTCGATCGAATACCAGGGAAACGATTGTCTGATGGGAATTTTTCTGGTTGTGAGCGGAGCATGTTTGTTAATAATGCCAGTAATTGATGACGTGAATTGATCAATCAGACCATCCAGGTCAGATAAAGTGTCAAGAAAGCAAGCAGCGAGATCTTCTCTGAATAAAATGTTGGTAATTTTGTTATATCTTCTGAATGTAGCTATTCTGCTAGCAGGTGGTTGTTTTTGAATGTCTAAATCACAGTGTATTGCAGCATGGTCAGATATGAACGATGATGTGCATACTGAATGAAGAAATGTGGATTCGCGAGGTGTAATTACAAGATCCAATGTATGACCACTGGTATGTGTCGGCTCGGTCACATGCTGAGCAAAATTGAGACTAGCTAAAAGAAGTCTCAGACGATTTGCATTCGTGTCGTCTGGCTTATTCCAATGATAATTGAAATCGCCGATTATCATGCAACTATTAGTACCATCGGCATATTTTTCGAGAAATTCACTGAATTGATCAAAGAATTCACCAGAAGCGATTTTGTGTTTTTTAGATGGTGGTCTCCTGTAAATAATTGCGATACGTAATGAACTAGGCGATGAATTGAGCGTAATTTCACAATTTTCGAAAGAAGAAGCATTGTCATTAGCTAATGACGATCTGATCTGTTAGAGGGTCCCAATGTTCCCCATGCAATAAAGTACGTTGGCTTAGTACACGTAGTACCGTAAACTATGGGTTGTAATATGCTCAGGGGGGGGGGGGGGTGCATTAGGGGTATATGAATTTACACTCTCGTTATTGGAGCACTTATCTATAGGTCCTAGCGTTTACTTTAAAGTGTTCAAATATGACAAACAAATGGATTCTATAAAAAAAGACGTTGCTTCTAATGATCACCCACAAGGTGATAATGAGGGGGAACGTAGCCTGGACTAAAATGTGCAGTTGAAATGTTTATTTGCACTGTTTTACCCGTCACATTGTTCCGTTCGTTACGATTACCACTTATACTCACTGGGAGGCAGCACTAACGAATAACTGCTCATTTGTTTGCTTTATGCCGAGGTAGTGTGACGGCTATAAACCACGTGGAAAATAGAGACACTTCAAGTGCAAGGTCATAGCATCCAGTTCAAAGATTCGCTTCATCATCCCAGCGGAATATTCGTTTTTAAATTAAAAGTTTGAATTAAACAAATATCTTAACAAAAGGCTATCCGGCTGGGGTATATATTTTGTCTTCAGGAGAAAGTGTCACATAAGTTGTCGATGGTGCACAATTTACATTAATAATTTTTTAGTCAATGTTGTTCGTTAACAATTAGCTTATATTTTGCTGCTGTAGACTTGTAATAACATGCCGCACCTGAAATAAATGTTCGCTTTAACTAAACCTTATGTGTTGAAAATTAGTTATTGAACCTTACCAGTAAACACGAACCATTTATACAACGTCTGCCCAATCGTCTTCGGCGTTGGTCCAACGTTGTAAAATGTTATGTATATACAAATAATTTTTGTTACGAATGTTTTGTGTTTACTGGGTATATACAATTAAACTGATAGTCTTTAATAGCAGGCTGAACCTACTCTTAAAAACACATGGTGTTGATGGTTGAATAAATTATTTTAAATTATTCAAATTAAGATCAATTGGACAATTTTTATTTTTAGATGTCATTTTCACGTTAAACCAGGCATACCTAAAGTGTGTATTCTAAATGCGCTCCTAAATTTATTCATAAATAATAATATCAAGCCAGATATCTTGACAAAACCCTCGACCCACGACACTAGACTTGTTTAATACATTGAAAAAAAACGTTGAGCAAATGACGGTTTAATGTTGGGCTCTTTTTGTAGAGGTTGGTTGAACGTATCGTGTTTATGGGATACCGAATAATAATATTCATGAGCTCCTGGTAACGTTGGCCAACATTACGTCAAGCATGCATGATCATCTTATTATGATGGTACGTGGTCAGGTGAGAGTGCCGAGTTTTATCAGCGGGTAGCTGGTTGCACCCAGCAAACTTAACACAATACAGTAGTATCTAGGAGACTGGTCCAACCAGCGTTGTTCTACCTGAGGTGTTTTCCAGGTGTGTCTAAATCTTTGCCACAAACCAAACGTCTACGCTGCGTTGATCAGCCAATGATGAATGCATTATAACATAGGTCCTACATTGCAGCTAACGTCAAACCAGCAATATTGCATATTAGTTGCTCATCGACTGCATACATGGCCGAACATTAATGTAGCATTGGCTCAAGACTACATATCGTTAAAAAAATATGGGAGATTACAGTAATTTTGGAAGATTTAATGTCCTGCAGATTCATTTCTGTCCTGTAACATCCGTATATATACACTAGCATATCTGTAAATACTTGATTTGTCAGAGACTTCCTATCAATGACATGCCAAAGATTCAATCATGATGATAATGAAATTGATTTCTTCAATAAAATTAGACCTTGTGGCCTATATTTTATTTGTATGCACTTAGTTTCTGCTTTAGTACAAATTTCCCAAAAAATTCACTCATCAATATTGCGTTCTGTTTACCCAACAAAATACTAGAATGACCATCTTGGCTGTTGAGAACCATTAACTAAGAACTGGTGTGACTCATCAATACTCATAGTTCAGGAAGTATGTGTGTATTACTAGAAATTGCAAATTTATTCACTGTTAAGTTGAATGTTCTTATCCTTTCACATCTGTTACATTTAATGCAATTTTTAAACTCCCCATATCCTTTATTATAACTGAACGCTCACACTTTACCAAGTAATATTACAAACATATCAGAGTACCTATTAGGATATATTTTTATTAATGTAAAATAAATAATATTTGTAGAAATTTGACTTGAGGATTTTTTAGGCTGCGCAATATTACCTCGTACACCTCCAGTAGTATAAAGACATCTTGTTGCTAAACTGCTTCATGCAATTATGCTGCATTTTTGCCAATATCGATGTACTTGTATGTCAATGTGAGGGGTGTGGCGTGTTAAAATTACTGTCTAGTAACGTCCGTTATTACCAACAAATATCACATTTTGATATTATGAACTCATTTCAACTATCATCAAGGCATGTGTTTTCAAACAAAGAACCTCAGATCTGTGTCATAATATTAGTTTCTACATTTTCAGAGCAATTTAATAATCACAGAACTATGTCACCCTTTTGACCTACCTGAACATATTATGACCCATATCCAAGTACACATTTTAGGGTAGTTTCGACTTGAAATGCTTAAAAACATTTACATTTCCTGAGAATAACATATTGAAATTTTAAAACTTTACGTCAGATGGCTAAATTATTTTTTTTAGAATTAGGGCGTATATTTTTGTTTATAATCAGCTCTCATTTTTTTGGTTCAAAGTCACCCAAAGTTATTAAAGTTTTGGGGGTGATGTTGATCACGAACTCTCCATATTTTCAATTTTATTACTTGAATTGGTTCAGAACATTTACATTTCCTGAGATTACCAGATTTTAAATTTCAAACAATTACGTCAGTAGTTCATGTGTTTTTTTAGCATTATACCAATGTTTAAAATGGCTGTTTAAAGTTACCAAAGTTTTAACTTATTTTCTTAGGCCAAAGTCAACCCTCCCCAGAGTGACTTTTGCCCAGCATTAAAAATAAAAATAAAATGTGAAAGTAAGGGGCGGGGGCCCTAGGGTAGTTGTTAGCACCGCTGCCTTTCTCGCTAGAGTTCAGGCTTCCGGCCTCAGGCTTCAGGCCTCCTCTGGTAGTGCTCCTAATATCTCATAAACATTTTACGCTTCCAATCCCTCAAATGAACAGCACTTGTGTCCCGGCCGGATAAGGTTCACTTTGTCCGGCCGGAGCAGGAGTGCGTGTTTGCCCGGCCGGACAAATACAATTTTGCCCGGCCGGACAGGTACGTTATATGCTCCTCTATCCGCCCGGACAACCATTTTTTCCGGCCGCACCTATATTGTTTGGCATTTTAGAATGTTTTTCACTTTACAAAAATGTTAAAACTGTGATGTCATATACTAATTGTTGCTATGATACTGTTCTGTAATAAACAAATTGTATACTTCCTCACCGGAAGATTACTATATAAGGAGACACAATAACCATGTTCTGTCACTCTGTACCTGAAGAAGGCAATAGCCGAAACTAGTAGTATAATAAACATCAAGATGAAGTAGACCTGCCTTTGTTCTAATTTACATTTCCTGAGAATAACATATTGAAATTTTAAAACTTTACGTCAGATGGCTAAATTATTTTTTTTAGAATTAGGGCGTATATTTTTGTTTATAATCAGCTCTCATTTTTTTGGTTCAAAGTCACCCAAAGTTATTAAAGTTTTGGGGGTGATGTTGATCACGAACTCTCCATATTTTCAATTTTATTACTTGAATTGGTTCAGAACATTTACATTTCCTGAGATTACCAGATTTTAAATTTCAAACAATTACGTCAGTAGTTCATGTGTTTTTTTAGCATTATACCAATGTTTAAAATGGCTGTTTAAAGTTACCAAAGTTTTAACTTATTTTCTTAGGCCAAAGTCAACCCTCCCCAGAGTGACTTTTGCCCAGCATTAAAAATAAAAATAAAATGTGAAAGTAAGGGGCGGGGGCCCTAGGGTAGTTGTTAGCACCGCTGCCTTTCTCGCTAGAGTTCAGGCTTCCGGCCTCAGGCTTCAGGCCTCCTCTGGTAGTGCTCCTGCATTGTCTGGTGTGTTCCACATATAGGCCTACTATTTATAACTTACATAAGAGACCTACCTTATGGAGTTGTACATAGCACAGTCCGCTTGTTTGCTGGTGACTGCAAAGTTACACAAAAAAATTGGTATTACACTTGTTTCTACCTTGTTGAAAAATCATATTTGACCTTGAAATTGACCTTTCACCTTGAATTTTACCCCCTCCCTCCCTAGTGCAAATTGCACACGATGTCATCCGGCAGTTTTTGTATACATATACCCTCACCATTTATTATTATCAATGAAAAAACCCCTCAATACTCCAGAAAGAGGCCCATGTATGTGTTTTTGCTCAAACCTATGCGTAAAGGGATATAATTATAAATGTGGATTCTTAGTGGGCGTGAGACATACAGCTTGTGTTGGTCTGATGTTGGTACGGCATTGTAGATGCTGTTCCAACATTGGGCCAGCTTTGGATTGACGTCTCACCTTTGATGCAGTTTTGAGATTGTAAATGTGACTGTTCAACGCTGCGTAGCAATTTTTCAGTGGTCTTCTCGACACAGTTAATTTTAATCTTTAAGTGAGAGTTTCCAAGCATGCCACACTCCCCTCCTCCGCCTTGGCACCTATTATTGACTAAAGGTAGACTATTGGTAATAAGTCGTGCAGAAATGTAGACGTGTTCATAAACCTAGCACCTATTGCACCCCAGCATTCAGATAAAAATTTAAAATGGTAGAAGTCTTTGTTATCTTTGGTTAACAACTTTAATTGACAAGAACAGGTCGAGACGACCTCTCCCAGGCCTGTCAACCACATGTGAAATCATTTGGGGCCGAATCTTCTATATATGTAGCAATAATTTAAGCGTGAGTTGAGAGAATATATCATGAAAATGGAGAGAAGGGGAAGTGACATCTCCAATTATGGCTAGCTTGGGGTAAAATGATATATTTTAAAATTTAACTCCAGACTGACCGGCTATTGATTTTAGGATGAGTTAGAGCATTAATATTTGGACTACGTTTTGTGCGTTTTTTGGCGACCATTGTAAATATTGTTGGGTTATTTTTATTATGAGAGATTTATTGGAATTTTAGATTTCTGGATTATGATTTCTTTGTTGGTTTAATGTAGTACAACTGCTGTTCAATTTTAAAATATAGCATTTCAAAGGTTATACTGTTTACATCAAACACCCAATGTTGGTTCAATGCTGAGCAGCCCTCTGCGATGCTGCTCCCACATTCAAACATTATTGACTAGAGGCCTCTGTATTTTAATTGATTAAATGTAGAGGCTACTCAAAGGGTGCAAGTCGGTAGTCTCGCCTCTGACAATGGGCCCATATATTGACTGGCCAAGATTCATTCACGGGCTTCTCCTGACATGTACATCACTGTGCCAACATTGATCTACATAGTGATCCACATGATCCTGAATAAATCCTGAAGACCATGACGTATGACTTAGAAAAGTCATAGCACACCTCCCAAAAACATAAGAAAGAAATTAATCTGGTTTTAGGCCATTTTTGTGCACATACACGCTAAATTGGACTGGGAGAACCTACTGAGGATGGTGAGATGACACTCTCCTTCAGACACAGGATCTGAAATTCAAACCCTGGAGGTCTGAGGCCGAGCACGCTACCTCTTGGTCACGGAGGCTCCCCACAATACTGAGTTTTACAAACATTTTTGCTTCTTTCAAATTGCAGGGACCGAGAAACGAACCCCTAGCGTAAAACCCCCCTAGCGTGAAAGGCAGCGGTGCTAACCACTACCCCAGGGACCCCACCCACATAAGGATCATTGTGCCAAGGTTTGAAAT